>CM042256.1:22066049-22453549 GCA_023566225.1 Romanogobio albipinnatus | reverse complement strand
AGGTAATGAAAAATATACTGTATATATTGAAAAATGTTTTACCTCACCTTTATTTATAGCGCTTTATACAATTCAAGTTTCAAAGCAGCTTCACATTTAATAAACATAAAAATGACACAATATTGTAAAATGTCATTAATTATGAAACAAATTCATTTTCAGCTGTGAAGCAGCTCTAAGATAGCACGTGGTGTCATTCAGCTCAATTTAGTTCAAAGTTCTTTCAATTCAGTTCAATAACTGTGTCAAAGTCGCAAAGTTCGTCATTTGTGAAACAAGTTAAATTCAGCTTCATAAATCATAAGCAGTGTCTCAGAATAAGCCATATGCAGTCACGTCACATATGCTTAGGCCCCGCCCACGACTGCTGACGGTCTCTGCCCTTATTAGCATAGATCCCATCCTGAGTGAGCTAAACACAGTCCGCCATGTTTATCTCCTCGCCAGAGCATTTAATAGCAGCATTCAAGCAAGACATTTTTTATTTATTTTATTATTAACTGTATTATTCTTATTAAAGCTACTAAAGTTACTAAATCAAGAGCAGTGAGATATTTTCTGTTTTGCTTTTGTTCATATGTGTTTGATTCATATTAACAGCATATTTAGCAGTAGGAATTGTATATTACCCTGCTTTCACTTTAATACACAGATCTAATACACACATGTGATTTCTTTACTTGCTGTTTACGGTCACAGACATAACCGAATGTGTTTGTGTGAACTTTGTGTGTTATTGACATAACCTTTTGTGTATTTAACAGTTTAAGCGCAATAAGATGTGAAAGAGAACTTGACATACATCTGACACACACTCACCTAAAGGATTATTAGGAACACCATACTAATACTGTGTTTGACCCCCTTTCGCCTTCAGAACTGTCTTAATTCTATGTGACATTGATTCAACAAGGTGTTGAAAGCATTCTTTAGAAATGTTGGCCCATATTGATAGGATAGCATCTTGCAGTTGATGGAGATTTGTGGGATGCACATCCAGGGCACGAAGCTCCCGTTCCACCACATCCCAAAGATGCTCTATTGGGTTATGATCTGGTGACTGTGGGGGCCATTTTAGTACAGTGAATGCATTGTCATGTTCAAGAAACCAATTTGAAATAATTCGAGCTTTGTGACATGGTGCATTATCCTGCTGGAAGTAGCCATCAGAGGATGGGTACATGGTGGTCATAAAGGGATGGACATGGTCAGAAACAATGCTCAGGTAGGCTGTGGCAAACGATGCCCAAATGGCACTAAGGGGCCTAAAGTGTGCCAAGAAAACATCCCCCACACCATTACACCACCACCACTAGCCTGCACAGTAGTAACAAGGCATGATGGATCCATGTTCTCATTCTGTTTACGCCAAATTCTGACTCTACCATATGAATGTCTCAACAGAAATCGAGACTCATCAGACTAGGCAACATTTTTCCAGTCTTCAACTGTCCAATTTTGGTGAGCTCATGCAAATTGTAGCCTCTTTTTCCTATTTGTAGTGGAGATGAGTGGTACCCGGTGGGGTCTTCTGCTGTTGTAGCCCATCTGCCTCAAGGTTGTGCATGTTGTGGCTTCACAAATGCTTTGCTGCATACCTCGGTTGTAACGAGTGGTTATTTCAATCAAAGTTGCTCTTCTATCAGCTTGAACCAGTCGGGAACGGAGACGTACGTTAGTGACTAACGAATGGGGGTTTCGCTTAGAAGCCAATTACCTTCGAGAATTTAACAGCGCCCAATGGCAGTGCCAATGCCATGGGCATGCGGAATTTGCATGCGTAACTCTGCCCCACCTTGTGGGTATATAAGGAAGTACGCTGGCAACATCGCATTATGTTACTGCTGCAGGAGCCAAGAACTCCGCGTTTCAGGCAGCACAGCTGACGTGGCAAAGGAACGTACGTCTCCGTTCCCTCCTCAGGGAACGAGGGTTACATACATAACCGAGACATTCCCTTTCGTTCAGTCACTACGACGTACGTTAGTGACTAACGAATGGGGGTTCCAATACAACAACGCCACTCAGCTGTCTTCCAGTGCCCTGCGTAAGTGTGAGTACCCTGTCGTAAGACTAGTACGGACGAAGGAACAGTGGAACGGCGAGCAAGTGAAGACACCTGAGCCTGGTCCATTACCGGCCACCCGTAGGGGCGAGTACATTTTTGGACACTGGCTCCACTCGAAGATTGTAGAATCTGGCGAATGTGTTAGGTGTTGCCCAGCCTGCAGCTCTGCAGATGTCTGTTAGCGAGGCGCCATGCGCTAAAGCCCAAGAGGAGGCCACACTCCGGCAAATATTGCGTCCACGTACACTTTAAGGGTGGAGGGAGACAGGCTTCGCTCCAACCCCTCCTGGAGAAACGATAGCACGGAGCCCTAGCGGAAGTGATGGTAGCGACCACCGCAGGTGGAAGACTACTCAAACCTGCCGCGTCCCGTCCAGAAGCCACACGTGGAGCTTCCACAACGCCGGATGCGGGTACCAAAGGGTGCCCCGTCTCTGAGTGAGAAGGTCTCGTCTCAGAGGAATAGCGTAGCCGAGCCTGAAGGTCTTCACGACCCAGTGGACAGTCCCGGAAGCTGAAACCAGGCTCCCAGGAACTGACCAGCAGGATCACTCAAACCACAGACGTACCCCGGGTGGGGCAGCGAGGCAGCGTGACTGACACAGACGTGGGAGGCGTAGCGTCTCGGTGTGGGGGCACAGTCAGCAGCTGCGTCCTGACAGAGGAGACCAGGGAAGGACGCACGTATGGCGAGAGAGAGGGACGAGAGCGGCACAGCCCAGAGGCGGCGCGCACTGCCATCACCAGTCTCTGGGTTCTCAGAGACAGGAACATGAGTTCTTTCCAAGTGCTGCTAGCCCGGGGGCCAGCAGCGGAAGGATTTTCCCCCGGCCCTCCACCGGGGGAAGGAGAGGCCCTGCTACCATCCCCTGGATGCGCCGCCGAAGAGGCCAGCCTGGGATATGGGCGAGTTGAGGAGGCGGGCCCGCTCAACATCCTCCACATCAACAGGTAAGGCCAGGTGTTTCTCCCGGACATCGCCCGACCCAGGGAGCGTGTGGCCACCTTCACCGCCCGGGGGGCGGGACCAGTGTGAGGGGGCGTACCCACAGAGTGTTCAACAGTGGGGGACCCCAGTGACCTGTCGGCCGCGGCCCCATCGAGGGCAGAGAAGGTGGAGGAGGCCACCGAACGGTCACGGGAAGCACGGGGACTTCCAGGACCGCGTGATCTCCTCATGCATCTCGGGAGCGAAAGATATTGGGGGCGGGGCCCAACAGCTGTCAGGTGCCGCCCCCAAAACCAATCGCGCAACCACGAGCGCTCGCAACCGGGCGGAGTTCCACACCAGCGCGAGGCTCGTGGCTGCCCGAGATAACATGGCTGTCAACTCTAGGTCAGATCAGGCAGCGCTGACACACCCGAAGGCGGAGCACAACCTAATCGTCATCCCCAAAGGACTCTGGCCCACCTTGGGATGCGGCGATCGACATCTCGCTGCTATCTGGAGTGTGAACGAAACGAACGAGGCGTCAGAGACGGGCCGCTGTTTCAGTCCAGCACTCGCGGGAAGCGATGTGCGAGAGGGGGGCGTGGCCTGAGGAACGTATCGTCGGGGTTCTTAATACCACAGCATCTCCCTCAGGTCACCCTGGCCACCAGCCAAAGTACCACCTCTCTCAGAGACGGTAGATTGGGGTGTGGCAAAGGGGACTCTCTCTCCTCGCGGAGATCACTGAGTCTCGACCGCGACATCGCGATGGTCACGTTCCCGCAGTGGGAACATGACACATCCACAATCACTGCCGAACGTGCTGAAGCCCAAACACGTAGAGCAGTGAATGTGCCCATAGACAGCAACGGAGATCGATCGCACCCGGAAGTGCACGGGCGAACTGTCTTGAAAAAGACGTGCCACGCGCAAGCTCTTTTTGTGAGAGGAAGCTCCGCAGAGAACACCGGGGCGCCCAGGGACCACACACCAGCTGTCTAGCAGACCACTGCGCAGATCAGCAGGCAGGCAGTATGCGATCGCTGGAATGCGCCGTAGCACCAACGCCTCTGGAAAGCTGATCGTCTCGAAGGCTGACAAAGACTCAGTTATCAGGCTTGAAGGAGTGAAGAGATCCTCTTGGCTCCAAAGCAGAAACATAATGCGATGTTGCCAGCATACTTCCTTATATACCCACAAGGTGGGGCGGAGTTACGCATGCAAATTCCGCATGCCCATGGCATTGGCACTGCCATTGGGCGCTGTTAAATACTCGAAGGTAATTGGCTTCTAAGCGAAACCCCCATTCGTTAGTCACTAACGTACGTCGTAGTGACTGAACGAAAGATAACTGAGCAGATTGTGAACAAATCCAAACAGATGGCAGAGTATCAGAGGCATGAGCAGTACAGGCTCCACCCTCTTCTGGAAAAATATGGGCACTTACAACATGGTATAATAAATTATGTGTGGTGTATTTTAAGCTGAAACTTCACAGACACATTCTGGGGACACCTGAGACTTTGCCTACCCCTACCCATATGCCATTGTAAACCCTAGAAATGGTTGTGCATGAAAATCCCAGTAACGTCCCGGTTACGTATGTAACCCTCGTTCCCTGAGGAGGGAACGGAGACGTACGTTAGTGACTAACGAATGGGGGTTTCGCTTAGAAGCCAATTACCTTCGAGAATTTAACAGCGCCCAATGGCAGTGCCAATGCCATGGGCATGCGGAATTTGCATGCGTAACTCCGCCCCACCTTGTGGGTATATAAGGAAGTACGCTGGCAACATCGCATTATGTTACTGCTGCAGGAGCCAAGAACTCCGTGTTTCAGGCAGCACAGCTGACGTGGCAAAGGAACGTACGTCTCCGTTCCCTCCTCAGGGAACGAGGGTTACATACATAACCGAGACGTTCCCTTTCGTTCAGTCACTACGACGTACGTTAGTGACTAACGAATGGGGGTTCCAATACAACAACGCCACTCAGCTGTCTTCCAGTGCCCTGCGTAAGTGTGAGTACCCTGTCGTAAGACTAGTACGGACGAAGGAACAGTGGAACGGCGAGCAAGTGAAGACACCTGAGCCTGGTCCATTACCGGCCACCCGTAGGGGCGAGTACATATTTGGACACTGGCTCCACTCGAAGATTGTAGAATCTGGCGAATGTGTTAGGTGTTGCCCAGCCTGCAGCTCTGCAGATGTCTGTTAGCGAGGCGCCATGCGCTAAAGCCCAAGAGGAGGCCACACTCCGGGTGGAGTGTGCCCTAACCCCAAGGGGACATGGTCGACCTTGCTGCTGGTAAGCCAAAACAATGGTGTCCACTATCCAGTGAGACAACCTCTGCTTTGAGAGAGCTCTTACCTTCCGCTCTCCACCATAACAGACAAAGAGCTGGTCTGAGGTCCTGAAACACTGCGTGCTGTCTACATAGGCACGGAGAGCGCATACTGGACAGCGCAATGCCAAGGCTGGGTCTGCCTCCTCCAAAGGCAGCGCTTGCAGGTTCACCACCTGGCTTGAAACGACTTTAGTGGTGGGAACCTTGGGCACATATCCGGGCCGGGGTCTCAGGATCATGTGAGAGTTAGCCGGCTCTGAATTCCAGGCACGCTTTGTCAACCGAAAATGCCTGCAGGTCCCCTACCCTCTAAGAGAGGCCAATGCGGTCAGCAGAGCCATCTTCATCGACAGGAACTTAATATCTACCGACCGCAAAGGCTCAAAGGGAGGCCTCTGCAGAGCACTTAGGACTACTGCGAGGTTCCAAGAAGGAACGAGAGGAGGGCGAGGAGGATTCAGTCTCCTCGCTCCCCTCAGGAACCTGATGATCAGGTCGTGCTGTACTTACCTTTTTGTCCCCCCAAGAGATAGTGGTGGGCAAATATTGCGTCCACGTACACTTTAAGGGTGGAGGGAGACAGGCTTCGCTCCAACCCCTCCTGGAGAAACGATAGCACGGAGCCCTAGCGGAAGTGATGGTAGCGACCACCGCAGGTGGAAGACTACTCAAACCTGCCGCGTCCCGTCCAGAAGCCACACGTGGAGCTTCCAGAACGCCGGACGCGGGTGCCAAAGGGTGCCCCGTCTCTGAGTGAGAAGGTCTCGTCTCAGAGGAATAGCGTAGCCGAGCCTGATGGTCTTCACGACCCAGTGGACAGTCCCGGAAGCTGAAGCCAGGCTCCCAGGAACTGACCAGCAGGATCACTCAAACCACAGACGTACCCCGGGTGGGGCAGCGAGGCAGCGTGACTGACACAGACGTGGGAGGCGTAGCGTCTCGGTGTGGGGGCACAGTCAGCAGCTGCGTCCTGACAGAGGAGACCAGGGAAGGACGCACGTATGGCGAGAGAGAGGGACGAGAGCGGCACAGCCCGGAGGCGGCGCGCACTGCCTTCACCAGTCTCTGGGTTCTCAGAGACAGGAACATGAGTTCTTTCCAAGTGCTGCTAGCCCGGGGGCCAGCAGCGGAAGGATTTTCCCCCGGCCCTCCACCGGGGGAAGGAGAGGCCCTGCTACCATCCCCTGGATGCGCCGCCGAAGAGGCCAGCCTGGGATATGGGCGAGTTGAGGAGGCGGGCCTGCTCAACATCCTCCACATCAACAGGTAAGGCCAGGTGTTTCTCCCGGACATCGCCCGACCCAGGGAGCGTGTGGCCACCTTCACCGCCCGGGGGGCGGGACCAGTGTGAGGGGGCGTGCCCACAGAGTGTTCAACAGTGGACCAGGCCACCGAACGGTCACGGGAAGCACGGGGACTTCCAGGACCACGTGATCTCCTCATGCATCTCGGGAGCGAAAGATATTGGGGGCGGGGCCCAACAGCTGTCAGGTGCCGCCCCCAAAACCAATCGCGCAACCACGAGCGCTCGCGACCGGGCGGAGTTCCACACCAGCGCGAGGCTCGTGGCTGCCCGAGATAACCTGGCTGTCAACTCTAGGTCAGATCAGGCAGCGCTGACACACCCGAAGGCGGAGCACAACCTAATTGTCATCCCCAAAGGACTCTGGCCCACCTTGGGATGCGGCGATCGACATCTCTCTGCTATCTGGAGTGTGAACGAAACGAACGAGGCGTCAGAGACGGGCCGCTGTTTCAGTCCAGCACTCGCGGGAAGCGATGTGCGAGAGGGGGGCGTGGCCTGAGGAACGTATCGTCGGGGTTCTTAATACCACAGCATCACCCTCAGGTCACCCTGGCCACCAGCCAAAGTACCACCTCTCTCAGAGACGGTAGATTGGGGTGTGGCAAAGGGGACTCTCTCTCCTCGCGGAGATCACTGAGTCTCGACCGCGACATCGCGATGGTCACGTTCCCGCAGTGGGAACATGACACATCCACAATCACTGCCGAACGTGCTGAAGCCCAAACACGTAGAGCAGTGAATGTGCCCATAGACAGCAACGGAGATCGATCGCACCCGGAAGTGCACGGGCGAACTGTCTTGAAAAAGACGTGCCACGCGCAAGCTCTTTTTGTGAGAGGAAGCTCCGCAGAGAACACCGGGGCGCCCAGGGACCACACACCAGCTGTCTAGCAGACCACTGCGCAGATCAGCAGGCAGGCAGAATGCCTCTGGAAAGCTGATCGTCTCGAAGGCTGACAAAGACTCAGTTATCAGGCTTGAAGGAGTGAAGAGATCCTCTTGGCTCCAAAGCAGAAACATAATGCGATGTTGCCAGCATACTTCCTTATATACCCACAAGGTGGGGCAGAGTTACGCATGCAAATTCCGCATGCCCATGGCATTGGCACTGCCATTGGGCGCTGTTAAATACTCGAAGGTAATTGGCTTCTAAGCGAAACCCCCATTCGTTAGTCACTAACGTACGTCGTAGTGACTGAACGAAAGATAACTGAGCAGATTGTGAACAAATCCAAACAGATGGCAGAGTATCAGAGGCATGAGCAGTACAGGCTCCACCCTCTTCTGGAAAAATATGGGCACTTACAACATGGTATAATAAATTATGTGTGGTGTATTTTAAGCTGAAACTTCACAGACACATTCTGGGGACACCTGAGACTTTGCCTACCCCTACCCATATGCCTACCTCTTCCCCATGCTCCTTGAAACAGAGTGGAAAGGCGTAATGGTGAAAATATTCCCCTAAGAAATGGGACACCACTACTATACCATTACATGTCATCATACCCTGTTTATTTTATTAATGTCCTGTAACATTTAACCAGTATGAACAGCAATGAAGTGCATGTATCTAACAGAAATCAGGCGCGAGCACGTTTAACAGATTACTCTCCCAACGTTGTTTTGTGCTGTATTTGGACTTAATAAAACGGAGCTTGTTTTCAGTTTGAAAACGTATGAGCCTTTGAGTTTCTTAGTTTCATAGAGACGATACAGAAGGATACAGAGCATACAAGCCTGGTGAAGCTGCTTTTCCATCAGGCCAAACTGTTATTTTTGTTTATTAACCGCACCATTCCGTGCCGATCTGCTCCGGCCGGTACGGATATGGTTTAGTTTTCTACTGTGTTGCTGTGATAGCCTTGGTAACGCAAGAGTTTACAGACACTTGATGTAAATAGAGACTGTGTTATGAAGGATGACCAAATATTTTCTTTTACCTGTATTAGTAATTTGTGTAAAAAAAAATAGCGCGTTTAGAAAGCTACTGAGAAACGTGCATCCAGGCAACACACAAGTGATCGATCCCGAGTGGCAACATCACTACACGCATTCTAGCAGCATGGTAGTCAGTGTATGCAGGGAAATTCCTCATACCCCAAAGTGTGCAAAGTGTGGTCTCGAAAAATCTTCGTTTGAAGTTCTATCTGGCCCTTACCCCTCCCACTACAGCCAAAAGTGAATCGAGACACCCCTACCCCTTCACATAAACGCACAAAACGAAGGGGTAGGGGAAAGGGAAGGGCTAAGGAGTAGAAACAGGATTGGGCCTTTTTAAATCTTGTAAATACATTTTGTAAAAAGGGGAATAATAGGCCTACTTTTAAGCAGTTCTAAAGAAGACAATAATGTGATCATCCAGCTTAATTCAGTTCAATGTTGATTCAATTCAGTTACAATTTTGTTCTCATTTTGCTCAGTTCATTTTAAATTGTGTTCTCATCTCATCTGTGTCCGTGCAGCTAAATCAATAATACTCAATATTGATTGTCTTTTAAACTCCAACTGTGGCAAGACAGTGGCAAGATTTGACACATTTAAAATGTTTTAGTACAAATATATGTAGGCAAATAAGGCGTTTAATGTTATGTTAAAGCATATTAATGAAAATAATGAATTATTCTTCCTTTTTGTGTATAAACTCCATGGACCCTGACCAGGGTTCGGAATGACATCATATAAAAGTATATATATAAAGTAAAGTATATACTTTACATTTTAAATGTCTGTGGAGGAGCTCTGACCTCATATGTAGTACAATTTGAAAGCTTAGAATGTCTACTTTCTGGAGATATGCATCACTTTGACATTTGTTTGGGAAGCTTTTCAATTTGCATAGACCAAATCCAGGCAAAGAATCCCAAAAATGGTCCCAGATCTTAAGAAGTTAATGCAAAACTGGAAAACTTTTAAAGATTTAAAACCAATTTTTACTGTATTTTATTTTTGATGTGTTACACATTTGGATTATGCTTGGCTTCAGTGCTATTTAGCTGAAATTATAATTCTTCTGGTTTACCTTTAAGCCATTACAGAGCAAAAGCATACATATTAATATACACAGTAAATATAATCAGTGATGAAAAAATTATAGGATATACTGTACGTATAGGCCTAATATTGTTCAGCTATATCCTAGTCCTAGTCACTCTTCACTCCAAAGAGCCAATCCAAAGAGAGATAACCCAAATCACGTTTGTCACATACAGTAACTATGTGACCTAATCCTCAATGCATATTATCTCTCTCGGCCTTCCTCTCAGAGGAAATCAGTATGAGTGTACGTGTCCAGGCTGAATGACCATGACAGACAGATAGAGGCGCTTTCATTCTTCATCCTGTGATCCTGCTTGTCCCATTAACAAAGCAGATACATTCTGTCAGAGTGCAGTTTATCCTACAGCTTTTTCCTGTTTCACCGAGGGCTGAGCGGCTCTACTAACTGCCTTTGTCACACACATAATGCTGCAAGCTCTTCTGAGGGCCAGACGGGTATCACCACACACAGAGAATCCACAGAGGAGCGTCAGTCACAATGACAATTCAATTGAGGGAATCTAAGCTGTGTGTGTGTGTGTGTGTGTGTGTGTGTGTGTGTGTGTGTGTGTGTGTGTGTGTGTGTGTGTGTGTGTGTGTGTGTGTGTGTGTGTGTGTGTGTGTGTGTGTGTGTGTGTGTGTGTGAAAGGCTTTGAGTGCGTTTATATGCCATTTATTCTATGAAGATGCTCAGGTAGGCCATTCTGGGTGAATTAAATGATCAAGGATCATCTGGAAGAAATTTTAAGAATGAAGATGCCACTCACAGTGTTACATTTAATATTTAAGGTGGAAATTTTTTTTTTTTAAATCACATTCAGATTCGCTATCCATGCCATCAGGGTTGTGCTACTTTCATTCAGAATTCAATTCCATTCAGTATTGAATTTGAATTAAAATGGCAAACATGAATTGTACATCAGGATTGAATTAAAACTGTTGTAAGTGCAGTTTTTAATAATACACTGAATTAAAAAGTTGAAGAACGCTTTAACACACAGTTTCATTTAGATTCATTCATCACTATATACGCAATGTATAAAATGAACAAATAAGAAAATACTGGTGTCAGTACTGACATTAGCATAGCCTAAGTGCAAGCGCCATTCTTCAGCACAACGGTACACACAAACACATTAGAGAAAATCTACAGAAAATTTCCCTTTACTGAAAAGCACATAAAATAATACCTTTTTTTACACATCTCACTTACACAAAAACAGATTAAGTTTTTCTCAAAATGAATAAAAACTGTGCAATGCAAACTCAGAATATTATGCACACGAGCAATAATTGATTAAACACCTGTTAAATCGCACATATATGCTTTATGTATTTAATCTCACTTTATTAACCAATGTTTTTGTTACTGACCTTCGATGATCCAATTCAACCATACTAATAAGCAAAAATTGACGTGACGTAGTGACGTAGTTACATTGTACTTACTCAAATAAGTATGAAGTCATATTAATTAACCACATGTACTTACTATAGAGTTACGGTTAGGGTTTAGTTTAGGGTTTGTTACTTGTAATTATGCATACTTTATCGTAATTATTATAGTAAGTACAAAGTAAAGTGTAACTATGTCACCTTAAAATAAAGTGTTACCAACAATACATTTGTGTTATTTATTTATTAATTTTTTACAGCTGAAGTAAGAGTGTTTCTTCTGCATCCTATGCTTCTACAATCCAGAATGGCAGCTGAAAGGTTTGTTTGAATAACTGGGATATTCATCAAATGTGAATGTAGAAATGTTTTAAATTACACAAAGTACTATTTAGAGGTAAAACATTCTAAATGAGAAAAAAATATATATTGAGTGCACATTTGCAGTTTGAAAAATGCCATGTTGGGACTTACATGAATAGTTTTGAGTGATGATATAAGCTAATCATTAAATTAAGTAAAGTACAGACTCTGTTATGACACTTTCACTTTGTCTGGCCCTTTCAATTCCTCCCTCTCATGAGGAACACATTTGAACATTATATCGCTTTGTCTGTATTCTCCAAACAAGAAGAACTGAGGTCACAACGTCTGTTTGTCTGTGCCCTTTCTGGCCACAACAGGAGTCTGATCAATTCTTCATGGTTGACCAATATGCATTTTTCAGTGGCCGATGCAATTGCCTATATCTATAGAAATGGGAGACAGATGTCTATATAATGCCAATACACGTTGACATTTATTGAATGTCATTGCATTATACAAAGCATTAAACTAAGTGCTATTCATTATAAAGAAAGATAGCACAAGCACACTTTTCAAGCAAAACTATTTCACAAATAGTAGTAGTTTTAAGGGGATTTTTTTAGGTGATTTGATGCTTGTGAAAAAAAGTGCACTTAATTGTATTGAATGTGCACTAGTATACTACAAATCTTAAAAGCATAGTTTATGCTTTTTATATATTTTATGCAGAACATAATATTATTAAAATAAAATGCTTAAGTGTACTTAGAGTAAACTTTCATGACTGGTTCTTAACGAAGTAGTTCACTTTAAAATGAAAATTACCCCCTGATTTACGCACCCTTAAGCCATCCTAGGTGTATATGACTTTCTTATTTCTGATGAATACAATTGGAGTTATATTAATAAATATCCTGACGCTTTCACACTTTATAATGGCAGTGTCGGGGTCCATTGAGTTTGAAGATCAAAAAAGCACATCCATCCATAATAAACATACTCCACACGGCTCCAGGGGGTTAATAAAGGCCTTCTGAAGCGAATCGATGGGGTTTTGTAAGAAAAAAAATCCATATTTAAAACTTTATAAAGTAAAATATCTAGCTTCCACCAAACCGCCTTCCGTATTCAACTTATGCAGAAAGTGTAACTCTCCCCTCGCACCTTTACGAAGTGTATGGATGCAGCACTGGCTCCTCTGAGACTCCAGGGCATCTGTATACTCAATTACATCGACGACTGGCTCATTTTGGCCAGGTCGCGCGATATGGCAGTTCGGCATCAAGATGCCGTTCTGGCCCATATAAGGTGCTTGGGACTGAGACTCAACACGAAGAAGAGCGTGTTGACGCCCTCCCAGCGGACTACGTTCCTGGGAGTCGTATGGGACTCCACGTCGATGCGGGCTCAGTTATCCCCCGCGCGTGGAGTCCATGCTGGCGATGGTCTCAAGAGTGAAGCCAGGCCGCAGCCTCACTGTGAAGCAGTTTCAGAGACTGCTGGGACTCATGGCACATGCTGGGACTGGGACACATGAGACCCCTACAGTGGTGGCTGAGGGCCAAGGGGTTTTCCCCGAGGGGAAAACCGGTGCGTATGATCAGGGTAACGCGCAAATGCCTTCGTTCCCTCGTCATATGGCGGAAACCTTGGTTCCTGTCCCAGGGGCCAGTGTTGGGAGCGTCATGTTGCCGGAGAGCCGTTTCAACAGACGCTTCCCTCAATGGCTGGGGCGCGGTCATGGACGGCCGCTTTGCGAGAGGTCTGTGGGAGACCCGGCATTCTTCATGGCACATCAACTGCCTGGAGATGCTGGCGGTCTACAAAGCTCTCAGGAGCTTTTACCCGGACCTCCGCGGCCACCATGTCCTGATACGCTCAGACAACACCTCAGTTGTCGCGTATCTCAACCACCAGGGGGGTTTGAGGTCGTGCCCTCTATGCAGACTGGCGCATCAAATCCTCCTGTGGTCCCAGGGGAAATTATCGTCTCTCAGAGCGATGTATATCCCCGGGGACCAGAATCAGGGAGCAGACGTTCTGTCGAGGCAGGGGCTGAGCAGCAGCTTTCACCCAGGCCAGGTCATGGAGGTCGCTGTAGGAAGGCGTCCCAGTCCGCTCAGCCCGCCCCGCGCCCCGCTAAACGCCAGGCCAAGCGGCGCTCCTGAGACGGACGGCTCAGGGATGGGAAATTCTTTCCGGGAGATGGTAGCAGGACCACTCCTTTGTTCTCAGAATCCTTTGTTCAGAACCCTATGTTGGTTAAAGAAAGAATTAACACTCCCATCCCTGAGCCACCAGAGATCAGTGATAACAGTGCGCGCCACCCCCGGGTCCCGTCACTCACATCCCTCTCTGTCGCCAGCCTCCTGGCAGAGCAGACCCCAGTGGAACGTGTGTCCTTCCCTGGTCTCTTCTGTCAGGACGCAGCCGTTAACCGTGCCCCCACACCGGGATGCCCAACAGCCTCCCATGTCCAGGCCGGTAACGCTGCCTCGCTGCCCCACCCTGGGTACGTCTGTGGTCCGAATGACCCCGCTGGTGCAGTTCCTGGGAGTCTGGCTTCCTGGCTTCCTCCCTGCTTCCGGGGAGTCCGTTACACTATGGTCGGGGTCAATGTCCCTGTCATGCGTGCGGAGGTTGCCACCCTACTGGCGAAGAGCCTGTCCCTCCAGCCGAGATGAAGTCCGGGTTCTACAGCGCCTACTTCATTGTACCCAAGAAAACTGGTGGGTTTCGGCCAATCCTGGACCTTCGCATCTTGAACCGATACCTTCACAGGCTTCCGTTCAAGATGTTGACAGCGAACTACCTCGACGACTGGCTCATAATGAGTCACTCTCGAGCGCAGGTTTGCGAACACAGAGATCTAGTGCTCCATCACTTAGCCCATCTGGGCCTTCGGGTCAACTGGGAGAAGAGCAAACTTTGAGTCTTCTCGCACGGGTACTGTGCAAGATCAGGGAGGACAAGGAGCAGGTCATGTTGGTCGCCCCGTATTGGCAGACCTGGTTCTCAGAACTGCTACTCCTTGCGACAGCCCCTCCCTGGGCTATTCCTCTGAGACCGGACCTCCTCACTCAGAGACGGGGCACCCTTTGGCACCCGCGTCCTGTGTTCTGGAAGCTCCACGTGTGGCTTCTGGACGGGACACGGCAGGATTGAGTAGTCTACCACCTGCGGTGGTCGCTACTATCACTTCCGCTAGGGCAGAGTCCACTCGGCATGCCTATGTGTTGAAGTGGAACCTCTTCGTCACCTGGTGTTCTTCCCGCCAAGAAGACCCCTGGAAATGCCCGATCGGGTCCGTGCTCTCGTTCCTCCAAGAAGGGTTGGAGCGAAGGCTGTCTCCCTCCACCCTCAAAGTGTATGTGGCCGCAATATCTGCCCACCACGATCTCTTGGGGGACAAAAAGGTAAGTCAGCACGACCTGATCATCAGGTTCCTGAGGGGAGCGAGGAGACTGAATCCTCCTTGCTCTCCTCTCGTTCCCTCTTGGGACCTCTCAGTAGTTCTAAGTGCTCTGCAGAGGCCTCCCTTTGAGCCTTTGCGGTCGGTTGATATTAAGTTTCTGTCGATGAAGACGGCTCTGCTGACCGCATTGGCCTCAGTTAAGAGGGCAGGGGACCTGCAGGCATTTTCGGTTGATGAAGCGTGCTTGGAATTCGGACCGGCTAACTCTCACGTGATATCACGGATATGTGCCCAAGGTTCCCACCACTCCGTTCCAAGACCAGGTGGTGAACCTGCAAGCACTGCCTTTGGAGGAGGCAGACCAAGCCTTGGCATTGCTCTGTCCAGTACGCACTTTCCGCGCTTACGTAGACAGGACGCAGTGTTTCAGGACCTCAGACCAGCTCTTTGTCTGTTATGGTGGAGAGCGGAAGGGAAGAGCTCTCTCAAAGCAGAGGTTGTCTCACTGTATAGTGGACACCATTGTTTTGGCTTACCAGCAGCAAGGTCGACCATGTCCCCTTGGAGTTAGGGCCCACTCCACCCGGAGTGTGGCCTCCTCTTGGGCTTTAGGCAAGGCAAGGCAAGTTTATTTGTATAGCACATTTCATACACAGGGGCAATTCAAAGTGCTTTACACAGAGGCGCATGGCACCTCGCTAACAGACATCTGCAGAGCTGCAGGCTGGGCGACACCGAACACATTTGCCAGATTCTACAATCTCCGAGTGGAGCCAGTGTCCGACTATGTACTCGCCTCTACTAGTGGCCGGTAATGGACCAGGCTCAGGTGTCTTCGCTTGCTTGCCATTCCACTCCACGGACTGGATACGTGCAATATTCTCCTCAGGTGAGCTTCCCAGAGAGCCCTGAGTTCCTCCAGCACTGTTGACGCCGACATCAGTTCAGTCTGCCCTTTCGAGCCCAGACCCTCATTTCCGGCCAGGTGCCCCGTGTGCATGGTTCCCCTCCGGCGACCCCCACACGAGTATTTCCACCGTAAGCCTCCTCAGTGAGCAGGTGTCTTTCCCTTGGCAAGTCCCTGCCACTCCTAGGGTTAAAAATCCACCCTCTGGCTGGTATCCTAGAGTTCTTCCATATGCAGCCCTTCGCAGGTCATATGTTTATTCTCTAAGTCCTCCCAATGGGTAGGCATTTTGGCATATCTCCACTGGAATATGCTTCCCAGTGTACCTTGGTAATCCTGTGATAAGTGGGAGTCCTTCGTCCGTACTAGTCTTACGACAGGGTACTCACACTTACGCAGGGCACTGGAAGACAGCAGAGTGGCGTTGTTATATTGGGACCCCCATTCGTTAGTCACTAACGTTACGTCGTAGTTCACTGAACGAAAGGGAACGTCTCGGTTACGTATGTAACCCTCGTTCCCTGAGGAGGGAACGGAGTCGTAACGTCCCTTTGCCACCTCCGCTGTGCTGCTGGAACGCGGAGTTCAGTCTTGGCTCCGCAGCAGTAACATAATGCGATGTTGCCAGCGTACTTCCTTATATACCCACGAGGTGGGGTGGAGTTACGCATGCAAATTCCGCATGCCCATGGCATTGGCACTGCCATTGGGCGCTGTTAAATTCTCAAAGGTAATTGGCTTCTAAGTGAAACCCCCATTTGTTAGTCACTAACGTTACGTCTCCGTTCCCTCCTCAGGGAACGAGGGTTACATACATAACCGAGACGATCTCTTGAACGTGATCAGTGGTGTTTAAGCTAGTCAGAATCTCATCCCTCAAAACGGCAGAGTTTTTATTCAGTGCTGAGTTAATGTAGACTTGTGAAACCTCTCATTATCAACACGCCCGGTTCTAGGCACATATAGAAGGGTGGGCTGGCAGATATCCCGGGTGGGCGGGGTTTTTTTTCCGCGACCCATTTACAGACATTCAAACAAGTCAAGCCAAGCATAAGAATGCTTTTAGGCCTATACAATTGATAATTTGACTCTATTATCCATTAAATCACTAGATGGCACAAAAATTCAGCTCAGCACTTTTCCACACAAACGCTTTTGATTATTGATGCATATTCACAATGCAAAATGTATTCTGCACTAATCTGATAGCTAGACCTATATATGGGAGGCTAATTAACTGGTTAACCGTTAACCAACAAGAATTTTAACCAATTAATCGTTTGGTTGAAAAAAAAACACCAACAGGTAAGTCACATATAAGTCACATTTGATTGCATTCAGAAATAATACTGGTAAATAAAGTGAAAAGTTATGTATGTACTACAAACATTATAAATACTACAAACATAGCTATAGGTTATTTTAGTTCCCCTCACTCCACAACAAATTGTAGTAGGAATATGGTGTGGCCCCTTTAAGAGCTGCACGCTCCCTGTTGAACTTTCAGCAATGTAAGTGCACACTGCGCCTCAAGCACTCCCGTGTATGCGGGTTATTTTCTGTTGCTCAAATCAAGTTGTTTTGTTTATTAAGTAACGCTGTGGACGGTATAGCGTTTGTGATGGACTGTTACGCGAGTTTCACAGGGAATAAAGTGGAGCTGTGAAATGTCTATTGCCTCCATGTCTACAACTCCAGTTAAGTGAGCTATCCCGATTTTCCTCCGGACACAACGCATTACAACATCCTTTAAATTTAACGGTATTCAGAACAGATCAAGAATAAAAAAATATATATATATAAGTAGCTATAAAGCCAAAATGAAATAATTTAATGAGAATCTGAAAGTAGCGTTAGGCTCACGATTATTTATTATAGGTTTTGTTCACTCGCATCCCAATACTGATGGACAAATCATCCTCTTCACATGCACACAAATGTGCTTGGAAAAACCACAGAGGAGCTCACACTGAATGGCACAAATTGTAGACTACTACTGATTATTTAAACTGAGCTGAGTAACTTTTTATTGTTAGGTGTTAATGTTAGGTTGACTATTTTATTTTGATAATGAACTGACTGTGATGTCAAGTTTGCAATGCTGGAATATTGTGTGTGCGTGAGACGCCCGCGTGAACGAGCAGAGGAAACATAAAATACTCCATCATTTTGGTCATACAGATAATAAGAGTAGGACATCGTTCAAAACTGCAAAGTGTTTATTTACATGGTGCTATTGTAAAATAAAGAAAACAAGATGCGCTTTGTGTCGTATGGGTTTCCTTTCCGCTGCGCCTCACAAAAATCCATGCAATAAATGCACGTTCTTAAAGCAGCACTAGGTAACTTTTCAACCTTCATAATATATTTTCAAGACTCTTGTGATGATACATCGACTTACAATAGGTTGAATGACACGTCTGCCATAGCCTGACGGGGTCTGTATCATTTTTAATCGTACTTTTAAACTTCGGGTTTCGGGTAGTAACCCGAAAAAAAAAAGAACTACAAAAATCGACTGCTTTACGGCATATACGTCACTTCCTTAAATTCGGACGTGCGAGGGTTAGGGTAAGCCTATGTCTAAACAGCGTGTACAAGTTTGGTAAGGGCTACATTCTCGCAAGTAAATACATAAGACGTACAAAATCATATTTTAGGATACTGTAACGCGTGTGTCCAGGTGAAAAATACGGATAGCTCACTCAACGCAACTGGAGTCGATGCAAACACGGAGGCGATTGACATCAAACAGCCCGCACTTTATTCCCCGCGGAACCCCCCACAAGAGTCCGGCACAAACTCCACTTCCGTCCACAGCATTACCCAACAAAACAAAAATAAATTAATGTTTGCAACAGAAGACAGAAAATAATCCGCACACATGGGAGCTCGAGGCGCAGTGTTCACACACACACACACACACACACACACACAGAATGCAGGCGCTCCAACCGGGGGCGAACGCTCTTAAAGGCGCCACACTATTTTCCTACTCGTTACAATACCTAACATGTCTGTGATATTTGTTTATTTGTCTTGCCTCAAGCTATAATGCAAATCGACTTTTCAAATTTGAAGATTAATCTATGGTAGCTTGATATTATATTGATGATATATGGTTATTACCTACCACTCAAACATTGAATTGAAGTATCATATAGATTCTGTAAAACGGTAACCAATAGACTAGACTACTATAATGACGCTGGCTTGTAAACGTGAGCATCGCGATCATTTAGCGTTTGAAAAAAAAATGAAACCCATGAAATGATATTCATATGACATGCTGAAACATATGCCACTGTACCTGGGATGAAGACATTTCACACGCGACGCAAGCAGAACACCTGCATGTGAACTCCTCCTGCAGTGTTCAGGGCTATCATAGTTGTCATGTCAACAAATGCACGTGCTATGCATCCCCTGATGTAGGATGACAGTTTACGACAGTAGTAGAGGACAATACTGTTTCCCAACTGTAGGGGGACCCCGAGAGCAAAAGTTACCTAGTGCTGCTTTAAATGACCGAGTTTTTAAAGCTAATTTAAAATTGGCATGAATAAAAAATCTAATCAGAGCTGCATATTAATATTTACAAGAAACATATTCACGCATACAACTTATCTCGTAATTACCTTAATAGCACGCAAATATTTCTGCCCGTTTTCGTTCGTGTGACTGCAGCCTCTGCTTTTCTGCTACAGACTGAAGCGCGCGCGTAGCTTACAATGCGCTGCGTCGTTATTTTCATTTAATAAAATAAATAAATTCTGGTGTTATTTTTGTGATTGTTTGCGGCATTCTACAGCCGTTCATCAAAACTTTCAACACAGAGCCCATCTCAGATTGTTTTAATCAATGCACAAATAGTAAAAACAAATGAACACTATCAGTTCCTAAATTCTGATTGGGTGGGCAAGGAAGGCGTTTGGGTGGGCTCAGCCCACCCCTGCCTAGAACCGGCCCTGATTATCAAACAAAGTCAAGACACAATGTAAGTTTTATTGTTGATATTGTTATAATGTAACTTTGTGAGATTGTGATGAATTGACAATGCAACAGCATTTTAGTCATCGTATAGCGATCTTGACTCTCTTTCGAGGCTACAGTCTAAAAAATTAATTGAATAAAACTATTGTTGCTATAAGGACCGACGGACAAAGTTTCGGAAGTGACATCTAAATATAAATGCCACTCTGCACGAGACAGAAATATCCTCCTGAGCCAGAATAGAGGTTTTGCCTCTGTAGAGGACATTATTTCGCGAATTTCTCTGACAACATACACAGTTTTAAGTCTGGATGATTTATTTAAGATATTTTTATGAAAATATTATGACACGTCTTTTTACATGGCATATTGTCCCAAAACACATTAATATGCAAATTATATACAGTGTATAGATGCATTGCATAGAATGGGAATGGCATTTATGGCCATGTTTACACACATATTGCATAAAGTAAAATGGTATATCAAATTATTATGTTATCTTTCATAACATTAAAAATCATCTTTATACAAATTTTTGATTAAAAAAAAGAAGCTTGAAGCATAATTTATTAGTGAATGAAAAAAAAAATCCATTGTTTTTGTCTATTTAATTTTCATGTCATGTCATGTCTTTTAATTTTCTCAATAAATAGTTCTGGTGTCCTCTACACAGCAGAGGATATAGCATATAACAGGATTGTTTTCATTTATTTTTTATTTTTATATCCATTTGTTTTTTATGCTCCAAACGAAACAAAAAAATTGCATCAACTAATGCATTTAAGCAATGTAAAGGTAGATTAATAGACAAACATTTGTAGCAAAATATTTTTGTAATCATAAATGTCTCATTGTACACTGCTATGGTGGAGCCGTTGCTTAGCCTACATCTGCACTTCACTAGAGCACCCTCAGTAATTTCAGAAGCACCCTCAGATATTTGATTCTTGAACCAGGCCTGCAATTACCGCTAGTCCCCTTGTCCCAGACTAAAATGCATGTTTGCACTATTTTAACTGAAAGCAACTTGCACTGACATATCTTAAAACATGTCAGTGCCATTGTTTTGTCTCAAGATGCACACCAGTAATGTTCTCTCTCTCTCTCTCTCTCTCTCTCTCTCTCTCTCTCTCTCTCTCTCTCTCTCTCTCTCTCTCTCTCTCTCTCTCTCTCTCTCTCTCTCTCTCTCTCCTTAAAATGTTTAAGGCATGTTTAAAAAAATGGCATTTAAATGTCCTAATTGAACTATGTCCTAATCCTGGCTTAATCAGTAACTATGAAATTGCATATAGGCAATGTACTTAAAGGGTTATTTCACCCAAAAATGAAAATGATTCCATAATTTACTCACCCTCAAGCCATCCTAGGTGCATATGGCTTTCTTCTTTCAGCCAAACAACACAACCAGCAATTATACTAAATTATAAAAATTATCACAATTGTATTAAAAAAATATCCTGGCTCTTTCAAGCTTTTTATGAAATTATGGGACAAAGTGATACAATTATGGGACTAAAGTGTACTTTTTTCTTCACAAGGGAATTGACACACCTTTGCGAACACACATGCATATATACATTGTCTAGATTCTATTAACAGCTGAGATGTTTCAAAGGGTTTACAGGTCTAAAGAGGTTTAGAGGGACACAGGTGTAACTCAGAGCTGTGAAGACAGGTGTGAATAAAGGTGTGAAGAAATCCTCAGTTTTAAGGTGACATCCAACAATGGAGCATGGAGGTGCAAAGCATCAAGTTGAAGCCTGTTTCACACATCCTACAGTACATCACTGTTACTGAAACATCAGACATGCACTGAGCTTTATACAAAAGCAGCTCTATACAAAAAAGACCTCAATGTCACCTGTGTGCAGCTTAACCTTTAAATGCATACCTCGGGTCTTTAGCAACCTGGGACGACATTCACTACCCTCCTCTTTATTCATTTTTTAAAGTTAGACATCAACCTTCTTAGTATTCCTCAATCAATTCATTATGAACAATACAACAAGAAAGAAAAAAAATACATTTATAAAAGAATGTCTGTTTTTCCATTCATTTTTTGCAAAAATTGAATAGGGTCGCTAACAGCCCGAGGTGTGTAAGAGTGTAGGTATATTTTTTTTCTGCACAACAATAATTTAATCTTTAATGACGGAATAAGTGCAATGCACCTTTATTCCACAAGGTGGCAATGTCTTATACACAATGGTGAAGTGACGTTTCACTCATAGTTACTGCAGGCAGAAAACGAAACAATAAGTATAATCTGCAAAACTTGAAATGGCTCAGCGATTTACTGCAGAGCAAGTACTGAACACTATCAGATATTAGTCACTGTCACTTGATGGTGATCAAAATTTTGATTTTGAAGATGTTGAAAAGGATAGTTTTGAGAATATGTTTGAGATTGCGAATATGAGCCAGATGCTGAATGTACTGGGAAATGAGCTCTGGTGAGAACAGTGATGATGGTATAAAACATCTGCTTAAACTGAACCCTTCCAAGCTCCAAAAGATTAAAAAATATACTTTATTTTATTCTTCTTTAATTATTACATTAATTCCAGGAGAGTTTTATATTATCGCGACAGGTAGAGACCCATTCGTGTTAGATATACATCCGGGTCGCTAAAGACCCGAATATGTAAGAAGAATTGGCGAAAGAGTCATGCATTTAAGGGTTAAACAAACCATCCAAACTACTATATATATATATATGGCTTTACAGAACTTCTTTATTATGACTGCTATCAACATGCAGCGACGCAGATCATGCTGGACTTGAAGTGGCACTGCAGACCAATTGGTATATGGCATCAAAGTACCGCAAGAGTATAAACAACAGCATAGAAAACTCAACCGCGATGACACTCACCGACATAATTTTAGATAAACTCTGAACATTACAACACAACTAAAAGTGCCAATAAAAGCAACAAACCAGAAAACGCAACTGCAATTTATCCTCCCTGCACTGCATGCTGGGAAGTTAAGTGGCATAGTGATAACAGAATCCAATCTGAGGACGAACAGGAAGAGAGTTGTTTCCGCAGCAACACCGAGCATCTGTGGAACTCCATCCATGTCAGCGGACGGGTGAGTAATTTTCACCATGGGTCACTGATTTGGTTATAGAGCACAGAGAGACAAACACACAATATACTGCACACCTTCCACGGATCCACAGCAGAGGTGGAAAGGACACGTTATACAGTTAGGTCCATATATATTTGGACACAGGCATAATTTTCATACTCTTGGCTGTATGCCACCAGAATAAAATTAAAATGAAACAACCAAGATGAACATGAAGTGCCGACTTTCAGCTTTAATTCAAGGGGTTGAACAAAAATATCAAGAAAAACTTTTAGGAACTGCAACCATTTTTATACACACCCATACGAAAATGTAATATGTACACATTATGTACATATATGTCCCTATATCCGAGTAGTGATGTCATAAGGCGATACATTATTAGCACATATGCATCCTCACGATATATGAAGAAATAGGTTTATACCATGTATGAGATACCCATAGAAGAATTATTATACATATATTAAAATGATTTATATGATGACTTTGGTACTGTATGTTGATGCCATATATGTAAACAATATATGTCTTATTTATCTATGCAAGTTTATTTAAACAACATATATGCAAACATTCAGTATGCTTATACAGGATTTGATATGTATTTATAGTTGTATACCACATATAAAATACCTATAGTAAAATTAGTATGTATACATATATTACAGATATTTATATAAATTAATTTCTATATGGTACTGTGCAGTATGTTAATATCTTATATGTAAACAATATATATTTGAAATAATTTATATTTGTAAAATGCTTATTTAAACATATGCAAACATATTGTATGCTCGTATTTTCTTATTAATTTTGGGCAGTCTACACTGTCAAATTGTTTTTAATTTTGTTTGAAATTGGATCACATGAGTAACATCAACATATGGTTGACGGCAAATGTTCATAACTTGTATTAAAATGTATGTAGGCTAACAAATATATGAAGCCATGTTTAATAAAGTATATTTGTATAATTTTGCAATTCATATACATAATACAAAATAATATGAGACAGACATTATGAACACAATTTTATATTTTAAATTTAATTTGTTTTATACATAAAATCTATACTAAGACTCTATGACATTTATCAGTGACATGTCAGTGAAAGTAATTTGTCACATATATAATTTGAACATATACAATATATGGAATAAAGTTATATGTTAATATATGGAATTGTTCTAATGTGCTTATATGTGCATTTATGTTTTTACTTTATATGAACATATTATATATGTTATATATATGATACATATATGTCAAAATATGTATTATACATACATAAACATATACACTATATGGGATAAATGTATATGTCAATATATGGAATTGTTCCAATTTCTAATAGGTTTCATATGTTTTTTTATTTTATTTTATATGAGCATATATTGCATATATTGACATTTCATATATGCACATATATTACATTTCTGTATGGGTGCATTCTTTTTTTCTTAGAATGAACCAAACTGTTGATTTGTCCACTCCTAATGTTCCTGCAGTCTCTCTGATGAATTTGTTTTGTTTATGAAGCCTAATGATGGCCTGTTTGACTTGCATGGAGAGCTCCTTTGAGGGAAATGATGTGGGTTCACAGCAGTAGATTCCAAATGCAAACACCACACTTAGAATCAACTTCAGACCTTTTACCTGCTTTACAAGGCTGTTGAATTGAATCTGACAAGTTTACGGACGCTCTAAGGTGTGCAATTTTTTCAGGGAAACGCATGGCTAAAGAAGTCTTTACCGTATTACAGTTCCATATCACAACGGCAAATTATTTCAGTTATTTCAAAGGTCAAAGACCAAGCAAATAAATATAGTAAACAATAGGATAAAAATGACAAATTATTTCCATGTTTTTTGTACAGAAAGCACACAATTTCTCTCCCACTCAAACGCACACAGTACAGAAACACACACTCGCACAGAAAGGTGTTGTCAGCAACATGACATTTCTCAATAGCAAGGTAGTAACGGTGCTGTTCTTGGAGCAGATAAATGTACAATTTCGCTATTAGTAGAGATGCTGCTGCCGAACACAGTTGAGAGACGCACAGATGTAGGTCATTTACACAAGCTTAATCTCTCTCTCTCTCTCTCTCTCTCTCTCTCTCTCTCTCTCTCTCTCTCTCTCTCTAATAACTGCATTAGTCTCTCTCTATTAGTCTGCTATCAATGGCTCAAGCCTCTGTTACTAGCTCTAAAATGACGTTTTGGAAGTAGCAACCCTCCGTTGGGATTAGACGCATAATAAATTAGTCATACATGAAAGATGTTTTGGCCCCACTTTATATTAGCTGGCCTTAAGTACTATGTACTTACATCAAAAAATAAGTACAATGTACTTACTGTGTTCAAATTGTATTGCAAAACACTTTTGCTGATTTTGAGGTTGGGACAGGTGTGGTGGTATGGGTAATTGTAAGGGTAGGGTTAGGTAAGGGAAGTGCCAACTGTGTAATTACAAATGTAACTACAGAAATTAATTACAGATGTAATTACATGCAGGTATTTTTGTACAATGTAAAAACATGTATGTACGCAATAAGTGCATTGTATCAAATTATTAATTAAAATGTTAGTACATTGTAGTTAGTACAAGGCCACCTAATATAAAGTGGGTTTGATGTTTTAAAGAAAAAACCTGACAAATGTCTTGAAAAACAACATCAGAACAATGTCTTGAGGTGTGGTAACCAGGGCTTGACATTAACAGCTGCCAACCCGCCATTTGCGGGTGGTTTTGTTCAGAGCGCACTCTTACTCACTGAAATCTGCACTCTCATCATAAACAACAGAGCAGAGATATACGTGCGATTCATAGATGATTCATTCATCATACAGGGATTGACTGTTTTCATTTTATTTTTAGCAGAGAATATAATTTCAAAAAAAGATCACAGCAGAACCATAGCACATCTGATGTGACTGCCATAAAGTTGGCTTGACCTTGGACATTTCGTATTCACAAATTTAGGGGCCGTCTCTAAAGTTACAAACCACAATGGTATACACGTTTCTAACCTCAATAGCATTTTTATGTTTAAAGTAGTAAATAGAACAAGAGTCATACTGAGGAACACTGATGTCAGAAACAACGTTGAAGAGTAGTGAAAAGTAATGTCTTTGAAACGTGTTTAACAGTCATGATTTTGCCTTTTTGCCTCCATATTAAGCTTTTAGTCTGCTAAAACATGTCTGTATAAATATTTTTGTGCATACATAAATGTTATTAATGTGGCATATTAGTTTACTTTTCATATAGGCCTATTCACTGTTGATACACTGTTAAATTATTATTTTCTGTATAAATTTGTATATAGAGTCTAAAGACAAAGTATCAGTTGGAAAGCTGCAAAAATCAGCATTGCCAACTTTTAGGAGTAAACTAACATGCAAGTTAACAGAAATAGTCACAAAATCCAAAATTCCGTATTCATGGAGTCTTTAATTATACTTCTCTGTTTGTTTACTAAAAAAAAAAATTTGAAAAAGTTTACATTCTAAAATTCTAAATGCTTTGTGAATTTACATCTGAATTTTGTAGTAAGAAATCTATTTAAAGAAGTACAGAACGGCTGTACATTTCTCGTCTTTTCTATCTGAGTTGTGTGAGAACAGGGCGGAATAGAAAATCACAGACAAACAATAATAAAAAATAGAACACATTCCATTTCGCCAGCTCAGCCTGATACAACCTCAAAACCCTGCTGAGAGAGAAAGACAAGACTTAAAAGCAGGAGAGAGAAAAAAAGAATATCACAAGAGCAAGTGTGCAGAAAGAGAAGGGAGAGAAAGAGACAGCGACAAAGTGAAAGATCATAAACAAAAAGCTGTGAGGTAGAGACAACGTTAGATTGTCTGCAAAAAGCAACACCAAATCACACCATCACATTCACAAGCGAGCAGAAGTGCAGACAGATGTGCAGAAAAATCCATTATAGAAGATACACAGCTCAATTTTAAAACTCTGAAAAGTCAAAAAATATAACACAAAAGGGACCGTTTGTCCAAGCCATGGAAGATGGAGGGAATATTCAAGAAGCTTGAAGAAATGTCTCAATGCAATTCACTCTTTGCCGCAAGTTTGATTGACAGGCGATCTGACCAATCACATCGCCAAATCTGACATTTTGTCTGACAAAGCAGTCAGGAGAGTAAGGAGATACACGTCGGTGGACTTGAACTTGGAAAAACGGTGTGTACTGTGTGTACTGCATCATTCCGCAGTTGAAACAACATTTCTTTTAGTGTTCATTCATGTTTATTTCATGCTTATCAATGAACTAGAAAGAAGAGATGATCGAGCAGTTTTAACTGAGGCGCTACAGCGATCATGACACATTAAAGAGCCACAAAACGGTATTTATTGTTAAAATTTCTTAAAATTTCTTTACAAAATGACAATTTTAAAGTTGAGACTTCATATCAAAAGTAACTTGCACTGTCCTGTCTGTTGGCGTGTTGTTAGTGTCCTCTTTGCTCCGCGATATATTTTCTCTACGTGAGAACGTGTGTGGCGTGAGAGACCCATGGCTTGTCGGACATAGCAACAGTAACTAAAGGGGGCGGGTCTTTGCGAACGGTCAGTTCTGGCAATCAAGACTTTGTTTCTCATAATGGCAATTGTATAACTTACAATGTGACATTACACTCACCTAAAGGATTATTAGGAACACCTGTTCAATTTCTCATTAATGCAATTATCTAATCAACCAATCACATGGCAGTTGCTTTAATGCATTTAGGGGTGTGGTCCTGGTCAAGACAATCTCCTGAACTCCAAACTGAACATCAGAATGGGAAAGAAAGGTGATTTAAGCAATTTTGAGCGTGGCATGGTTGTTGGTGCCAGACGGGCCGGTCTGAGTATTTCACAATCTGCTCAGTTACTGGGATTTTCAAGTACAACCATTTCTAGGGTTTACAAAGAATGGTGTGAAAAGGGAAAAACATCCAGTATGCGGCAGTCCTCTGGGCGAAAATGCCTTGTTGATGCTAGAGGTCAGAGGAGAATGGGCCGACTGATTCAAGCTGATAGAAGCGCAACTTTGACTGAAATAACCACTCATTACAACCGAGGTATGCAGCAAAGCATTTGTGAAGCCACAACACGCACAACCTTTAGGCGGATGGGCTACAACAGCAGAAGACCCCACCGGGTACCACTCACCTCCACTACAAATAGGAAAAAGAGGCTACAATTTGCACAAGCTCACAAAAATTGGACAGTTGAAGACTGGAAAAATGTTGCCTTGTCTGATGAGTCTCGATTTCTGTTGAGACATTCAGATGGTAGAGTCAGAATTTGGCGTAAACAGAATGAGAACATGGATCCATCATGCCTTGTTACAACTGTGCAGGCTGGTGGTGGTGGTGTAATGGTGTGGGGGATGTTTCCTTGGCACACTTAAGGCCCCTTAGTGCCAATTGGGCATCGTTTAAATGCCACGGCCTACCTGAGCATTGTTTCTGACCATGTCCATCCCTTTATGACCACCATGTACTCATCCTCTGATGGCTACTTCCAGCAGGATAATGCACCATGTCACAAAGCTCGAATCATTTCAAATTGGTTTCTTGAACATGACAATGAGTTCACTGTACTAAAATGGCCCCCACAGTCACCAGATCTCAACCCAATAGAGTATCTTTGGGATGTGGTGGAACGGGAACTTCGTGCCCTGGATGTGCATCCCACAAATCTCCATCAACTGCAAGATGCTATCATATCAATATGGGCCAACATTTCTAAAGAATGCTTTCAGCACCTTGTTGAATCAATGCCACGTAGAAATAAGGCAGTTCTGAAGGCGAAAGGGGGTCAAACACAGTATTAGTATGGTGTTCCTAATAATCCTTTAGGTGAGTGTATATCTCAAAATAGGCTTAAATGTTGCACTTGAGATGTTATATTGTTTACACAACAGTACAACATTATTTCTCATTTTTAACATTATCTCAAAATTACCTTTTAGAATGCACTGCAGTGAATTTTGGTGACATATTAGGGGCCAGGTTTACTAACAGTTTGCCCCAGTGCAAACCCTCTTTTGCCATTAAAAAAACTACTGTCAGGATTTACTAAAGACACGATCATGCACAGAACTTTCCACTCCCATCTGCACTTTTGTGGAATTGTGCTCTCACGCTAATTTGCTGTTCAGTAAATATGGCCCCTTGTTTTTAATTGAGTGCCATGTACACTTTTGAAATTATGTAAAGGTGCTGTATGTAGGAATTGTACTGCAGTCAAAATTCAAAATATTGTTTGCCCCGCCCCCTCCTCCTCAGACTCAACACTCACATGGATTGACCGTTCGAGGACACGCTACAGGAACAAGCGCAATGGACAATGGAAGGTGAGGAGATTTACACACTGTAAAATTATGAGTTGATTTATCCGCATTTTAATGTGCTTCCTTTCATAGAGATTTTTAGATGGTGGCCGAGGCTTTTTAGGCCAGGTAGAATCTGCAATCTCTGACGCAGTTTGTTTGTTTCCATGACAGCAATTCCATGGCGACAACTGGCAACCTGTGGTGTCGAAATACTATTGGGTAAATTGGCAACGTGCTTTATCGCACAGGCCAAAACAAAAAACAGACATTTCGACATGGAACGCACATTTCAAAGTAGAATAAAGGCTGGAATACACTACACGATTTTCAAAATCCGAACAGATTTTTAAAACACTAGGCATCATACACTTGCCGATTTTGTTAATGGTTATAGAGAAAAGCTGGGCATCATACACTACCAGACTTTAAAATTGTTTGGAACCATTGACGGTAAAAAAATATGGGCTTAAGTAGTCGGCTGTACTGGGTACGCAATGAAGTAATTCGTATCCTCACCTCTGAAACTGAAATGTAAATTCATTTATACAATTCATTTATACATTGTCATATCACAATGTTAAATTATGATTGCATAAATAATTTTATAAGATTAATGTTTTTAAGATGACATTTTAAATTTTGAAACATGAAATGTTAGACAAAATGCAATACATTTAAAGCAAAGACCACCAGTAGGTGACTCATTGAAACATTAATTCAAAAACAAAGAAAGTGTGACTGTCTTTATGAATAAATAGGTAATTAAATCATTAATTTATTTAAAACAATGAGATTTTCATTAAAGAAACACTGTTGCTCGAAGAAGCACATATGCTTTGGTGTGGCTTTGTTTGGAACTACTTTCGTTGACAATATTTATATGTAAGTTACTTAATAAAATAGTTTGCTGTTTTGATTTCTACACGAGTCTCACACAAACAAGATGCGCGAGCATCGAGTAGTGCAACCTTGTTTACCTTATTAAATAATCCGTTAACATTTAATGTAATACAATTAATAATTCGCAGCTATTGACTTTAATCATGTTTAAACACGTATCCCGGGAAAGCGTTAATGTAAAACCCGTAATGGTAAATATTAACATAATAATTAATTAATTAAGACAAATGTTTACCTCAGAATTTGTTTTGCTAATTATGTCAAGACAAAGCTAACGGCAAATCAGTAACGTTACTTACGTGGTTGGTTTAGCTCTGTTGCGATCGCCGTCCAGCTTTTTTCGATGTCTACTCTGTTGTGGTAACAGTTGTTGTCCACATTATAGAGACACTCGTGCTCCATGGCGGAGTTCCACTTTATGATCTTGTACGTCTCCATTTCTTCTTCTTTGATTTTCTTTGGCTAGTGGTCAGTGATTTCCGGTTTCAGTAGTGACGCGTCATACGCATATGTGTTCTAAAATCAGCTCAAAATATCAAACATGTTTGATATCCTCCGACTGGACTGGAGTCTATGACCATGATATACTAAGCGATTTTCCATGGAATCTGTCGGCTCAAATCTGCAGACTGGCTCTGACTTTTGCCAACTAGCGTCAACTTGTTCGGACTGTAAATCGGGGGGGAAATCGGGGCAAAAATCGTGTAGTGTATTCCAGCCTTAACTGGCTGTAGCATTGTTTTTTGGAGAAACGAGTATGTAAACTCAGCATGTTTCCTAAATATCTGCAAACCTATTATGGTATTTGTATGGTTTAGTACAGTCAAAAACTGACATACAGCACCTTCAACCAAAACATTAATTTTTTTACTGAAAAAAAAAAAAAAAAAAAAAAACCTTAGTTGACTCATTTTTGCGTACAAGAATTTCTAGATATTTGTACTGGACATATTTTTTTTTTTTTGCAATGTATGCAATGATGTTAGCCAATAATAAAAGTGCAGTTTACCACCCATTGAAATAGATAATTTAAGACAGAGGGTCAGAATGAGGGTTGAATATATATATACACTGCCATTAACATTATATTACAATTATAAGTGAACCCATAAAGAATTGTTTTTGTCATGGCCCCTTTAAGATATAAACATTAACATCACAATTTCCTGTAAAGCTGCTTTGACTCAATGTGTTATACAAATAAATTTGATTCAACGTGACTAGTATATGTGATGAAATCCACTACATCAGTGGTTCCCAACCACGGTCCTGGTGGACCCCCAACAGTGCACATTTTGGATGTGTCCTTTGTCTGACACACCCACATCAGGTCTTGGAGTAGCTACTAATGAGCTGATGACCTGAATCAGGTGTTTGATTGAGGAGACATGCAAAATGTGCACTGTTGGGGGTCCACCAGGACCGTGGTTGGGAACCACTGCACTACATCATTGTGCACGGTCTTCAGTGAGGACTTATTTGTTCCGCTGGTGCACAAATTACATGCTTCAGATTTAGCAAGAGGTCTTAACATGTACTTTTGTGGGTAGAATTACTTTCTCACTTTTTGACAGGTGGGGCCAGAGAGGAAAACCTCACGAGAGAAGAACATGGCAGTCACAGAATTCTTTTTTAATATAGCTTTTGTGTCGTGGGCATTTCCTGGACGGCAGGTTGAATAGATCTCCCTCTAAGGGGTTGGACTCGACTCTTTTACTCGGTGCAGCTTTAATCAATAAAACTGACAGAGACTCCGCTTGGTTTTACCGGCGACCACCCATTCGCAGACCTCCTCCTGCGATCGCTCTAACTGTAAGTGCATTTGGGAGAGCGAGCGCAAATGAGAGAGAAAAAGGAGTGTGTGGGAGGCACTTTAATGCACCGGTAAATATTTCCACAGCAGGGGTTCGGGTCTCAACGCAGACGCTTATTACAGAGAAAAACACTGTTCTCATGGGCAGCATCACAAAACACTTCAGTCCTTCAGTCCTAAGACAAGCATACGGAAATATCAAACTCCTCCACAGTAGAGACCTAAACTTCATCATGGTTCATTTCATTTTGAATTATGTGTGTCGGTTTTCTTTTTAGTCTTCTTTAGAAACTAACATGTTTTGATGCTTGATGCCTTTTTGATCTTCACATAAAATGTGTATGTTTTTCTTGGTTTTCAGGACACAAGTATTATAAAAACTATAACATATAAATCAATGCAAGAAGTAGCTCTCTCTCCAAACTTCTCTTCACATATTAATTCACTTCACTTAATTCACTTGAAGATGTACTTGCACAATTAATGTATATGTATATGTATATATATATATATATATATACACTCTAAAAAAAAAAAGGTTCTATATGGCACCAAAAAAGGTTCTTGGCTCGTAATCATAGGGGAACCTTTTTTAGTGCTATATAGCACCAATTTTGGTGCTTCAGTGGTTCTTCAGCGGTCCTTCAGAGGTTCTTCACTGGTTCTTTAACTAAGGTGCTATATAGCACCTCTGAAGAACCGCTGAAGAACCACTGAAGCACCAAAATTGGTGCTATATAGCACTAAAAAAGGTTCTCCTATGATTACGAGCCAAGAACCTTTTTTGGTGCCATATAGAACCTTTTTTTTTAGAGTGTATATATATATATATATATATATATATATATATATATATATATATATATATATATATATATATATATATATATATATATATATATATATATATATATATGCATATACAGTGAGGAAAATAAGTATTTGAACACCCTGCTATTTTGCAAGTTCTCCCACTTGGAAATCATGGAGGGGTCTGAAATTGTCATCGTAGGTGCATGTCCACTGTGAGAGACATAATCTAAAAAAAAAAATACAGAAATCACAATGTATGATTTTTTAACTATTTATTTGTATGATACAGCTACAAATAAGTATTTGAACACCTGTCTATCAGCTAGAATTCTGACCCTCAAAGACCTGTTAGTCTGCCTTTAAAATGTCCACCTCCACTCCATTTATTATCCTAAATTAGATGCACCTGTTTGAGGTCGCTAGCTGCATAAAGACACCTGTCCACCCCATACAATCAGTAAGAATCCAACTACTAACATGGCCAAGACCAAAGAGCTGTCCAAAGACACTAGAGACAAAATTGTACACCTCCACAAGGCTGGAAAGGGATACAGGGAAATTGCCAAGCAGCTTGGTGAAAAAAGGTCCACTGTTGGAGCAATCATTAGAAAATGGAAGAAGCTAAACATTTACTGCACACATTGGCATGTTTTGTGTAATAATCATAGCCTATTTTGGTGAGTAAGTTAAGCTATAATTAATTTTTTTTATATTTTGTATATCCTACAGTCAACCCTGGGCTGGCTAATCCGTGCCCCGTTTTTTCCGTGATGAATGTGATTTATTTTTTCGTGTAAATTTATGATTTTTTTTTTTTATTATTATTATTTTCGTTATTAATATATTATTTACAACATTTTCATACTATTAAAATATAGTTGTGTGGGGTTTAAATGTAAAAAACTTTATATTATCTTTGAACCTCACCTGAAATAAATTTGTCATACCGTTGGTAAGATTTTTTCAAGAACCATTTATGCTGTTACTTACGTTTTCTTTCGTGTACAATATGCACAAAAAAACGCACAATTTGCTCTCGGTGGTCGGAGAACTCAAAAGGCAACACCTACTACACAAATGCACTTCACAGCCTCTAAAAAATAACCTTTTATATAGCATGAATGTGATCCGGACATACTATGTACATATGGCATGTTGACATTATCATGTGACCTACCAGCCATTCATAAATGATCTCCCGTGGCTTCATGCGATAGTAAAATGTCCATCGTATGCACACTTTAGAATCTCGCCAGAAGAAGTAGGTCATCCGGGTACTTTTTGCCTACTCTTTTACTGTGAATTTGGACATACTTCTTTTGTCACATACTGTTTTTCACCTAGTACTGTAGCCTATGTAGATGTCACAGACATTTATTCTTCGTTTCAATATCATGGACTTTTAGTTTGTTTTCACCAGTTTCCTGTCTTCCTTTATTCAGTTTTCCCGCCACTCTTTAGTTGTCATGGTAATTAATTTAATCAGCACAGGTGTTTATCTTAATTTCATTCATAATTTGCAGTCTTTTCAGTGTTCAGTTGTCTGTTCTTGTTAATGCCTACCTTCTGTTATTTAAGTTTTCTAGTGTGGATTATTAAAGCCTTTGAATCTGATCTACATCTTCTTTGTGTATTCCTGCAACTGTGTGTGACATTAGTAGGGAAGTATCGATTTCAGATGCAGCCATACTGTTTGAAAGTGTTACTTTTAATTTCTTAATTATTTAATTTTTGATTTCAAAAGAAGTCTAGCAAATGCATATATTATGTTTCAAAGATCAAATCCAGAGACTAGATGTTACTTTAATGCACATTTTTTTCTGACACATAATGATATTTATTTTTCTGGCACATGCAGTAGAAGTTTCATATGTAGAGTAATTTAATGAGGACCAGGGTGTATTTGGATCTTTTAAGAGAAGTGAGGGTAACATACTTCCGACTATTACGGCTAAACATCAAACAATATACACTATGATAAAGTCAATCTGTTTATCCAGATACACTGAAAAGCTTCTCACTGATCCGTAAATGGCTAAGGCTGAAATAAAAGATGACATTGAGCAGTATCTAAAGGAATAGTTGAAATTTGAAAATTGAAATGAACTCACCTTCATGTGATTACAAAACCCTGCTTTTATTTCTGCAGAATAATAATTTCATGTCACATTGCTTTTTCAGTGATTTTTAAGATGATGTATCAGTTTAAAAGTTTAACACCTGACACACAGCACAGCTCACAAATGTTAGCTTCAAAAATCCGCCAATCAAAAACAGACAGTAAATATGGAGCCCCGCACATGACATGGGAGAAAAAGACAAACAAGATATTATGGCCATTTGTTTCCATATTAATTGTTTCCCTCATTTTTAGAAACATTTACAAATTAACAATGTATTAATAAACAAATTCTGGTTACACTTTACAATAAGGTTTCATTAGTTAACATCAGTTAATGTGTTACCTAACATGAACTAACCATGAGCAATACATTTGTTACTGTATTTGTTCATCTTTGTTAACGTTAGTTAATAAAAATACAGTTGTTCATGGTTTGTTCATGTTAGTTCACGGTGCATTAACTAATGTTAACAAGATTTTAATAAAGTATTAGTAAATGTTGAAATTAACATTAACAAAGATAAATAAATGCTTTATAAGTGCAGTTCATTATTAGTTCATGTTTACTAATGTAGTTAACTAATGCTAACTAATGAAACTTATTGTAAAGTGTTACCCAAATTCTTAATGTGAGGCAACAACATCTGTTTGTTTTTCTGCATTACATGCGTGGGGCTCCAAACTAGTAGCTTTTTAATTCTATTTGTTGTGTGCTGTGCTTTTTTTTATTATTCCTCATAAGGATCATTCTGTGTGAACGGCCCCCGGCGGGTTTGAGATGACATGAGGGTGAGTAAATAATGACTGAAGATTAATTTATGAGTGAGCTACTCCTTTAAAATTTCATAAAAGGATCAGCAGAAGAAAAAGAACATCTCATAGACAATGTCATAGACAATGTCTCCTTTAATGTGAACACGGCAACCTAACCCAACCTAACCTAATCTAATCTACCGCCTGCCCTCAACTAGCTCCCCCATTAAACCCACTCCACCTCACTCCCACCATGATTACAGCCTTTAAATGCCACGCATACACTCGCAGAGAATCATTAAAATTCTCTGAGAGGCTTTTATTAGACTGCCTCGGAAAGAGAGAGAAAACCACGGAAAGGAACAGAGGGATGCTTGAGAGGTGGAAGCAGAGGACAAGAAAGACAGAACAGCAAACTACAGCGTCACATCCCGACAGCTGAACTTTTGCCGGCTCTCGCTCTGTTGTAATGAGGATTCAGAGAGAATGTCTGGTCTAGTAATAAGGAAGCTACAGACAAAGGTTAATGAGGAGGGACCTGAGTTTACTTGTTCTCTTTCACACACTAATTGGGATCTGTCTCTCTCTAAACCTTATAATGTAAGACAGTGACCGCAGGGTTGCGGGCACGAGGAGCAGCGGCTGCTGTCTGGTTATTAGGTCACACACCGCACCACCCTGAAAGAACAGGCCTGGGTTAAATGCATTTAATGGGACAATGTGGTTCAACTCCTGGAGACAGACACAGTGTGTAGTGTATACTATTAAGTACTAATTGGTTTAGTTTAGTTTACAGCTTTATTAGTCCCTTTGGGGCAATTAGTTATGGATACATTGGTGCTTCACATAGACAAAACACACACTTACAAAAAAAAAAAAAAATCCATTACATTTGTTACAAAGACGAATAGCTTCAGACACAAATGTAAATCGAACACCTAATTATTAGAAATGTTAACAGCAGGGGCGTAGCCAGCCTGTGCCCGCCCACTATGATGAGTAGCCTGCGTCAGAAAGATGCTACGGGGAACGGTATACCCACGCCGCCATGCCGAGGGGAGTGCATGCATACTGGCAGTGACAACTGTCAGGACAAGCAAATTCCAGTGAAATGCCTGAACCACTCCCCCTCTGGTCACACAAGGCTGTCAGTGACAGCATTCCCTACTGTCATAGCCCAAGCTATAAGCTTTATGAGGAACCTTAGTATGTCCGCACAAGGTCCTACCCAGGCTGCTCAAAGGCCTGGATCCAACCCATTCAAAATAAGGGGGCTCCTTTAAGGGAATGTGGCTAGGGGGCCCTAGGGCGCCCCAGCCAGCCACTAATACCACCAGGGAGGCCTAGCTTGGTGCCGTTTCCAAAGGGCACTTCGGCCGGGCCATCCTTGCCTGTTTGAGAACAGAGCCTCTTGACACTAGATGCCTCCTGGAGAGGCATCCAGCCCAAGGTACTGCGAACTGGCAGTGTCCTCCTCAGACCGGATCTCAGAGATGGGCATCCTGGAGAGTGGTACTCAGCATAGCGCTTTCCACCCTTGCCAGTGAGGGGAGTTAATCTGCTCGATCCTAGGATCTACTGAGCTATTATCAAATAGAAACACTCAGGAGGCCAAACTGGCCTATAAGCTGATAAGTTGATCTAATTGGGAGGCCACACTATGGGCCTACGACCATCTGATCAGGTCCAGGCAGCTTCGGGCTCACAGATGACGCTCAAAGAGAGGGGAGCTTAGAAGGGGCTGCCCGGTAGGTAAGCAAGGTTGTAGGCTAAATTCCATCACTTGAGGACTAAGTAGCAGAAGTGACATCAGTAACGCTAGGGTAAGACCGTACTCAGATGCTGCTGGCTAAGGGCCAGATCACTGATAGCAAGTCCCCACTAGCTGTTAGCGTCATGCCAGTTAACAGTTCCCGAACTGAGAACCAAACCCCTTAGGGAGGCCTAGTGAGGCCCATTATATGATAGCAGTATATGCCAAATGCCCGAGAATCCAAACTCAGAAACTCGCCTAAAGGGAGGCCTGGTGAGGCCTACTACCTGATAGCAGCCGAAGCCAACTGTTAAAGTAGCTGGAAAACGGAAACTCGTTTTCTCAGGGAGGCCTAGTGAAGGCCTACTACCTGATAGTCAAGCTACACCAGCTAGCCGAGCATCCTGACTCGGAAACTCACCCTCAGGGAGGCCTAGTGAGGCCTACTACCCAACAGCAAGCCTTTAGGGAGGCCTGGAGAGGCCTACTACCTGATAGCAAGCTATGCTAGCTACCCGAGCATTTCTAACTCAGGACCTCGCCCTCAAGGGAGGCCTAGTGAGGCCTACTCCTGATAGAGGGCTTGCAGGGAGGGCTAGTGCGGCCTGCTACCTGCTAGCGACTCGTGCTAACTGTTTCTCAAGTGACTGAAGCCCAGGAACATGGCCTCGGGGGAGGCCTAGTGCGCCCTACTACCCAGCAACAGCTTAGCAGTTCCCGTGCTAGCTGACACGGCGACAGGCAATCAGGAGCCCTCCTGCAAGAGGCCTACCAAAGCTGACTGCCTATCCAGGTTGCAGCTAATAAATTGCTAACTTCCCCAAACATTGGGACTCGCTTGCAGGGAGGCCTGCTGAGGCCTACTACCTGACCTGGAGTCTACTGCCAAACTGTCCCAGCCTGGCTGGGTGACCCATCCCAGAGGCCTCCGATTTCTTCCGGAGCCAACTGTATGATAGCGCAGTCTTATCGGCAGCGCCTACAAGCACTGGAACCTAATCACATTGTCCATAGCAGGGTACTTGGCAAACCAAACGCCCTGGACCCCCTAAGCGGGAGAAGTACCACATACGCCACCCACCTCATGGAGGTCCTAGCTTTAATAGCGGCCTACCATCACGTGCGAGGGCGTCAGACATGGCAATGCTCTGGTTACAAGGGAGCTCACTACCAGACCTACGTAACAATGGTTGCGAAGTGCTGCTCAACCCAAGCCATGGGAGCACTGCCATCTGACCAGGACATATAAACAGGGCCAGAGCCTGCCAAAAAGCTGGCGGCCTTCTTAAAAAACTAGCTCTGGAGGGCAGGGTTGAGCTACGCATACAATATCGTCGTATTCGTACGAAAGATGGCCTTAACCCTGCCCCACGACCACTGGCTAAGTCGCTATCAATTCTGCACAGCACCAACCTGCATTACTAGTGAAAGCCCCACGATGCAGAGAAGGGGGAGGGCCTTGGCCGGACAACTCTACATAAGAGGAGGCTAACATTAGGGATAATAAAAAACTACATTAATTTAACGAATAGCTACCCGGAGTACCAGTGCTTTTTAGCAGGCGCCACCGTAATCCCTAGAAATCCTAGGCCAATCTAGATCTATACCCGAGGCCTGAAAGGGCCACTTCTATTGCACCAGACAAAAAAGGCACTCGGGTAGAAGTGCCAGTCGTATACTAGACCTGGCTCTATATCTAACTGTAGTTCTAGCGTAGTCTGATCCTGCATTCTCAAAAACTTATACTGAGAGAGATACAAACCGCCTTACCCCGAGGAGGCTACCAGTTACCAGCTTAAAACTAGGAGAAATATATACGCCTAGCAATATGCTACATACCCGCAGGAATGAGCGGCCTTTCCCTTGCTGGCTCTCTACTAGCAACACTAGCTCACCATGGAGCCCAAGCAACTGGTGTATAAAGATTTAACCATTCTAGCCATCCTAACAGGGGAACTACAGGCCCTAGAAGTATTCCAATGATCCACAGCAATCCGTGAAGCCCTCTACAGAGTGCATAAGTCACCAAATATATTAATATTTTCCCTTGTATAGGGGACTTACCCGCTCACCTGTGGCGCGCCATGATATCCACCCACAAGCTTTATTCACACATGAATGCTTAGGTGCACTACTACTATGGGCCTGAGGGAGGCGCACCCACAGGCCAACCAGGCGGGCCCCAGCACATCATCACGGGCCCACCCCGGCCGGATGTAAGAAGCGCCTGGGGAGATGATGAAGAAGAGGAGTGAGGGTCAATGCACTTCTTAGCTCACCCATAGGGAGAAGACCCATCACCAACGCTGACTGCGTTTTGTGATACATAGCTCCTACTTCTCCCGGGAGTCCGCCCTCGACCGATGGGGCGCACGAGAGGCAATGCTGGCCCTCAGGCCCGTCTCCGGTCCTCGGACCGTGACGCCTCCCGCCTGCCTGGGACCCGGATCTCAGTGGTATGCAGGTCTCCAGACGCTGCCAAATATGCCTCCACGATGCTGGCCCTCAGGCCCAGTCTCCCCCTGTTGCACAACCACCGTATCAGGAAAACATCCCATGATCGAGATCCCTCAGCAACCCTACCTGGTGCGCATGAAACATTGCCATGGTGTAAGAAGAACAATTATCTAATCAACCAATCACATGGCAGTTGCTTCAATGCATTTAGGGGTGTGGTCTTGGTCAAGACAATCTCCTGAACTCCTAACTGAATGTCAGAATGGGAAAGAAAGGTGATTTAAGCAATTTTGAGCGTGGCATGGTTGTTGGTGCCAGACGGGCTGGTCTGAGTATTTCACAATCTGCTCAGTTACTGAGATTTTCACGCACAACCATTTCTAGGTTTTACAAAGAATGAAAAGGGAAAAACATCCAGTATGCGGCAGTCCTGTGGGCGAAAATGCCTTGTTGATGCTAGAGGTCAGAGGAGAATGGGCCGACTGATTCAAGCTGATAGAAGAGCAACTTTGACTGAAATAACCACTCGTTACAACCGAGGTATGCAGCAAAGCATTTGTGAAGCCACAACACCCACAACCTTGAGGCGGATGAGCTACAACAACAGACCTCACTGGGTACCACTCACCTCCACTACAAATAGGAAAAAGAGGCTACAACTTGCACGAGCTCACCAAAATTGGACAGTTGAAGACTGGAAAAATGTTGCCTGGTCTGATGAGTCTCGATTTCTGTTGAGACATTCAGATGGTAGAGTCAGAATTTGGCGTAAACAGAATGAGAACATGGATCCATCATGCCTTGTTACCACTGTGCAGGCTGGTGGTGTAATGGTGTGGGGGATGTTTTCTTGGCACACTTTAGGCCCCTTAGTGCCAATTGGGCATCGTTTAAATGCCACGGCCTACCTGAGCATTGTTTCTGACCATGTCCATCCCTTTATGACCACCATGTACCCATCCTCTGATGGCTACTTCCAGCAGGATAATGCACCATGTCACAAAGCTCGAATCATTTCAAATTGGTTTCTTGAACATGACAATGAGTTCACTGTACTAAAATGGCCCCCACAGTCACCAGATCTCAACCCAATAGAGCATCTTTGGGATGTGGTGGAACGGGAGCTTCGTGCCCTCGATGTGCATCCCACAAATCTCCATCAACTGCAAGAAGCTATCCTATCAATATGGGCCAACATTTCTAAAGAATGCTTTCAGCACCTTGTTGAATCAATGCCACGTAGAATTAAGGCAGTTCGCACTACTTCCTTTTCCCAACACATATCAGATCGTACAGGTGTTTATTTTCAATAAAAATGAAGAAAATATTCGAAAAGTGGAAATAAAGTGTCTAACATGTGTTGTAACCGCTGCTCATGTTTTGTATGTGGACAGGTTGCTACAGTTTTGGTTTATGTTGACAGTGACACTGACAGGGCACGCTCGTGACTGAGACGTGGTAGTTTTACAAGGTGTGTTCTATGATTTATTTTTTTCAGTAGGATCAAATAAAATAAGATTGAAATGACCCGAATATTGAGTCCGTCTGTTATTTTACCTGAAATTTGCGGGTGGCACATGTATGCCCCCACCACTGCACAATATCCACCCCCGCCCTGCGTGAAAGTGCCTGCTCACTTTTGCCCAGGCCCGACCAAAAATAAAAATCTGCCTATGCCACTGGTTAACCGTATGCAGTATATTAGATTAGATTAGATTAGATTCAACTTTATTGTCATTACACAAGTACAAGTACAAGGCAACGAAATGCAGTTTAGGTCTAACCAGAAGTGCAATAGCAGCAAGTGCAGGATATACAGTGGTTGCGTAAGTGCAGGACATGGATATGTACTGAATATATATAAATATGTATAAATAGAGAGATGGTTATTACTATAAACAGAACTGAATTTACAGGTGAATATGTACAGTGAATAAATATACAGATGGCTATTACTATAAACAGAATTTACAGGTGAATATGTACTATGAATATAATATACAGATGGCTATTACTTTAAACAGAATTTTACAGATAGAGGTATACAATAATATGTTAGGCTAAAATGAGGAATATAGCAGTGGATTAAGGTAGTGCAATAAATTATGGACAGAGCTATATCTACAGTATGCACATTTTTATTAGAATAAAAATGGATTTAATAAAGATGAAGTAATCTGGATGGATTACTGAGTATCCCACAATCGACTGCACCGGATTTGACCTGTGGACAGGATGATACTCGTAGGGCTGATCAAGACGATGTTGAGCAAGCAATCTCATTGGCTGCAGGATTAGCAGAGGCCAATCAGCTTGTGCCATGTGTTGATGTGATTGCTTGCAGATTGCATGTAAAGGACCTATCAGCCTGCGCCATCTAGAGTTTCATGAATGAACTAGATATTTAAACTATCCTACAGAAGTTTGGGGTTTGACTTTTTTTTTTAAATGTTTTTTTAAAGAAGACTCTTATGCTCACCAAGCCTGCATTTATTTAATAAAAATACAGTAAAATAAGTAATATTGTGAAATATTATTACAATTTAAAGTAATGGTTTTTGATTTGTATATATTTTAAAATGTAATTTATTCCTGTGATGCCAAAGCTGAATTTTCAGCATCATTGCAGTCTTCAGTGTCATATTATGATCCTTCAGAAATCATTATAATATGATGATTTGATGCTCAAGAAACATTTCCTACTATTACCAATGTTTATAAAATAACATTGCTGCTTAGTTGTTTTTGGAAACCATTTTACTTTTTTTCAGGATTATTTAATGAATAGAAAGTATATACGGTCACTTTTAATCAAATCACATCCAATCTGAATAGAAGTATTAATTTCTTTCAAACTAAAAACAACAACAACAAACATGGCACATAGAGAAATGACAGACACAAGTAGACACAAAGAGGTATGTATCTCATGGAATGGTATCTCATCTGACATTTGACTGACAAAATATAAATAAATAAAAAGGTATGGAAAATGAACGACTGACCTTATTTTTCAACATAACTCCATGCAAAGGACTGAAACCATGTGACAACTATTCATCATACCACAGTTTGAAACCTATATTGCTGCATACTGTGCAGTGAACAGTAACCACTAAGTGCATTAGTACTCCATTCCAAACATATTCACCAATTCATTTGGGAAATATAGCTTTATGCATGAACGTGTGTACGATCTGCTTTACAGACAGAGGAGAAATCGCATTTTTACGAACCCAAGGGCCTTTACAAAGCTGTTATGTGATCATATCATTTCCATTTTAGAATTAACTGACTGTGAGGTTGCTGCTGACATCTCACTGCGGGTTCAAAGATTTAAACTCTACTTCATGTAATGAAAATGGAAAATATATAGATTTTTTTTATTTTTTTATGTAATGCATTGTAAATAATTGTGTGCTTAAAAATAGCAGGGGGTAATATTACCAGTGATTTTCTGCTCTACTGAGTAGTTTCAGTCTAAACTACAGGTAAAAGATATGAGAGATGCTGGGCAGTAAAATCCCAGAGTTTTAAATGCCTTTAAAATCAAACTGCTTCCCTTGAGGAACTGATCACCATTAATAAGGTGGCAGGGATGAAGCCCCCGCAACTGCATAAATATAACTTAACATGCATGAATAAAATTTCAGCTCTCCATATGAAGGAATGCTAGCTAAATTTTCATCTTGTTTTACTTGCGGCCATCAACATTACCTGCCTAGTTAAAACCACATCTGTGGGCGTGACAGTTCAATTACCCTCTATTACATCTCTATTAGTAGTTTATGCACATGAAGGACATTTAGAGTGGACTACTTACAGACCAAGACCCTGTTGCAAACACCTGCTATGTGGGAAAAAAAATATTAAGTAACTTCCAAAAGTAACTTCAAAGAATACAACATGAACCAAAACTAAATTCAGATAAATGCTTCACGGTCCCTTCCACATTTTTGCTAAAAATCCGCAGCCCTAGGATAAGTGGTAGAATGGGTGATGGCTATATAAAAATATTCCAAAAATAAAATATTTAATATAAAATAAAATATTAACTAACTTCAAAAAGTAATTTAAAATAATGAGTTTAACTTAAACTAAACTAAATAAGCTAAAGTTCAGCTAAATGCGTCATTGTCCCTCTAACTTTTATAGAATAATATAAAATATAAAACATAACATATAAAATAAAATCAAGTAACTTCATTTCCCATTCAGTCGGTCACTCTCGACGCCACGTCGGAGTACCGACGAATAGGAATCTCGGTCGCGAGAGCCAATCTACTTCGAGTGTAACTAAACGAGCCAATGCACATTGGCATGCAATGATTGCACAAGGTGCTCATGCAACACCGTGCGGGTATAAATGAGACACAGGTGATTGCATCAAATCAACCTTTTGCTTCGGAGCCGAGTGGTAGATGGTAACACCAGATCACTTCGCAGTCCTGACTGAAGACGTAAGCCGCCTTTCGGAAGCGATCTCTTCAGTCGGTGTTTGTGTGAAGGCACAGCAGCGGGTTTGTGTGGTTCTCAGATCAACCCTCTTTGTTGTTTGTCAGAACAATCACAAAGGCTGTTCTCACAGCTGGTTCGTGCGCTAGGTGGAGAGTGAGAGAGCGTGCACGTCAGGCTGCACCCACCCCCTGACTGTGTCGCCGCGACCCTGCCCCCTGCGTGCTTCAGCACCAAGGAGAGCGTCCTTCTGAAAGAGCTTACACAGAAAGAGCTTGCGTCTTTTTCAAGATGACATTCTTTCTGTGTGTTTCTGGATGCGGTGGTTACCTGTCACAGTGGAATGGTCACCAGCGGGAACATGACCATCTCGGAGTTGCGGTCTAGACTCCATCTCGCAAGGGGTGGAGTCCCCGTGCCTCTGCCTCGATCTAACCCTCCACAGAGGGTTACTTCAGGCAGTAGCGTGGGTGATCTGAGGGTTACGGTGAGCGCGCTTCCCCCAGGGAACCCTCATCCCTCTTGCACTCCGCAGCCAGTAGAGCTGCCGATGAAACGCGGTGGGCCATCCACGAGGTGTGCACTATCTGTATCCTTCAGGGCTCCTCTCGAGGACCAGATGTCCATCGCTGCATCGGAGGGAGGGTCAGATATTTCGGGAGATGACGTGTCGGCGCAGGGGACTCCTTCGGGAAGATTCACTGTGCCCGATACTGATCCAGAAATGATGGCCATGCTTTCCCGGGCCGCCGAGAAAGATGGGCTCGTGTGGAACCCTCCACCGTGTTCCGAACCCTCAAGGTTGGACAATTGGTTTCTTGGGGTGGCCCGTGCTGGTTCTCAGTGCCCCACCCCAGTTCCATTCTTCCCGGAGGTGCACAAGGAGCTCACTAAGTCGTGGACGGCACCTTTTACTGCCCGAAACCGGCCCAGTGGATCCTCCTCCCTCACCACCCTCGATGGCGGACCTGCAAAGGGATACACGCAGGTTCCTCCCGTGGAACGGGCCGTTGCTATGCAACTGTGCCCTAACTCCACATCCAGGGGGAACCCATGTCTCCCCTCCCGGGCCTGTAGGTACTTATCCGATCTGATCGGAAAGGCCTACCAGGCTTGTGGAGAGGCATGCTCCGCCTTACACGCTATGACGTTGTTGCAGGTTCATCAGGCCCAGGCACTGAAGAACCTGCACGAGGTTGGTCATGATCCCGCAGTTCTCCAAGAACTGAGAACCGCTACGGACCTCCGTTCAATATGCTCATGCAGAAACGCATTTTCGAATGCATCCGTCCTGATGCAGCAATCGACCTGAAGGACGCGTACTTTCATGTCTCGACACAGGCCGTTTCTCCGCTTTGCGTTCGAGGGTCGAGCATATCAGTACAGAGTCCTGCCCTTCTGGCTGGCCCTGTCCCCCCGTGTCTTCACGAAAGTCACGAAAGGGGGCCCTTGTGCCCATGAGAGAACAGGGCGTTCGCATCCTCAACTATCTCGACGACTGGCTCATTCTAGCACAGTCCAGGGATCAGTTGTGCGAACACAGGGACCTGGTGCTCAGACACCTCAGCCAGTTGGGTCTTTGGGTCAACTGGGAAAAGAGCAAACTCGCCCCTGTGCAGAGGATCTCTTTTCTCTGTATGGAGTTGGATTCGGTCGAACGGACAGTGGGCCTCACGGAGGAGGTCCAGTCGATGCTGAACTGCCTGAACACGTTTCAAGGCAGGATGGCGGTTCCACTGAAACAGTTTCAGAGGCTCCTGGGGCATATGGCAGCCACTGCGGCAGTAACACCGCTCCCGAGATGGGCGTGGCAACGTGGCACTCACCTGGTGAGCATCACACAGGCCTGCCATCACTCCATACCCTCTTGGGATCTTGCTCTGTTGCTACGAGCACTTCAGAATGCCTGATTTGAGCCTTTGCAGTCAGCAGAGCTAAAGATTCTGTCTATGAAGACTTTGCTGTTGGCTGCATTGGCCTCCATCAAGAGGGTAGGGGACCTGCAGGCATTTTCCGTCAACGAATCGTGCCTAGAGTTTGGGCCGGGTGATACCCACGTGGTACTGAGACCCTGGCCTGGCTATGTGCCCAAGGTTCCTACCACTCCCTTCAGGGACCAGGTGGTGAACCTGCAAGCGCTGCCCCCGGAGGAGGCAGACCCAGCCCTAGCTTTGCTCTGTCCCATCCGCGCTCTGCGGATTTACGTGGATAGATCTTAAAGCTTCAGAACTTCAGATCAGCTCTTTGTCTGTCACGGAGGCCAGCAGAAGGGAAAGGCTGTCTCCAAGCAGAGGATGGCCCACTGGATAGTGGATGCTATCACCTTGGCTTACCAAGCACAAGGTGTGCCCTGTCCGCTCAGGGTGCGAGCACACTCTACTAGAAGTGTTGCATCCTTCTGTGCGCTGGCACATGGCACCCACTCGGCGACACCCAACACGTTCGCTAGATTCTATAGGTTACGTGTAGAGCCGGTCTCCTCTTGTGTTCTCACCTCAAACGGCTAGAAGCACTCTTGTCGGCTTGCTTTGCTCCGGCGCTCTTATTCTCCAGAAGCAAACTCTGTGAGTCCTCCATCACCCTCGATGCCAGACGTGGCGGAACGTCTAGCATCAGGCCCCTTGCCCCTGAATCCTTGAGAACCGGTATTGGGCTCGGGTTATATGAGTGACCCTGCGGAGATCCCCTATATTTTTCCACGGTCACTCCTACGGGAAGCCTGTGTCTTTCCCTTGGGAGAGCCTTCCTGTCAGTGGGACTGAGCCCCCTACTCCGTTGTGGACTACGGCTCAGCATTGTACTCCACAACTTCCCTTCTCTAGGCACGCTTTCCCAGTGTTATCCAAAAATCACTGAGCAGGTCATGCGGAACAGCAGTGATGGACTTCCCGGTGTGAGCCCATCTCATCAGGTAAGAGAGCTCAGGCAGCTCACACAGGGCACTGGATGGGGGCAGAGGCCATGGTGCTTTGGTAGGGATTCCTATTCGTCGGTACTCTGACGTGGCGTCGAGAGTGACCGACTGAATGGGAACGTCTCGGTTTACGGATGTAACCCTCGTTCCCTGAAGGAGGGAACGGAGACGCCACGTCCCGTCGCCATGTCCTCTGTACCCTGCTGGGGTGCCTGTCTACCTACTCGGCTCCTCAGCAAAAGGCTGATTTGATGCAATCACCTGTGTCTCATTTATACCCGCACGATGTGGCATGAGCACCTGGTGCAATCATTGCATGCCAATGTGCATTGGCTCGTTTAGTTACACTCGAAGTAGATTGGCTCTCGCGAGCGAGATTCCTATTCGTCAGTACTCCGACGTGGCGTCTCCGTTCCCTCCTTCAGGGAACGAGGGTTACATACGTAACCGAGACGTTAATAAATTCAACTTATATCTAGCTATAAAGTTCAGCTAAAATCTCTATGGCCCCTCCCACATTAAAATGTATGACTCTGTCGCTCAAAAATTGTATTTTAATGACTTTGCAGTTTGCACGCAAAGCATCATAACAAAGCATGTAAACACATTAAAGTGTAACTATACACTTTATTATAAGCCAAGCTTGAAATGCAACACTAATTTTTATACAATATGTAACAGCGTGTGCTTACTCCATCTGTCTGGCCACATTTCTGTTTAATTAAAGCACCAGTCACACACACAAAAAAGGAAACAAAAAACGGCACACCAAAGATCCATAAATAGAACAAATATTTATTGCATGTTCTCGCTAATTGAATTACCAGTAAATGTATTGTGGAGCACCTGACATATGGAAAAAAAAAAATACTTGTATATGTGATATTCTGTCATGATAAGCACTCTTTAGTGAACTATGCCTACATGAGGAAGAGAAAGAGGTACTCTAGACTCACTCACACTGAAGAAGCGTGTAAGAACGAGAAGTGCTCTGAAGTGCTTCTTCTTTCTGCATTGTGTACATGTGGTGATACTCTCTCAGTGTTCCGCTCTGGCAGCTCAGTGAATAGAGCCAGTCAGCAGTGTGTTTGTTGAGAGGTCTGCACACTTTGACTCTGGAAGACTGCTGTACATCGACTTATCCAAGACTCAAGTGTTTATCAACCTGATACACAGCGCCTTTTGCTGACCTGTCTGGAACTCAGTTCTCGATACTAAAGTTATACTAAAGATACACACCAAAATAAGTGTTTAACAGCAACTTCATTTCCAGCTGTTACACTGTAAAACATGCTCATCAAATTTAACAAAAAAGTATTTAGCTCTTTAATTTAGAGGCAGTTTTCTGTAAGAAAAAAATTAAGTAAGAGTGTTTTCCCATATAGTTTATTTTAAAAGAAACAAACCCAGTTCAGAAAGAACCAGAAAGGGAACCAGCCGAAAGTGACCTCAGTCCTCTTGGTGTACACAGTGTAGTGGACTCAAAAGAGAACCCTGTTCTTTTTTTGGTCCTCTTCAGCATCTCGCTCCTGCTATGGTTGGTGTGTGCGCACGTTTTTCCGGGAGAAGTGTCCATACAGGGATTTTCCTCCCTTTATGACTTCATACAGGGCAATACTTAAAAAAACTTTCCGAGACTTGTGAGAAACCAGAAGGAGTATTTTTGGCACAGAAATGTTTGGCTCGTTTTTTTAAACTTTGGCCATGTTTATCATGCAACTCTTTAACAGCGTAAATACGTCAGAATGCATGAAATAGCATTATACCCCCCCATTAATTAAAACACCAGTATATGGTATTCTAAAGAACTGCAGAAAAACAATTCTGTAATTTTGCTGTGGCATCAAGTTGTAAGAGTACAACCTTTAAGAATAGCAGCTCAAGATCAGGGTACCATCCGGTTTAGATGTGATATTGACAGAAAATGCATGGTGTGTTTGACTGGGAGTGTGTGTGGTGCTCAGGATATCAGCCATGGGTTTGATTTACACAGATGCTTTTACAGTAGAGCTCTGTTGAGTCCTGCATTAATCTACGCCACAGAGCTCTCCAATGATTGATTACAGTGAGTTTGAGCAGCGCGGCATAGCTCGGCCAGTTCAACTGTAACCGAAACCTGAATTAATGGAGCGTTTTCTGGGAGCATCTCCTATTAAACGTGCATATTTAAGTAAGGTGATGCATTATCTGTATCTGAACTCCATTGTCTGTTATCTATGAGATAGCTCTGCTCAGCTACATTATTACAGGATGTGGAACAGTTATGATGAAAAGTAGGACTGTTTCTTCAATAAGTGGAATAGGCGCCGGCTGAGCCCCAGAGCCATAAAAAAAGTCGAGAAATTTGCAGAAAACTATGGAAGCTTGTTTCCGCCACAGAATAAAAAAAAATACTGTATTGTTTTGAATATAAGGTGATCCTGGTTATAAGACGACCTCCCTTTTTCAAGATGTACCTTTTGGAAAAATATATTTATTTTAAAATTATTTCATTATTTCATTTTATTTGACAATTTTTTCTTTTTTTTTTCTTTTTTTTCATATTTAAAATTTAGTATTGAAAGTATGGCAAATACTGTTAAAATGTACAAATGATCACATTTAAAAAATAAACACGTTTTGACATACCATAAAAATAACCTGTTAGCCCATCTGAATTATATAACAATTAGGCTATCTATCTCATAGTGAAAACCATGTAGACTACCAAAATTTAATGAACTACGTTTTAAAATCACATATGTTGGAAGTCTGGACCCGCCAGCAAGGCATGCAAACATGATAGTTATGGCTCTTAGATGGTAAGCTTTTCTTTGACTGTTTGCGTTTTTTAACCCTTTTACATATAAGATCGCACCGGTGTGATCAGTCTTGGCTGGTTTCTGAAGTGTACGATCACACCGGAGTGATTAGGACTGTCAGAACGGTGATCATCTGCTAAATTCAAAATGATGTCTATGGAAGCGACAATAATAATCCTTTCCATTATAATAAGACACAAGTTTTATTCATATCAGATACACATTGTGTAAGTAACTTTAAAAGTTTTCTCTATTCTTCTTCCAGTTCACCAGCTACCTACTTTCATGTATTTCAGGAGAAGTGGATGAATTCATGTGTTGTAAATCCAATAGATCCGATTCACTGAACTGCGGCGCAAGCTAACATGGTGGCGCCCATCACGTATATCTCAACTAATGCGATCATTATTAAGGTGTTTAAACAACAAAACACATCCACTTGCCCATATTTTACAATCGGAATATCAGCTATTTCATGCTATAGGTACCAAATTTGTGAATATTTTTGATAAAATGAAAAAATGAAATAGAAGCAGATAATCAGTCATACAGCACTGGTGTGATAGTGGTGCGTCATGTGACAAGCAATGACGTGTCACCATGGAAACAATAAAGTGATAAAATAACGGTCGCCTTGAAAAACTCACACTGGGGGGTCAGACAGAATATTTGAAACTTACGTGTGAAAGGGTTAAGTCAGTCTTTTGGTGCTCGATTTACGCTTATTTGGCACCTCTTATTGTTGTGTAAATGTCTAGACCAGGGCAGGGATGGGCAACTCCAGTCCTCGAGGGCCACTGTCCTGCAGAGTTTAGCTCCAACCCTAATCAAACACACCTGAACCAGCTAATCAATGTCTTCAGGATTACTAGAAGGCTACAGGCAGGTGAGTTTTATCAGGGTTGGAGCTAAACTTTGCAGGACAGTGGCCCTCGAGGACTGGAGTTGCCCATCCCTGGTCTAGACCCTGAATATAAGATTTTTTTTTTTCAGATGTATTCCTAAGAAAAAAAAAATGGTCTTATATTCGGAACAATACGGTAAAAAGGTATTGTGACTTTTTATCCCGCAATTTTGACTTTTTTTCTCAGAACTGTGTGATATAAACTTGCAATTGTGAATTATAAAGTCAGAATACTATCATATAAACTTGCAATGTGCCTATATAACTTACAATTGTGTGTTTATATCTCACAATTCTGACTTCATAACTCATAATTGTAAGTTATAAAGTCAGAATTGCGAGATATAAACTCGTCTTTTTTTCTGAGAATTGGACTGTATAACTCACAATTGTGAGTTTATATCTCACAATTCTAAGAAAAGTTAGAATTGCACGTTTTAATTTCTGACTTTTTAACTCACAATTGTGAGTTTATATCACACAATTCTGACTTTATAACTCGCAATTGCAAATTTATATCACGCAATTCTGAGAAAAAGTGTCAAAATTGCGAGATGTAAACTCACATTTGAAAGAAAAAAAGATTGTGAGAAAAAGTCACAGTTACTTTTTTTTCAGTGGCGGAAAAAAAATCTTTCATAGAAACTCTGTTACAAAGAGTTGATGAAAATATGTCACAATGATAATTGTTGACTTTGCTTCGAAAATGTCTAGACAAACAAAAAGGCTGCTTTTGTTGAAAGCTGGGTATTGTTTTCACGTGTGTAGCTATATATTGACTGTGTATCTACCAGGAACTGTTTAAGGTAAATATTGTACACCACTTTGACAACTGTAATGAAAATAAGTCAGCTGAGCCATTCACATTTGCAGATATACATAAATGTTACTATGTAATGTAATATTGTTTGTGAGTCATTCCTTGTCTTATGGAAACATAAGCAAACTCAAAGAACAAACATCACACCTTAAAATACCATGGGACCTTTTCCTAAATGAAGCTATTTACATAGCGATGCAAAAACATTTAAAACGCATATGGAGTTAATGGATATTTTCACAGCACGGCCTCAGTGAACATTGTGATGATACTAATTTGTGAGGAAACAACAGCACTGTACATAACACATGTTGCAAAGCCTGTAATTTGGAGTTGAGAATTGCATGCAATTAAAGCTGCTGTGTATATATTTTTTCTTCAATGATAATTTACATTCTCTTATCTCAGAGGAAACTTTAAATAATCCATTAATGTGGATTATGTGCCCCCAAAAAAAGTGCCTGCATTGACAGCACTTTTAAACTAAAATGTCCAGTGACTTGCTCTAAATTGCATGTTACATTTTCTCCAAAACAGTTTGGAGAAACATTTCCTGGCAACATTGTATTATGTTGGTTGATGTAGGCTACATTTCATAGTTTGGAAATTAAATGAGTGGCACTAAAAGCTTAATGCTCTATTGCATTTGAGAATAACATACCACCTACACTAAAGTCTATCATATAACTGATGTGTTAATTAAGGAAATGTAAGGAAAAAAACACATTTGCCAAACCAACCATGCTGTTTTAGCTTGCTTCTTTGAGCACTTTTGTTGAGCGTTCATGGGACTCGTACTTGACTGCTCTGCATCGCAAGGATGTATCAAGGGAGCTACTGAGCAAGTTTACTATATCAGAAAAGCCATACATATGGAGCTGGTTAAGTGGTGCAAACATCAAAATGTAAATCATGCACTATGGTAAAAGTGTAATGAGGTCAAAACATAGTATTGTGCAAGGAACTGCAAGAAAATAAGTCTATTTATCGACAGAGGTGTCAAGTAACGAAGCACAAGTAGAAATTTTTGATATCTATACTTTACTGGAGTAATTCTTTTTCAGCGACATTTTACTTCTACTCCTTACATTTTCATGCAATTATCTGTACTTTCTACTCCTAAAAATAAAAAAATAGCCTTATTTTCATTCCGGCTTGTCATCGTTAAAAAACAAACAAACAAAAAAACAGATTTTTGGATAATTTAATCCAAAAATCTTTCAAATTGTGCCTTTAATCAAAATGGAATAAAGGTTGTTGATGTTTTACGGCCTCTAGCGTCCATTGCTGCAGTGAAATGTATGTAAATATGTATTTTGCAGAAAGTCACGTATTTCCAGTGTGCCTGGGTTTTTTTAAATATACAGCAAATGACACTTAACACTACACAAAGCAAGCACATACATAAGTCTACATTCTTTCCCTGTAAATCAGAAGGCTCAGCACACTAAAGGAGGTAACTGTCTGAATATCTCTGCAATGTCCTGAAAAATAGTGACAACAACTCAGAAAGCCACATTTCAAAGCCTCAACTGCTTCAGTTTGTTTGTAATGGCAATTCCAGAAGCAGATTGCAGTGGCTAACGCAACAGATTGTTGTGACCCATCAACTGGAAAGTCACTAAGATCCACCTTATGCCATATCCCTAACTCCAACTTTTAGAAAATAAGCAATGTTTTAGTCTCTCCACTTTATGCTGTGCTTAAGAACACCCATTAGACATTGTAAAATACTATAACACCCAGTCTCTCAGCTTCGGTCCTGAGACAAAAATATTATCTTTCCATTACCTGGCTGTGAAAAGGAACATGTGGCTCACTGGATTCCATTTCTATGGCCTATTCTTAGCATGGGATATAATGATAATCTAATGTTAACCCTATGGTTTTCCTATGGGTCCACTTATAGTCATGATGGGCAAAACAATCTGTACATGATTTGCTAAACGGTACATTAATTAATAGGCTTATAGGCGAAAGCAATCAAATCAAAATCAAAGGGAAATTAGCAATAAGCATTGGCTGAAAGTATACATGAGTCGAAATGAATCAAAGCATACCATAATAATGTACTATCAGAAATTAGCAATGGGATAAGAAAAAATTACTGAATTTAAAGGGAAAAATGCGCACCATTGATTCATTCATTTAAAGCAGGGGTCTCAAACTCGCGGCCCGCAGGATGATATTTTGTGGCCCCCTTCTTGACATCAAAGTTTAGTGTTAGTGCGGCCCGCGTGTTGCTCTGAAAAGCACCTTTTTGCTGAATCGTTGCGTGTGCAGCGCTTGCTGCCTCCTTTGTGTGTGTGTGTGTGTGTGTGTGTGTGAGAGAGAGAGTTGGCTCGCCCCTCCCTCGTGCAGTATAATTGGTTGACACCGCGTGATTGACAGGAACAGACGAACAAAGCTCAGACAGTTGAAACGAATGTGGTCTAACAGCGCTCGTCAATGTCAAAATGATTGAGATGGCCAATCAAATCAAAGTAGGCGGGGTTAACGTTCTCTTTTGGCTCATGCACACTGCTCAGTCTTCACACACAGATGAGCGCATCAAACTACCGCTTAATGTCGTTGCTGAGAGAGGCTCTATTCTTTCCGGTGAAATCACAAAACAAAATGCAAACGTGTCCATGTTCTTATTATACAATCATTGATGAACATCTTTGATTTTAATGAAGAAAAACTATATGAGAGCAGATTAGAACCCGGAACCTTTGACACGGTTGACAAAAAATTTACCACCAGACCACTAGGGAATCCGTAAGTAAATTGTGGATCTATGTATTTATTCACTCACTCATGCGAAGAATATCGGGACTAATAATATATTTGACACAAATTAATGCAAATATTGTTTACAAATAGTCCCAAAAAGATTATTTCCCAACTAGAATTAGACCTAGAATTTCGCTCACTGTTCTGTTTGACCTGGTTACGACCTTGCTGTGAAATTAGGTGTTTCTTAATGTCAAGGATACTTCCTCTGCAGGACTGGTCCTTCCAAGTCACTTCCTTCAGAGGCTAGGCGAGGCTCCTTTATAGCATTCGGAGAACACGTAAATGAAACAGGCTAGCAAGTGCACATAATTGCGTCATTACGTCAGTGAAAAGGTCCGTTATCCATCAATAACGTAATTTGTATAATATCAATACGGTAGTAATTTGTACTGGCATTTAAGCGTTAAACTTTACTTATATTTACTACGGTAATAACAAATGTTTGGTAACGTAAATACTTATACTTGAAAGCATATTGCCTCGTTAACGCTCCGACTCCTCCAACATTGGATATTTAGTATTTTTTTAACAAGATAGCAAAGCTGCGTGCATAGGATTGTGGGTGATTTGAGAGCGCGAAGAGCACGAAGGCTACTCGTATGCATCCTTTCATGTATATGGCATATTTTTCGAACAAAGGACTCAGACCTTGGTTGAAATTCCAAGGATCCTCAACGTTGGAACAGTCCTTCGACGGATGTCGATGACGTAGCATCCTCGGAATTCTGGCTTCCGAGGATCCTTCCTTGACATTAAGAAACGCCTTTAGTCTATTTTTTAAAATAAAATTTAAATCATTAATTATTTCATATTACATGATTTAATTTCTATAGGCTATATTTAGTTCAAATTCAGAGGAACACTTCATGTTCAGAAGAAACATTCATGTTGAAGAACAGACAGCATGCCAGAATCGAGTTCTCTTCCGCGCTTGAACAAACAATAGCACACATAATTATGCCAAAATGTATCCTCAAAATGTATACTCAATGACATCATACCCGCCCCATGTGGAAAACATGTGATCACATGTGAAATTCATGTGTTTTTTCTGTAAGGGGCGTTACCCTCTATTACCCTCGTTTTCATGATTTACCGTGAGTACCATGTTTTACCATGCCTAATATTGATCTAGCTTACGGCAGTGTGCAACAAGTGTGTCTCATAGTAGTCTTAAATGAGTGAAATAAAGTCTTAAATAAACATAAAGAGTTGTAAGAAAATGAGATGTGTGTGATATCCGCATCATGCGCAGCAGCGGCAAGTCTTAAAGTGACAGCAGCCTAATGCTGCGTTCACACCAAACGTGAATAGAGCGTCAAAATCGCGTCTAGTCTAACGCGTGACCATTTGAATCCATTCGTGCGTCCGTGGCGAATTGGACACGCGTAGAAATCGAGCGTTTGAAGCGAATAAAACACCACTCTGCCTCTTTTCATTTTCATTAAAAATATATATTAAGCATTAATAGCCACACAAATGTGGTCCAGGCAACTCCTATATTATCTTCACTGCATGTGTATTTAAATATCCTTAAAAAATAAAGTTATGAAGCTTCTCTTTGCCCTCAGTCAAAACAATTTGGCAGACAACAAATTATAGATTCATGACACCAAAGATTGCCCATTAGATCTTCATAAGATGTACCACTACAGGACATCAGAGCCAGCGGCAAACGTCAGAAGGACTAGCTGCTCTTGCCGGGGTTATGAGCGGTGAGTGCCCGGTGATCGCCTGGATCTCACAACTCCAAAAACACAAGATAATCTTTTTTAAATAGGCACTCTCTTTATAAATAAACCTTTAAACAACTACATTCTCACCTGAAAAAGTCTTAAAACTACATTTTGTGACACAATAGTATTGTAGCAAATTATGAAGGGTTTCTCATCACGTCACTTTACCAAGTGACAGCAGCGAGCAGGCTCCTGATTGGTTAACGTGGCGCGAATTGACGCCAAAGTTAAAAATTTTCAACTCGGGCAGTCAGACGCGAATTCGCTTCAAACGCGTGAATACACAAAAGCACCACTCGCGTGTAACGCGCGTACCGCGCAAGACGGTCAATTAACGTCCAATTCGCGTTATTCGCGCGAATGAGGCGGATTCGCGTCCTTCGTGCCGCGGGACCTCCAGACGCGCCTTTCCATTGACTTAACATTGAAATCACTCGCGCCAGAGGCTTCGGTGTGAACGCAGCATAATAAACCTGCTGCTGTGATACTGTCATTAATGTTAATCAAATAACAAAGGTAATAGAGAAAATTACTCCCTGCTCTTGCCTAAAGAACTTTTGCAGTTTTAATAATGATTAATCCATATTTAATTTATAATTTATGCAGTGCAGACTGTTTGATAACTGTTCAATTTCTGTATATTCCCAACCTGATACACAGGTGTGAAGGATACAGGTAAATATGACATTTATTATGGATTTATGTGAAGATTCTTTTAAGTTCACTTGAATTAAAAGTTGTTATGTTTTATGTAATTGTAACAATTATGCTCTGTCTGCACCTGTGTTCATTCAACCCTGATTAGTTTAATGTCTTCCATCGGTGCCTGTTAAGTTCCCTCCTTCACTCTGTGTATTTATACTCCCTGTTCTGTTCAGTTAATCGTCAGTTATTGTTTGTATGTGCTAGTCACAACGACTGTTACGTTCTTCATCTCTCTATGATTAAACGTTGTTGTTCAAGCCTGAATTATGTCTTCATCCTCCTTTGCCACGTGACAGTAATGTTGAATGGCTATAATTAATGTTTAAAATTAAAAACAAAAATCAATTTAATTGAGACACCAGTATTATCACTGATAATGGCCTAAAAGATGCCAAACAAGTATTTAAAATATTTATGTTTCTACATTAATTTGGAGATTAACTGTGAAATTATTACATTATCCCCCGGTTTCACAGACAATGCTTAAGCTAGTCCTAGACTAAAATGCATGTTTGAGCTGTTTTAACTGAAAGAATCTTGCACTGACAAATCTTAAAATATGTCAGTGGCATTGTTTTGTCTAAAGATGCACACCAGCAATGTTTTTTTCTTGGGCACGTTTATAAAAGTTACTTAAATGTCCTAATTGAACTAAGGCCTAATCCTGGCTTAGTCTAAGCCCTGTCTGTGAAACCGGGCCTATAAAATATATATTTAAAAAAAAACTTAATGTTTTCAATTGCGATTAATCACAGAAAATTTTGTTTAATTAAAAAATAGATTAATCAGTTATTTTATTAGGCCCCACTTAGACCCCACTTTATATTAGGTGGCCTTATCTACTGTGTACTAACATTTTAATTAATAATTTGATACAATGCACTTATTGTGTACATACATGTTTTTACATTGTACTTACATTTAAAAAAATACCTGCATGTAATTACTGTAATTAATTTCTGTAGTTACATTTGTAATTACACATTTGACACTTCCCTTACACCTAACCCTACCCTTAAACTTACCCATACCACCACACCTGTCCCTAACTCTACCCATATCCCACCTCAATATCAGCAAAAGTGTTTTGCAATACAATTTGAACACAGTAAGTACATTGTACTTATCTTTTGATGTAAGTACATAGTAGTTAAGGCCACCTAATATTAAATTAATGATATGTGCACTGGCAAACAAGACTAAAATACAAAAACAGCTTTGTGACAGCTTACCCTATATAGTGTGACATACACCTGCTATTAGGGCATATTGTCACAAAAATTGTTAAGTGTATTTTTTCCCCTTGTTGATAAAGATGGAAATTGTTGCAGTTTGGACTAACACATTTTTTTTTTTCTAAAGACAGCAGGATACTTTATTCGGCAGTTTACAATAATCTGATGAGACATTCTGTGACATTGACCCTCTGTGTTCTAGGTCTGGACAGCTCATGTTCTGACTCGGGTACGGAAAAGGTTCTCTTTGGTCGGAAGAAATTTCTAAATGAGTTTCCAGGGAACAGTTCAATCGATATGATCATTTGAGAAGGTTAGACTTACAATCTCCTGACATGTCTAGAAGAAAAGTAAAAAAAACATATTGAATATTTAATGTTATGAAAAGATGGAGTAGAGGATGAGATTAACAAGATTTGGTCTGTAGCACATATGTAAAATCCTTTTATTTGCATTTATTTGAAATGGTTTTTTTGTTTGTTTTCATAACATTGTGAATGTCTTTACTGTCACTTTTAATCAATTTGATGCATTCTTGCTGAATAAAAGTATTTCTTTCAAAAGACATAAACAGTACATTCTAAAAGTGCATTACAAAAGATTTGTATTTCAGGTTGATTGGAACACTTTCCTCAATATATAAATATATATATATATATATATATATATATATAATTAAGTATTTAATTGGTTTTTAAGGTTGGTGGTATGTGAGTGCTTGATATTATATTGAAATATATTTGTTGTTGTTGTCGTGTTGTTGTTTGCACATTTGTGTGGTCACTCAGCATACTTTAAAAAAAATTATACATTATGTATATATTTTTAAGTGCAGACTGAATGTAATATTTTCAGACACTTGCTAATTGCAATTCAATTAAAATGTATATTAGTTGAAATTAACTTTAGCGTGCTGACCCACTTGAGTAGTACATCTTTAATTTCATAATTACTTCTATTGTCATTGTGTACTGTTAAAATTAACTGGCAAATGTCCTGAAAAACATATATGGTAAATTAAAACATACTTTAATAAAATGTATATTGATACGTATATGTCAAGTATTTAAGTTACACTTGGTTTGTTTGGTCCGGACCAAAAAAAACAACAAAAAAAACATTTAGTCCTTGTCCGATTAGTGTGCATATTGGCATTTTTATCACCAAACCAAAAGATACCGAACCTAAAGGCATATGGATATGTTCACAACCTGTTGGTCAGCTTTTATGATGTATTGCCTACTCTGAGACGGAACTTACCGAACATCCAAAACAATGCTGTGTGCTGAGATAAATGCTCACGTTGTAAGTGCATAGCCTACATATGATGGTATTTTGATCAGCTGAGAACTTGTGAAGAGCTTATTAAATAAGCTTATTAAAGAAAAGGAGTCAAAACAGTGGCAGGTCTCCCTCCATCACACACAAACGATATGATGCGAGCAGACGTAGTTCTGATGCCTGTACTGAACTGTGATCAGTTCAGTTTCAGTTAAGTTTATTTATAGAGCACATTTAAAAACGGCCACTGGCCGACCAAAGTGCTGTACACATTGAACAAACAGAGCCAATAGTAATTAGAAACAGATAAAAATGAACACAGTTCAAGACAGAACACTTCTCATGAGCTAAAAGCAACAGAACATAAGTACGTTTTAAGTCACGACTTGAACTCAGATAGAGAGGAAGTCGATGGAAGAGGAAGAGGAAGGTGGAGAGGAAGGTGGGAGCCTGTTCCACAGTGTGCCACTTTGAAAGCACGGTTACCCCTTGATTTTAGCCGGACGGCCAACATTGTGACAATGACGAGAAAAAAACAATATGTGTGAGCATTCTGTCCTTTTTAGGGTCTCATCTTCCTGTTTTTGATTAGTTTACATGTTTTTAGTCCATGTTGTGTTCATATTTAATTCGAACCGCACCAGAGTTTGTTTGGAAGCAAACCGAGACCCAGGGCCGGATTAACAATTTCCTGTGCCCTGGGCAACAAGACTCAAGGGCCCCTCATTGCCCCTGCCCCTGCCCCAAAGCAACCATCGCAAAGTCGCTATCACCAAGAGCGTATAGCCTATACCTATAACAAATCAGGCTTCTGCAATGCTCAGTGGAGATTTATGTAATAGCCTCAGCATAAAGTGCATTCAAGAGACAGAATAGATGCACACATGTTTAACATAACTTTTTACAATGAATCTTTCACAGAACTTGGTGGCTACAGAGTAATTATTAAATGTTTCAATATAGCCAAACAATTATATTTAGACTGCAACAGTGAAATAAAGCAGACAGCTAGGGAAGCCTTAACTTAAAAAAACTTAGATTATTTCTAAAATGCTACAATGTGAAATTATGGCTATTTTTTATTCTTTTTAATTTTCTTTTAGTGCTCCCGCTTAAATTTCAGACAGTGTTGCCAGATTGGGTCAACGATTTCCAGCCCAAAAGCTCACTAAAACCCGCCCAATCCAGGAAAAAAACCGTCCAAAATTTGAACTGCCAAAATAATGTGATTAAATTTTATTGCCATTTTAATCAAGGTTGGTTAGCACCATTTATCTCCTTAAAAAAAATAATGATGTCAAAATAAAATAAAAAATAATACATTTCCCAGGAAAATGGATCAAAACAGGGCATTCAAATACAGTCATGCATGACTAAAATGTCCAAGTGGAAACTGTCAAAATCACGAAATTAACTAATGATTTTAACCCATGGAAAAACACATGCATCATTTTCAAATGTCAATTTAAGTACAAAAAGTGCCCAATATAATCGGAATAAACAATGTAATTAGCAGGCATTACACACACATTACTGCACACACCACAGACAAAATGTGTCATTCACTGATACTGTACGATAGTCCTACAACTAAAAATTAACAACAAGAATGCGTTTACCTTTGTGTTATGCTTTAACTTCAAACAGAACTACAGTAACGTTATGTCTTTCGTGAAGTACATATTTGTGGAACATAACGCAGAACCTAAAGGGGCACTTCAGCGCTGGGAAAGATGAGTGTGTATTTAAACTGTGTCATTTATCTAGTAGAAATTTGAAATTTGGTGCCTTCTAGACTAAGAAAAGAAAAAACAAAATTGTCAAATGTGGATGAAAGACAACAACTCCCAGAATGCACTTGCTTGGCTGCCTTACGAGGCCACTCCCAAAGCCACGGCTATTGATTATCACTTTCCCACCGACCCACCGTCGTTTTGATATTCACAGTAATAAAACCATTTCGTTCAGTTAGAGAATAGACATTACAATGAAAAACTGAACGTGTCTTTTCAATAAAGTGCGAGTGAGCTGAACGAAAGTCACAGACGCAGCAGGAGTCTAGCTCCTGTAGTCTCTAGGCTCTGGCCAAAAATCCTCCAACGATGCAAAATGATGATATTTGCGTCATTGGAGGATTTTTTCCAGAAATAAAATGCATAATTCTCGTCTCAGGGGGATATGAGGGGGACAAGTACAATAATTTGAATATACTACCGGGTTTCTACTGATACAAAGCTTAATGCTAAATCACTGAAGTTACCCTTTAACACAGTCAAAATGGATTAATCGTTGATTCAAACCTCTTTCAGCAGCTGTTGGGACGAGTAGAGCGCAGTCTAGACGGTTTAAAAGGTGCAGATGTCCTGATCAGGCCAGTGTGCTCGCGATGATGGACAGGAGTCATATATTCAGTTTCAATTCAAGTCATTCAACTATGCTCTTGGAGTTAGTTATATGTAAAGATTCTTTGAGTCACAGGTGTAATCCACGTTTTGAGAGTTGGTTCACTCTCCCACCACTCATTAATGTAGATAACTTATAACTGTATATTTATGCCACTTTGGCATAGCGGTCATTTGATATCCAGCTACAATTTCGCACTGAAAATCTGTCATAAATGAGCGCGACTCCCTGCAGATCACTGATTGGCTGAAAGCGCGTGCTCGTCGTCGGCGTCAACACCAACGCCAGCTGACTCTAGCCAGTATGTGTCATGATGACTGATTTTATGGAGTACATGCACACTTGAGTTTGTTATTAACCAATTAGACTATTCAATTTAGATGTTTGAAAACCGCCAAACTGACCCCAAACCAGCCCAAATTTTATCCACCCACCAAAACCTGTTTTTAACCGCAAAAATCAAATTCAAACCCGCTCAATCTGGCAACACTGAGAGCGTCAAGTCACGTGATTCGACCTGACAGCTCGTCCTCGCTCGCTGCGCAGCAGCGCAGGAAGCTACAGACACTGTTTTTTGAAGTGATTTAACATAATATTTTGATCTAAATATCTGCATATAATTAGGAAAGTGAGGACTGCGTTTATAACGTGATCTAACATAATATTTGACAGTGCCCAGGGCCCCTTATATGTCCTGTGCCCCTGGGCAAGTGACCAGTTGCCCTAATGGTTAATCCGGCCCTGCCGAGACCCATCTTTTCAGTGGTCTCAGTCCGCTTGTTTGGACCAAGGTTCAGATAGCAGCATTCACACTTATTCAAATGAACCACACTAACAGAGCAATCGCACCAGGTTTTTTTTTTTATAGAACCAGACATGCCAAGTGTGAACACAACACACCCTAAGTGTGTTAATAGATCATGAAAGTATACTAGTGTTGTCAAAAGAACAAGTCGGTACTGAAATTTAAAAAATGTGATGCTTTGAGCGCTGTTGAGCGGAATCGTAAACACCTCTGACTGGCCATTGTGCTCACACGTGGATCACGGGAGCGTTTAAATGCGTCTCAGTTTCACTGCAGTCACTAGTAGTATTAGAAAGATTGAAAACTAATGAGAATTCTGTTCTCCTTTTGAGTGGTCTCTTCAAAGATATCTGATCCTCTCCCCCAAAACCAAGTGTTTGTGTTGCAAATATTTACAACCCTTTTGTTCTAGTTGGAGTATTTAAGGAAGGATAACAGTGCTGCCAAGGGGGAACATTCTGTAGCCAGAACCCCCATGTGGTGCTGTGTCAGTGTCTTTGGGACACTCACACACACTGCATGTAGCCTATTGTGCCAGACATGATGACTCTTTGAAATTATTTTCATATTGCTTTGCAATTGTGTTTTATGTTTTTACGCTGATCAGTTGTGATTCTTGTTTACTTATTTACTTTTCCTGTCTGGCCAAATAAATGTTAATCTTGATTTATCTTGTATTCTTCTGAAATCATTATTTTAGTATGGATCAATGTAGACTACTTTATTTCCACAAAATCTATGGTTATGATAGATCACACCGATGACAGCACTGCTGAAGCATGGAGCGCAGAGTGAATCCGATAATCCGATTTCTGACTATCCCTGAATTAGCAAGTTGCAGTTGCTTTCGTGGGTATTACTAAAATTACACTTTTTGTTGAGTGAGCATGTGCAACCACTTAAAGGTAAAATATCCACTCTGCATCCTCTGACTAATATCAGAAGTAATCATTTTGTGCTCGTGAACGCACGGTCCGGGCACGTCTGTTCTGTGCGATATTGGGTCTCTTGATGAACGAATATTTGAAAATAAGTGATACTAAGAAAAATTCATGATCTAATCTTAAAATCAGCTGATAAACTCTAAACGTAACACACTTTATGGAGTCACATAAAATTGGAGTCATATAAAATTATTCATGGAGTCAGATTTGAAATGAGTTATCAATAAATTAAGAGAACTTAACCAAAATGCTGGAAAGGCTTACACGCAGAATTCCTTTTGACCAAGCCGTTAGAATCAGTTTTTTTGGGCTAATGGATGGAAGTTTACACCATTGACTCCCATTCATTTTGGCCTCACTTTGACAGCTAATATCTTTACATCTGAGGCGTTTAAAGACTCCGTTTGTCCATTGTTTATTTCTAAACAAACACGACAATGTATAAAATGCTCCATTACCTTGTATCTTACACTATCGCCCGTTGAAGCCGTTTTTGTAAAAAAATAGGCTAATGATTGCGTCATAACCACGCGACTCTGTCGCGCTGTACCGTATAGACCAGAGGAGACGCTCGCAGGCAATCTTTTACTGTCTATGAGGTAATCGGGAGGACGTGGAGGCATAAACACCGATAGAGATGTCGTAAATCCTGCTTCATTAATCAAAAGTTGCTCCTGCTCACTCTCCCTGTCTCTACAAGAATCGGTGATTCAGATTTCACTTTGCACAGCTACTAGAAGACATACAACTGTCAGACAGGTGGCTCACATCACATCTACATCGTAAAGCTCAGTCTGAGGCTGCGCAGTACGCTCAGCCGTCAGGAAGTGAGTGCTTCTAACTGACTTCAATTCTCTCCGTTGAAGTCTATAGGGTCGCTGTGTCCATTTCTTTTACTGTCTATGGTACCAACTTGGTATCGCGGTCGTTACTTTTGGCAACACTAAAGTGCACTCTCTTTAAGTACACTTAAGTGTCCTTTTATTTTATTAATATTATATTATCTGTGCCATTGAGATGAATAGGAATGCTGCGGGTTAGTTTTCTTCACGTGTTATAGACTTCTTTGGTGGCAACAATCAGTCCTCATAAGCCTCTCACAGTGACACAGTCCTCTGCGCTCAGCTCTCCTCTATATGCAGTTGCTGAAGGCAAGCTACCGGGCTTGAGGTGTATAATTGTCTGAGGCTCCATCAGGGGGGCGGCCATTAGTCAGGAATAGAACCACAGGTGGAATACCAACAACCGTTGTGATGACAACCTCACGAAGGACGGATCACCACGGTAACCGAAGAAAATATGTGGAGCGTCTGAGATGAGATGAGATAATGGAGACAATATTGAAATGTGGTGTGAAGCCTTATTGTTTACATTAGGCACAGAGAGGAAAACAAAAACAATGTATGCAATAAATAGACGTAAATGAATGAGGCGGTGCGAAGTCTGAGCACAGCGCTGTGTGAAACAGGTGGTGACCGTGGGGAGCACTAATATGAACGTTTAAAAGTACTTATTAGGAATAAATCTTAACTGCTGTAACATACTGGCCTAATGTTCCCCCTCCTAACTGCCAGAGGGTGCCCTCTCCTGTATACTGATCTCTATCCTCTGTTCTTGTCACATGGGCTGTGTCCAAAAGCTTAGGCGGCTGACTTGTTGCCTCGTTGCCCTATCAGGCAATGACTTTGTAGGCAGCATTTGCACACGAAGGTACCACATGAAACTGATTTCGTACAGATTTCTGAGGGAGCGTAACGGTTAAATGATCGATGGAAAAATAGTGCGAGCTGGTGATAACTAAGCAAACATGTAATCACTACAGTCATAATTTCTCGATAGAAAACGTTGGTCAGAAACGTACATTTACACACTGACCACCAACCACAACTTTCAGACGGCAACTTTATTTTTTAGCTCAACTGTAACAGAATGGAAGGATACACCTATGCTGCCTTCAAAAATTGATCAGATGAAGGAATCTCAGGAGACAGGAAGTGAAGCTAACATTGGATTCGGACATGCCTTGAGCCTTCCTAGCTTGGAACGCATCCTTTTTAAGCTTTTGGACATAGCCATGTCCTTCCTATTTAATGACCCTGGTTACCGTTGTTCATTGTGAAGTATTGTTTGCCTAGTCTGCAGTTTTGAGCGTTTTCCCATTGTTGTGTCTTGCCTTGATTTTGGATTATCTGCCTTATTATACCGTTTACTCTTTTGAATTATTGTTTTGGATTTGATTGCCTGTTTGGACTCCTCACTGACCTGAAACATAGTGATGAACAGAATCAAATATTGACGTTTTGTCAAATAATTGCAATACATTTTATGGGCCTAATATTATTTTGTATATGACTACATAAAAAGAAGATGTAAAAATGTACTGCAGTGATTTTTCTTTTTTTTTCTTTTTTACAGATTAATTTAAATTAATAATATGGTTCACTAAAATAAATCAGGCTTCACATGATAGAGAGAGTGGACATTATGTGTGATTATTGCCTTGCTCAGTAGTAAACTCCAGTTTGATCAGGTTGGAGGATGATTTAGACTTGCTTAAGCCAAATAAGACCAGCAAGCCACCTGTTTTTTGTATTTTTTTATTTATTTTGGGTTTTTTTTCCCCTTCCCAGCAGGGCAATATAATGACATTAAATGTAATATTTACAAAAATAACAGGTTTTTATCTAAACCTGTCAGCTTAAAGTTCTTAAGACACCTATTCCTGTCACACACATGCAGGTCTCGCTGTGTCACATGGTTGAGAGAAAATTAGACTGCCATGTTTTATAAGGTTATAAAAATGACAGACACCAAGTGATGCTTTGAGGCCAAAAATATTATCATGCCATACATTACAAACCCAGCACCTGAGGGATGAATTCTAAAGCCAAAAGCACACCTTACAACCATACCAAATAATGGAGTCCCATTTGATTTGGATATAAACTTCAGTACTCAAGAGGGTGATTGTCACATATGTACCATTAAACCACGTGTTTTTATGCAAAACGTTTCAACAAGATTAATTGCAAACTTTGACAGTAGTTCACTTTAAAGAGAAAACTGATCGTAAAAGAAGGCTATAGTGCTATAGCACCCCTAGTGGCATGAATATCACACCACCACATGTCTGTGTAATAATAATAATATAAATTTACTGCATCAGTGAAATATTTTTCATTATCTCTTAGGATTATACATTTTAGATTTTGATTAGATCAGACATTCCAGGGTACTGATTAATCCAGCTTCACTTGGATTTTCCATTTTTCCTCTCAACAAACTCTACTGAAACCTTCTCTGAGCGATCACGGAGAAAGAAAAATACAGACTTTAAAAAAGCAAACCCTGCTCTTTGCTTTTGTTCCACTCCACACCACCCTACAGCCCTTAACTGTGTTGAGTGTGCACTTGTAGTGAACTAAGGGCCTCTTTACAGCTGGTTACTTCACTATCTGATTTATCAAAAATATTCCATTTACACTTGATTACATAAATGTCTCAGCAAAACAGATATACAAGCTTCAATTTCCACGCTATATGCAGATTTAATGGAGTTCACGTCCGAAAACAACTGATATGAGCTGCATTTTATTGATCAACAGGCTAATTTCAAATTCAAAGACCCCAATATGAGAGAGCGCAAAAACAGTACTGGTAAGATCATTTTGTTTCTTTACTTTTAATGAAGATGATTGTGTGTTGAGCATCTGCGACTTACTTTCGGTTATATTTGCAATAGTTTGTGCATTGGCTTGATGAAGAGATATGCTCGTTTCACACATACGCCATCTGCAGTGCGTATGCGGTGCGTGTTGCAGTACGTCTGCAATGCATGCGCTGTTGTGCTTTCACATATGCCGCGTTTGCAGTGCGTAACTGATCTGGCGCTGTATACCACAAACACAGCATTTATTCATTATTTTTATTTCAAATCTTAAAGTTGTTAGGCTACTGAACATGGCTTGTCATCATTGCACTTGTATACACTCTTTCATAGATGTCACGTTTAAAAGCACTAAATATAAACAATGTTTTATTCAATTCCTTTATTCCAATTACTTATATTTATATAGCCTTTAGATTTAAATTACGTTGCTCATGCAACGCAAGTGGAAAAACATTTAAACATATGTTATAGTCAATGTTAAAATCACAAACATTACAATAGACAAAAAATCTTCTCTTTTACTTCATAAATCTTTTTTTACAAGAAATCCTGCAGGTCATAAAGAACTTTGTTTTTCCACCTGCAAGAAAGGAGGAAGGATGAGTGCTATCCATTATGTCTCCTTATTTAGCTAAATGCCTGGTATGGTGCTGTTTTCCTTGCTTTACCTAAGGCAACAGAGTAGAATTATAAATTATATTCAAATTATATGCATCTGTGGTGAAATTACTAGATTTTCGCGTCAATACGTGTTTAATTTTAATGCGAACAATGCACTGTCACTTTAATTCAGCGCATCCAGCACAGCAAAAAAATTGACTTGGTGAGGAAAACGATTGCTGACTTGCTGTATATGCACCGCTCCTGGAACGCTGTCATATTTAATTATTACATGACATATAGCCAATAACACGCTCTCACACGTTTATTTATTAGCATTGTTGGGAGGAGTAAAATTTACTCTAAAAAAAAAATTATTTTCAACAACCGGATGCATTTACACTTGTCCATTTAGAATTTCATCTAGAATGCGTCCCAGACCACCTCCTGATGTAGTTTGAGAAATCGGATTTAAATCCGTCTCAAATGCATTTCGGAGGACATTTTGGTCTTTTCACGATCAGATAGCTATCCGATCAGAGAAAATGCATGAAGTGACCAGGTGTAAACAGGCCCTTAAAAGTTTATTTTAATATATCATTGTACATCATTTATATAATTAGTACTTTTTTAAAGTATGCTAAAGTATACTGTATTTTTTCACAAGGGACAGTCAAAATGAGTGATACAAGCCATTGTGCTGGTATACTAAAGCAACAGAATGAGAACAAGACACAAAAAAAAAACAGGATAAGTAACAGTTACTTATGACAAACAATTACTGATTCTTTCCAAAATTACAAACATGGCAATTTCTGCAGCTGGACAAAAGCTAGTCTTTTATATGATGGAGTCTTTTATATGACTAAGCACTGGGGCATATGCAGATAATCACACACAACTTTGTTAATCCATACATAAGAACCGACCAGTTTGCTGGGTCGCCTATGAGAAGCCGGATAGAAAACTCATGTGAATTGTGAAAACGTGATTAAAATTATGAAAATATGTTCAATGTTATATGCAATATTAAAATAGCACTTTTTTTTATTTCATACCAGTATTTTGAAAGAAATAAAGAGAAAATTAGGATAAATTCAAGGCTTGTTTTTAGGATGTGCTCTGTGGGTGTCTCAGGCTCCATGCTGGCTACCAGGTGCACCTGAGAACCTTGTTAAATACCACGGCTTTATGAATTATTCGTCCACCTGTTCTTCGTTAGCTTTAGAATGTTTTAGTCAATGGCCTCAAGCCTTTATCCCTATACTTGTGTACAGCATCCAGCCTGTGGCCTAATGCCTGCAGGGTAAAACCTGTGCTCAACAGGTAATGAGGTGTAGTGGGTAAAGTTAAGGCCTGGTAACTGAAGTTTTGCTGGTTTAATGCCTGGAGGGGTGGACAGAATGACCAAAATCATATAATTTAAAATCACTGTAAAATTATAAATCATTATATAGTTATTTATACTAGAAATTTAACAACAATGATGAAAATATCAATTTAGGGCTACTGTAGAAACATGGTGCAAAATGGTGACTTTACTGTAAGGGGACCCAGATATAAATGGCTCATTCTAAGGTAATAAAAACATAACGGTTCATTATGTAATGTCTTTATACAAAACTGAAAACATAGTTATGTATATTATATTGCATTTCTGTCAATAGATCCTCATAAATATTAAACACTGCACCTTTAACAGTGGGAATGATGGCTATATTCGTATAGTGTTTGCATGTGTCTCGACAGTTACAAATAAAGTCACAATGCTCATGGAGCAAACTTGTCAATCATCTTGATGGATGACACAAAGGAAACCAATAAGAGGAGAGTTGTACTCGCATGTGACATAAACACATTTTGGTATGCATTGAAAGGTGCCTTATGAAAGCGAACCAAACCAAGAAGAAAATGCAACAAATTAAGTCCCTGTTTCGGAACAAAACCAACAATCTATAGGTGTGAAAATGCCGTACGATGTGGTGTACTTTGGATGAAACCATGTACTACCAACAAACTCAGTTTTCATAATAACTCAAAATTCATAATAACTATTTTACGTTTTAGCAAATTGATGGCAGATTTGTATAAATTTGTATGATAAAACTCACAATGCTCAGGGAAACTGAATCACAACCATCTAAACATGGACGTAACACTGACAAGATTTATAAGAGATGACATAGCGAGAGATACATCTTTGATGAACATTAAAATATATATATATTGTAAAATATATATATTTTAACGTGCAGCAGAGATGTATCTCTCGTCTGTATGTGCGGCGCAAGAAATCAAGGGACACGAACCATGACACATTCGTGTTGCCAGATTTTGCAAGCAAATTGGCGAACAAGAACAATCCAATAAAAAATGAAATAAATGGAAATACTTTGTGCTGAAAATAAGACAGAGATATCACAACTCGCACCTGCTCACTTTAATAACTCCATAAACTCAATAGCTTTGAGCCAAGCTTAAACAAGCCCAAAAATGCTTATGATAAGTGGACATGGCAAAACAGCAACCGCTCAGTAAATTAGCCATTAAAAAAAAAAAAAAAAAACACAGCACCTCCGTCACTGTGCTTTAGTTAAAAATGTTAAACATAACAAGTCTTTTGTCACTGTAATATTACTTGGTCGGAATAAGATGCCAAACAAGCGAGACGCCAGAATGTTGCCATGGTTACCACAGTGTCAATCATCACTGAGTGAATTGTACACACATGGAATGATAATTTAGGGGACTCACTTCCCTAAAAAAAAAAGGCCTTCCATACCTTGGAGATAAACTAGGGGCCCCTGTCCGACATAATGTCTTCAGGGATGCCATAGTACCGGAAGATGTGATTGAACATGAGCTCTGCGGTTTCCATGGCAGTGGACAAACCTCGTAATTGGTCCACCACTATGAGGACACAGGTACAGTTGTCCGAGACAGGGAGATCCGTGATAAATTCCACTACTAGGTGTGACCAGGGGTGGTTGGAAACGGGCAGAGGATGGAGTTTCCCAGCAGGCAGATGACATGGATTTTTGGACATGGCACATTCTCAACATCCATGCACGTACCTTCTGACCTCTGATGTCATGTGTGGCCACTAGAAGGGTTGTCGTAGCAGCGAGAGGGTTTCATTGACCCCGGGGTGGCCAGTGCCCAGTGACGTGCGGAAAGAGTGAATGAGAGGAGTGCGACGTGATCAGGTGATAAACTGCAAGCCTGGGGGGCAACCCGGCAGAACGCTGGTGGAGGCATTGGCAGAGGGCAGGGTTTCTTCAGACCAGACGATGGGATTAACGAACAGCTGTGTCGGGAGAATATGCTCAGTATCTTCGGGTCTCTCCTCTGGACTATGGATGCGGGAAAGGGTGTCCGCCTTGACATTCTTGGAACCTGGCCAGTAGGAGATGGTAAAATGGAAACGGGTCAAGTATAGTGCCCACCTAGCATGGCGGGGATTCAGGCGCTTAGCTTCTCGGAGGTAATCCAGGTTCTTATGGTCAGTAAGTACTAAGAATGGATGTTTTGCGCCCTCTAGCCAGTGCCTCCACTCCTCCAGGGCTAGCTTGATGGCGAGGAGTTCGCGGTTGCCGATGTCATAGTTGATCTCCGCCGGGTTGAGCTTGCGGGAGAAGAAGGCACATGGGTGGAGATGACTGGGGTTCCCCTGCTGCTGAGACAGCGGTGGTGAAGGCGGTCTTGAGCGCCTGGAAGGCTTCGGTGGCAGATGGTGTCCAGGACAGAGACTTGGGCTTATTTCGAAGGAGGAATTTTAGGAGCTCTTTAATTATGAAGGGATTTGGCCAGGACTGGATGGATTCCATCTTCCCCTCGTCCATCCGAATGCCACTGCGATCGATGTCATATCTGAGGAACTGCACTTCTCTGCTTTTAGGAATAGCGGGTAATTCCTCCGGTGTTGAAGGACCTCCGCAACGTGGTGGCGATGTTCGGCCAGGCTCCGGGAGTAGATCAGTATATCATCGATGTAGACCAGCACGAACTTATGGAGAAACTCCCAGAGCACCTCACGGATAAAATCCTGGAATACGGAGAAATTCATAATGTACAAAATGTACAAAAGTTACAGTTTCTCATGAAATTGGATTGGTACTACAGTGACTAATTACACGATTCTGGATAAACTAAAAATCATGATTAAAAAAAGAACAAAAAACAGAGATCACGATACTCCCACGATTCTGAATAGACAGCTAAACCAAACATTTAAACATATATTATTAATTTGAATTAATTATTGAAAAAAAAAAAAAATGGTTTGAATGAATAATTCAGTGACTCACTCATAAATACTTGTTTCATTACTGGATGAATCAGCATTTTTGAACAAATCTCTTGAATGAATGATACGATGACATGCATTTGTTTAACAGTAACTTTATACCACCTAATGGTGTAATGATGTAATCGATACAATCTTTATTTGAAGCATCACGTTACTTTCAAAAGGTGATTTACTCTATTTTGATTGCTACCGTATATATCAGTGTTTATATCCGAACTATAAACTTTTATCCCAGTACTTCTGAGATGCCTTGAATTATTGTAAGTCTGTTTGTGAACCTTTTTCATTCCTATACATGACAACTTCAACGCAGATCTGAGAGATCCGGTTGAATTTTGTTTAATAGGTTTATTAGACACAGAATCATTGTCATTTAGGAATAAGATTGCATGGGTGTTTGAAAAAAGATCGCAATCTTTTAACGATTAATCATGCAGCTCTACTCATTGGTCTTCATTATGTAATATCTGGACTCCAGCCTAATATTAATCCAGAAGCTTCAGGTTATTAGTTCGTAACACCCTCACCATTGACCTAAATCCCGTTGTGAAATCTCTCTGGCAGTCTGCAGTGCAATTAACCTGGATTTATTCAAACTCTGTTTAGAGGTGTTTAACCGAGGCAGCGTCTCATTGTACCCAGTATGCAGATAAGCAGGATTCACTGAAACTGAACCACTCTCAGGCTGCCAGAGAGACGCTCAGGCTTCATGTAATATTTAACATGATTCATGGCGGTTTGAGCTGAAAAATTCACGGCCTCTCTCAGCTTCTTGGAGACTCTTGGCTATTGTCCTTCTGAAAAGGTCTCATCTTTAATCCGTATGGGAGTGGGGATTTAATCGAAACTATTCACAAATAGGTTTTGGCAAAGAGAAAGTGATTTCATTCATAACGTGTTGAATTGAAGAAGGGCACTTGGGATTTTTGCAGGGAGGCAGTATCAAAGCACAGGACAGAACTGCATGAAAAGGCATTTACAGACAGTATTGTGAATGTACAGTGTGCAGTTGGCACAGCTCGTATACCTTTTTCAATAAAAGCAGTACAGATAAATTGATAAGACTATTTTGACGGTCCCCTTTAGACATTCTTTGCAACTGCATATCAACTAACTCTCATTAGAGTTTAATAAACTAACAGTTACTTAATAACCCATCCTAACAGTTACTAATACTTTAATTACTGGTAGTTGACATGTAGTTGCAAAGTTACTTATAGTTAGTAGAATATATAAAGGGGACAGTCAAAATAAAGTGTAACTGATAAATACTATGAAAAAATATATATTTTGTTTTACGCAGCTGAGATGATGACAGTGTACATATCTCTATTCCCAGATTCATGCCGCTTGCATTGTACTAAACACTGCAAAATATTTGTGTTCCACTTATAGTTTCTGTTATTCTGCGGGCACTTACATTGTGTCTTTGTCAGGCACGACTGTTGCTTCTTAATTACCTTTTTTTTTTAACTGTTTTTACTTTTGTCAATATTTTGACCATTTCTAGGTGTGCTTACTTTCACTGTAACATTTTATTTGAATAGTCCACTTTGCAACTACATGTCAACTAACTCTCATTGCTTTGCAGTGATTAGAGTATTAGTAGACGTTCTTCTTAATATCTACTGTCACTTTATTTTGATGATCCCCCAGCATACATTCTACTGACTATAAGTAACTTGTCAACTTAATCTACTAACCCAAACCCTAACCCCAGCATAACAGTCTACTAATACACTAATGATAGTTAGTTGACGTGCAAATCAATGAGACTTAGTTGACATGTAGTTGCAAAGTTACTTATAGTTAGCAGAATGTCTAAGTGGACTATTGAAATAAAGTGTAACCAATTTTACTATTGCCTGTGTTGTTAGTGTAGTCATTCTGCTTGTTTTCAATTTACAACCCAATTAAATATTTTATTCCAGCACTACAGTAAGTTTTAAATAGTAGTTGTGTAAAGTTAAAAAAAAAAAAAAAAAAAACAGCCCAGCATGTTGGGTTAAAACAGCCCAGAAATGGGTTTGACTTTTTGACCCAATGCTAGGTTGCCAAGATCACAGAAAACCCTTACACTTTACCATTCAACCATTCTTTTTTTTTTTTTATGGTTTTATGGTCTCTTATGGTTACCAAAAGGATGCATTTATTTGATACAGTAAAAACAATAATAATATGAAATCGCAGATTTTTTTAGCATCATTACTCCAGTCTTCAGTGTCACATGATCCTTCAGAAATCATTCTAATATGATGATTTGCTGCTCAAAAAAAAACATTTAATATTAGTTGAAAAAAAAAATATTAAGCAGCAAAACCATTTTCAATTCTATAACAAATTTTATTAAATAATAAATAAAATCAGTCCATAAATCAAAGAAAAAAACTATATATATGTTTTACTTTTTTTTCTTACAATCATGTATAAAAGGGTTGAATGGCTGGAAGGCAAATGCAGTCCACATTATGTTATTGTAAAAACGGTTTTGAATTGAATTATATAATTTACATCTTTTCCCACAATACTGTCAAAAAGGTTACAATTTTAATGTTTCACTCTTTTAGGGAGAAAATTATGTAAATTAGTTGAACCTAAAATGAAGGAGCCTGTTACATTTACCCCCAGTTTCACAGACAAGGCTTAACCCTAGTCCCAGACTAAAATGCAAGTTTAAGTTTCAACTGAAAGCAACTTGCTTTGAAATATCTTAAAAGATGTCAGCGCCATTGTTTTGTCGCAAGATGCACACCAGTAATGTTTTATTTTTCTAATGCACGTTTATAAAAGCTACTTAAATGCCCTAATTGTCCTAATCCTGGTTTAATCTAAGCCCTGTCTGTGAAACCAGGACTTATTTTTCTGCAATTAAAATGAGTTAAAGATGCAGCAATGGTCACACTTTATTGTACAGTTTACTTGCAATGTAGCCTGACGTCGTCATACTCAATTCTAGTCAGAATTTGAGTCTGATACTGCTCCGTTGGGCTGTGATTATGGGGCGTATTTCAACCGAACCAGGAAAGACCTCAATTGGATAGACCTACAACCAATCAGAGCAACGGAGCGACGCATAACGTTAGTTGTCAAATGTCAACAGAACTCAACTGCACTGTGTTGCCAAGTCCGCGGGTTGAAGCGACCCCAATTTTGTGATATACAGACCCAGGAATGCAAATTTAGCAGCCGTGTCAAAATAACACATATTTTACCCCCCACATGCCATTTTTCCCGGAGAATCCTCCCACCCGGAAAGCTATTGGGTTTGTTTTTGGCTAGTTTTGAGTAGCAGTTGGGCGAGTTTTGCTGTAAAAACTTGGCAACCCTGTCCGCACACAAGCTGGAATAAGTTACGTTAGAAGAAGAAGATGAGTGTAAACGATCTTTACCGGTGTTGTAAAAAAGAATTTAAGGATACACAGAGTACTACTTACCAACACAATCATCATTTCTGAGAGAAATAGTGAAGGTGAATGCATATACGAACAAGTTCTCCGTTTAGGATTAGAACAAATTTAACCCAATCGCCTTTGATGACGTGGAGGATTACGTTACTGTTTATCATCTGTCCATCATCGTCTAAAGCCCGCACTGACAATTTCATTGGTCCGAACAGTTTCTGTTCGGGCATAATTACTTCTCTATGGATCAAGTCCAGACTGAACTGCCTATGCAAAAAAAATTGTGGGCGGGGCTAAGTTTGTCTGGCATCCAGGCTACTTGCAATGTATTTACCCAAGAAAGTACTGGTAATATAAGGTAACTACATGGGTTGAGGTTAGGTTTACGGGTAGGTTTAGGGTTAGTACGTAACCCATGTTTTGTAATTGCTACAATAAGTACATAGTATGTACAAGCAAAACAGGACTGTAAAATAAAGTGCTACCGCAACAATACATTGAGTATGTGTTGAGAGCAAACATTCACACATATTCACATTTTTCCTCACATTTTTGAGACTGACATCTTTACAGTCATTGCTTTACAAGACATGACCCTGCTTTATCTCCCTGTCAGGGTGAGAGGAGCTAATGAAGAGTCTGGAGGGCCTGTTAAATGTAGCTCTAACTGTACAGTAGAGGGCTGCTGATATTTGAGAAACTGTTTTACACAGCTGCTAATTAGCTGGTATTACAGCTCCAGTCCTTCCTCTATTACACTCCTGCACTAACAGACTCTACCAACAGCAATCTGTTGATGAGCCCAATTACTGCAGTTCAGCCCCAGACAGACTCATGCTCAGAGCATTCACCATAACTACAGACATGAGTGCAAGACCTCAAACTGACACCTTGATATTACTGTTCAAGCTTCAATCATCTATTCACTCTCATCTCTTCACAGAGACGAGAGAGGTCTGCGATGGCAGCTGATATTATCTAGCTGTAGTGTGTTGGCTTCTGAAATGGAAAGGCCCTCTTTAAATTCAAGGTTTTTTACTCACAGATCATCATTTCTGATTCATTTTGATTCGGATGTCACTGAAAGCAGTGCTGTCCAACTGAGTGATATTAAAGTGTATTTTAGCTTACCATGCTTGTCAGTATTCGGCTGTACATAAACCATATTTCAAAGACAATAAAAGTATCTATGAAATTACATTTAAAGATGTACTTAAGTCCTACTTAAGTGGGTCAAAAACACTCCAAAGTTCAGCTTATTAAATGTATTATAAATGTAAACTACAATACATTTAACATGCAATTAAGTGTCCGAAAACAAAAGTATGCTTAAAATATATTATTTCCATAATATGAAAGTATGCTAGTACTTCTTTTCACAAGGGTTTACATACTTTATAAGGGAAATTGTATATCTCTTGTCCTGATCACTGGTTTGTCGCTAGTACATTTTAAATGGTATTTCAGTGATTTGTTTTTAAATATTAAATGCATTCTCGCAATTATGAAGCCACAAACATTGCATGTATAAACTGGAATATTACACAGCAAGACAACACGTTCTCACACCAAACTTGTCACATATTGACGCTTGGTCAGGAGGCTGAGGGAGAGGACGCTGGCGTTGTCTATTCGCCGCTTCTCCACTCGACTCAAGTTAGCACTTTGAGATTTTCTTTAAAATGTAAAGTGCTTTACAAATAAAATGTATTATTATTATTACCTTTCGGCGTTGTTTTTTAACGCACAGGGTACCCCTTTAGCATAATTTTTGATGCGCAGGGTACTCCATTAATTTCAATGAGAAACCTTTGGCGTCATACACAGACGCGTTGGGCATGGGAATGTTATCGTCATAATTAAATATAAATTGGATTATAAATATAAATATATTTAGATACGGTTGAACATGTGACCCGTGCGTGCGTACACAGAGTGGCAGGATCATCATTTCAGCGATTAAAACATTAAGATCAACTCTGTTCTTTACATAAAAATATTGTATGACTTCAGAAGACCTGGAATGCAACGTTAATACTTTTATACTGTTTTGGGGGTACCCTGTGTGTTAAAAATTGACGCAGAGGGGTCCTGACCAAGCATAAATATGTGACAGGTTGGGAGTGAGAACGTGCTGACCAGGACACTGCTTGAATTTTTGGGGGGAGTTACAGAGAAATTGCATATTGCATACATACTGTAAAAATAGTTGTGTGCTATTCTGAACATACTAAGAGAATCAAGATCCGTATCCCCGTTTAGCAGGTGGCTCTAACATAGATGACCTCTCTTTACTATCTGTTTAGCCCCTGTTGGCTAATTTAGCCATGAAGCGCCAATTAAAGTTAATGGAGTCAGGGCTCTTAAATGCTCCAGATCAAGTACTCTGACCGTGACAGAAAACAGCTATATAGCTCTCCCAAGTAGCCCACGGATTCAGCTCTCACACTTTATGACAGAAAAGTTGTATATAACTCTTTCCCCGCTAGCATTGTTTTAAAAAGTTGCCAGTCAGCGCCAGCATTTTTTATCATTTTCACAAAATGTTCATGGCCCGCAGAATATTTTGTTGTATAAATATATTTAAGCATGCAATATATCAAAAGAATCAAAACAGAGCCTGCTTTAATAAAAAATAAAAAATATGAACAAAAAGCTAAGAAAATCACATTTTTGTCAAAGACTACACCCAGATCGGATTCGGAAAGATGATCAAAACACAGATGGAGTAGATCGAGTCCATCAACACCCCCAAAGCTTCACAGTCTTATATCCCGTCCTGGGTCGACACTTCATTCATCAACATTATAGGCATTTTGATTTTTAAATGTTGGTGATCCCATTATTTTACATGTATATGATTACATATAATATCACTTGTTTCTGCTTGTTTTGATCTGGAGATTCAATACTCTTTCAGAAGATGTGTTATATACCATATATAACAGTGAAACAGTACAATATACCATATAACAGTGAAAACACGCTGATGCCAACACTTTTTTAGGGACAGTCGTTACAGAAGACTTCGACTACTACAACTACTGAGACACTGATATGACCATCAATCAACAAAAAAGCACACGTCGTGACAAAAGGTTGTAAATGTGCATTTCAAAGAAACTTGTGTCATAATTTTCATCATCCTTTTCGGTTGCAGTGGAAGGTTCATTCTCATTTTGGAGAAAATTTGATTGGACAAAAATCTGTGTAGTGCATGATGAATCATGAATATCTTTGGTTTGTTTTCCTAGTACATAAATACTGTTCAAAATGTTGGGGTCACTATGAGTTTTTTTGTTTGTTTTTTTCAACAAGGATGCATTAAAATGATCAACAATGAGAGTAAAAGACATGTATAATGTGACAAAAATGTTTCTGTTCAAAATAAATGCTGTTCTTTTGAACTTTCTATTTGCCAAATCATCATGTTAGATTGATTTCTGATAGATAATAAGACTGAAGACTGGGGGAATGATGCTGAAAATCCAACTTTGTCATCACAGTAATAAAATATGTTTTATAATATATATGTATATATATGTATGTATAAAAAAAAAGTGTATAAAATTCTAATTCTGCTAATTAGCATATTACCTCAATGTTAATAGATAGGAACTAAAAGCTGCAAAAACTATAATTTGATTGCATGAGGTCACACAATGGTATTTTTTTAGCATGGTCACCAGGTCACCCTTACAATGCTATGTAAAAACCTATAGGGAAAAAGATACACAGACACATAACCAGGAAATCTCAATCAAAATAACAGTTACATTGAAATCATGGCTAGGTGAAGATCACGTTTCCAGTGTTTGTAAAAATGGATCAAAAAGATTTATTAGGAACTCTCCTTTACTCAAGGTCTGATCTGAATCACGGCTCTGAAAAATGAAGCAACTTCATACATTTAAATGAATGTTAGTAAAGATGTCTCGGAGAAACATGACATTCATCAAACTGCCTTTTAAAACTGTACCATACTAGGGTACAAAAAATTGAGAGGAGATGAGATATACTTCCACACATAAAAAAGAAGCAACATCTGCAAAACATCACAGAGGAGACCACAAATCAGTCTATAAACCCTCAGCCACCTTATTCTGAAGATAAAATGCTTTTTTAAATTTAGTTTGTCTTAAACAGAAACCTCTCAGGCTGATATATTAATTGATTTCATTGACTTTTTTCAAGTTCATTGATTAATTTTACTTAAAAAAAAAAAAGACGCGAAGTTTTCTTCTGTTTTTTCACAAAATGACATTTTAGAAAAGGAAAAAAGTAAATGAGTCATTCAAACACCTTTATATCTCTTTTTAAATGTTCAGAAATCATTCTTCTGACAGGTTCAGTCAGGGTCAAAAGACAAACTCTTCATCATCTTGGGACTTCACAGCCAAGCCGCAGTTCTTCTTTCAGGACAAGAGGACATGAGTTCTTTCCCAGTGGGCCAGGGGGCTGTCAGAACCAATCATGTTGTTGGCCCCGAGGGCTCTGTCCAGAGGGATAACCTCATCGTGCTCCTGAGTGGTTAATATCCCAGCATGCTCTCTTGCTCAAGAGTTCAAGAGTAGGGATCAGACAGAATCAGGGCACAACCACAACAACTACTACACGCAATTCTTCATTATTCATACATCTGCCACATTAATATCATACAAGTCTGCCTCATTAATGTCATAGAACTTCATCTATGTCTGTTACACAACTTCGTGAGACTTTATGAGCAGAATCTTGTTTGTGGTCTGGTCTGCAGAGGCAGTCAATAAAAATGAGCACCGCTTTATAGTGTATTTAGTCTTAACTCTTCCCCCACCAGTGTTTTTTTTTTTTTTAAGTTGCCAGCCACCACCAGCATTTTTGATCATTTTCATAAAAGTTTAATGGCCCTCAAAATATTTTGTTGTATCTGAACATGTAATATATCAAAAGAAAGAAAAACGTTTTATTCTAGCTTCATGCATTGTATTTATCAATACTTGAATATGGGTAAGTTTAAAAAAAAAAAAGCATAATTTGCTTTTAAGCTGTAAAAAATACTGTAAAAATACAGAAAAAGTCTGGCAGCAGAGTTTCCAGGCAGATTTCGTTAAATTACGGCAAATAACCATTTCACAAAATTACATGCAAAAATTGTGAAAATACAGAGTAGACTTTACAGTCAAAATTAATTAAAGTACAGTATATTTAACAGCATAACAACACAGCCACATGGACAAACTAATATGCATACAACAAGCTGAGTTGAAATTTACATTTCATATGTTTTACATTAGTGGGGGTGAAATCTGTTCATCTGTTATACATTATGATTATAACAGGTGCACACATCTGATAGCTCAAACAAAATCTTCCTGTTAGATTTAACAGCGATATCTGAGGGGAGAGGAAATGTCTCCCTAAGTGTTTATGGGTTGTTAAACTGTCACAGACAATTAACTCCCAATTATTGTTAACATTTTTTTTTTGCCTTCATACTGTATAAAATAAAATTATAGGGCTTCAGCAGCATTTTCAAATAGTCAAAATGACAATTGTTGCATCTTTATCATCTTGTTAAGCTCCAGTATTTTAGTTCCCCAATATTCTATAACATTTGCATCAGCCCTCACCTCCCCATTTTTGTAATCCAAGGAGAGAGAACACACACACACACACACACACACACACACACACACACACACAGAGACACACACACACACACACACACACACACACACACACACACACAGACACACAACCTGTTTTCCATGTTCCATGGGGACATCCCACAGACATGGTTTTTATACTGTACAAACTGTATATTGTATACTGTAACAAATTGTCTATTTTGAAAAAAATTTTAATATCTCAACTCAAGCCTTCTTATGACCGAATCCTGGCTCAAGGCTGGTTAGTTGGATTCATTGGCACATTTATCTCCAGTAGATTGTGACTATTTTAAAGGTGTCATGAACTGGCTTTTTTATTTTTGTATACTGTTGTCTGAGGTCAACTTATGACGTTTGTGTGGTTTTTACATTCAAAAACATCATAATGAATAAGTGATAGGCTATTTTCTGCCTTGGTTATCAGGCTCTCTGAAAAACACTCGGATTTGATGGGTGTGCCGCACTGAACACTTAGAAGTAAACGCCCACGGCTAGGATTGGATAAGATTTGCATATTTAATGAGCTTCAGCTCCCCTCAGTACATATGGGTATCGTCTGGGGAAATGCTCAGAGGACTCGCAAAATATCAAACAAACACAATGATTAAATCACACACACTCTCACGGACACACACATACACTCACTAAATGGTAAATGGACTGCATTTATATGGCGCTTTTAACAGACCAATGGCCATCCAAAGCGCTTTACACATTGCCTCACATTCACCCATTCACACACCGACGGCGGTGTCAGCCATGCAAGGCGCCATCCAGCTCATCGGGAGCAGCTGGGGTTAGGTGTCTTGCTCATGGACACCTCGACACTTGGTCAGGTGGAACCAGGGATCGAACCACCAACCTTCCGGTTTGTAGACAACCTACATGAACCACTGAGCCACTGACGCCCCCACTGCTGCCTAACTCAGTCACTCACCCGCGCGGACACACACACACACATTCACTCGCACGGACACACACACACACACTCACACACACACACACACACTCACTCGCGCGGGCGGACACAAACTCACTCACTCACTCACTCACTCACTCACTCACTCACTCACTCACTCGCGCGGACACACAATACTCACTCAGGACACACACACTCACTCACTCACTTGCGCAGACACACACACACTCACACACTCTGAAATCGCGATCGCTCGCGTCGCATGGAGGCACACACTCGCGCCTGGCCCATAACATTACAAGTCACGAGTGAACATATAACACCTTCTCAACCCTGTGACAGCGTGTTAAGGTATGTAATCAATAGATTTCAAACAATCTGTAATGTTATGCAAAAACGAATATCAAATATAAAAAAACATGTTTAGCCTACTCACATAAGTGTGTGTTCAGAAGGAAGCTTATGCAGGGACTGCAACGCCATGTTTATAGCTTGGTAGCGCGACCCTTAGCTCACGAGTCGGTGGGCGGAGCTACAGAAGCATATTTATCTGTAGAGGCGGCATCTAGGTCCTATTACGTAAGAGGTCCGCATATTCTGAGAGCTCTCGTTTTCTGGGCCTGGTGTCAATAAAAGCTTTTCTTTGATTAACAAGGAAGTTTTCAGCTCTGAAACTTACAGGATATTCTTATATTACCATGACCTTTTATATATCAAAAGCTCAAAAGCTCAAGGGAAAGTTGATTTCTCAGTTCATAACCCCTTTAACTCTAGCAGATTAGTGAGCTGGTGCGGCGGTTTGGCTACAGTTGTTTTTTTTTTTGTTTTTTTTTTATGTTTTAAATGTAGGCTCTTGCCTTCCACACAATACCGTACATTTGAGTTGCAATTATTGACAATTCAACTATCCAGCTCAGTGACTTGTGCCCTTATTTATAGACCACAAAAATATAAGGAATTCATTCATCAATTTTCAGGACTTTTCTGTCTATAGTCTCTACTGTGGATAAATGAATAATCCTGGATGATTTTAATATCCATGTCTGCCCTTCCCATCACTTGGTGAAGGAATTTGTACAACTACAGTAAATACAGTAAACCTCATTCAACAAATTAATGGTCCTACAAACAAACATGGACATACCACTGATCTTGTTCTATTTTCTGGCCTTAACATGTAACACTCATATTAAGGAAAAGTGATCATATGTCTGTCATGTTTGATGTAATACTTCCGTATTGGCCTCTGAATGATCGGAAGGATGTGTATTAGTGATAACCCCCTCAACAGTAATGGAATTTTCTAATGCCTATAAAGCATGGGTCTCAAACTCGCGGCCTTGATATTTTGTGGCCCCCTACTTGACATTAAAGTTTAGTGTTAGTGCGGCCCGCGCGTTGTTCTGAAAAGCACATTTTTGCTGAGTCATTGCGTGTGCCGCGCTTGCCACGCATGCTGTCTCACTTTGTGTGTGTGTGAGAGTTGGCTCGGCCCTCCCTCATGCAGTATAATTGGTTGACACCGCATGTTTGACAGGAACAGAATGTGAGGATGATCAGACAGTCGAAACGAATGTGTTCTAACAACGCTCATCAATGTCAAAATGATTGAGATGGCCAATCAAATCAAAGTAGGCGGGGTTTACGTTCTCTTTCAGATCTTCACACACAGATGAGCGCATCAATCTATCGATTAATGCCATTGCGGAGAGAGACTATTATTTCCGGTGAAATCACAAAACAAAAATGCACACAAACGTGTCCATGCTCTTAATATACAATCAGTGATGAACATCTTTTAATGAAGAAGAAAAGAAAAGAAAAAACTGTATGAGAGCGGATTAGAACCCGGAACCTTTGACACGGTTTACAAAAAACCACTAGGGAAGTCAAATGCTAACAGCGGATCTATGTATTTATTCACTCATGTAAAGAATCTCTGGACTAATAATATATTTGATGCAAATTAATGCAAATATTGTTTGCAGATAGTCCCAAAAAGATTATTTCCCCAACTAGAATTAGACCTAGAATTTCATTCACTGTTCTATTTGACCTGGTTACGGCCTTGCTTTAAATTAGTCTATTATTTTAAATCAAATTAAAATCATTAATTATTTCATTATTACATAATGATTTAATTTCTATAGGCTATATTTAAAATATATATTTTAAAAAAAGAGTAGGCAAGAAAAGCCTGTTCTGAAGAACAGTTCATGTTCAGAAGGAAAGTTCAAATTCAGAGGAACAGTTCATGTTGAAGAAGTGTTAATAATAAAGACTGAGAAGATTGGATCAGTTGTGCTCCTTTTTTTTTTTTTGAATACTTGAAACTCTTTTTTTGTGGAATACTTGATCCAGCCTGAACCAGAGTCTACCTCCAGCGGCCCCCAGGTAAATTGAGTTTGAGACCCCTGCTATAAAGAGTCCTTAGCAAGGACTGTTTTGGAAGCTCCATCGCATAGCCACAACACTGAGGAAATTACTTTGTTGTTGAGACATACTGAGACATACAAATATTTTAGACTCACTTGCACCACTGAAATCAAAGGTTGCTAAACATAGCTCACGTCCATGGTTTAACCATCATACCCATGCTCTCAGGCAAGAGTGCCGTAAAGCAGAACGTAAATGGAAAAAAGATAGGCTACATGTCTCTCTGGAGATTTTTAAGTACTATAGCCAGTCTGACTATCAGTGTGCTGCCAAAGCAGCTAAATTGAATACTTTTAAAACACAAAATTCACATAATCCAAAAGTGCTGTTTAATACTTTTGATAAAGTGGTTAACCCCAAGGCATTTTCACATCCAGATAGTACCCCTGAGTTGTGTATAACATTTCTAGACTTTTTTTTAGGAATAATATTGAAGTTCTATAGATCTTAAAAAAATTGATAGAGCTTATTTCACTACCTCACCAGTGGATATTATGCCGGCATGTCTTTTTAGAGAGGTGTTAAGTGTGATTGGCCCATCTGTTTTGACTATCATGAATAGCTCATTGAGCACTGGCGTTATTTCATCCTGCTTTAAGCACACAGTGATTAGGCCATTTCTGAAAAAGCCAAGTCTTGATCCGTCTGATTTAAATAATTTTCAACACAATGCCTTTTCTGTCGAAAGTGTTGGAGAAGATTGCCTTTCTTCAACTCTGCCTTCTTAACAGACCATAATCTTCATGATAAATTCCAATCGGGTTTAGGGCCCGCCATAACACCAAAACCGCCCTCCTTAAAGTGACAAATTACTTCTTGCTAACTTTGGATTCAGGTAACTCCGCTATTTTAATTCTGCTTGATCCAACCACTGCCTTTGATACAATCCATCACAACATTCTTTTAGATTGTTTACAGCAGGAGGTTGGGCTTAGTTGGTTTCTGCACTGGTTCTATTCGTATCTCTCCAATAGGTCTGTTTCAGTTGCAATTGGTAATCATTCATCACCTTTCCTCTATCAGTTCATCATGCGGCCTCCCATAAAGGTTCATATTGAGTGCTATTTTATTTTCCCTGCATTTGTTACCTTTGGGGTCTATCTTCAGGAAATGCTGACAACACTCAATTGTGTGTCCCATTACATCCACTTGATAAGTCCTGTTCCAACATTGTTAAGTGTCTCGGTGATGTAAAAAGCTGCATGGCTAAGAATTGTCTCCACTTAAATGAGAGAAAAACTGATGTTGTTGTTTTTGACCCTCTGAGCTCTTCGTCAATTATCTCTAGCTACCTGGGGCCACTCTCCAGAAATGTTCACCTATATGCAAAAAATCTGGGTGTATTTTGCAAAACAAGTCAGTGCTGTGGTGACAACTACTTTCTACTATTTGAGATTAATAGCTAAAATGAAACCTATGCTCTCATCTAGAGATCAGGGCCCTTATTTATCAAGCTTCTCAAAGTGCCATTTTAGTCTTAAGTGCTGAGAATTCATGAAATGTACTCCTACTTTCAAACTTAAGTATAAAAGCAAGTTATCAAATTTCTTAAAGCTAAGAATCTCTCTTACTCTCCCAGTTATTTAAGACAGCTCAAGAGGTCTCTCAAGTGGTTAGGAGTTGCCAGTCGGGCTTGTGATGGCACTGAGGAGACAGAGACGTGCACATCTTTTTAGAAAGAGGAAGAATGTTTTTGAAATGTTTGACAATGAGCAGTTAATCTAACAGTATTTTTTGGACAGAGCAGGCATCATCTTTGTCAGTGCTAGATAATGTTGAGCTGAACTTGCCTTTTATAACATTCCGCTGTTCAACTAATCCGCTGCTCAGCAAGCAGTAGCGCTTCTTCCTCCCGCCAGTTCGGTTTTCTTTTGGAATCCATGGTGGCTGATTATATCAAAAGATCTAGGCCATATATAGGCAGGTCAGTTAACAGCACACAAGTTAAATAATGTAATTAAGACATGGTGGAAAACATGTTTATCTTTCATTTCAAATGTCTATATTATAATGTATTGTCTTGAAAATTGTTTATTGTCAAATGTGTCTTGAATGTATCCTCCTCTTAGGAATTTCACCATTCAATGTGAATTTATCTGAGAATATTCTGAAATAAGGACATCTATTCAGTGATTGGTTCATGCCTATGACATCATCCAAAATCCTGTTTGTGGCACAGCAAAGTGTCGTGAATCAACTCTAAGACTGACACTTAAGATTTAGTCCTACACTTCACTTAAAGTATGATTGAGATGCTTGATAACTAACTTTTAAGCACAGCTTTGAGCCAAGATTTTTTTTACTCTTAAGTCAATTCTTAGCAGTGTTCTTGTAAGTAATTCTCAGATGCTCAGGGCCCTGAAGACTATCGTCCATTATATCAGTGTTAAGTCTCTCACTTCAGAAAAGTGAACTTTCCTGTCAGCTGTAACATGTAGTCATATAAAAAGGCATGCAGAATGCGGTGGTCTTAGTCTAAGTTACCTTGTCAGTCGCTAAGTCATGAACCAAAAATACCAAAATATACCTTACATTACATTCCATAACTGGTAAGGATTTGTATACTGGTTTGCTGTTCATTCTATTCATCAGGATCAGTTTCCATATGTTTTTTTCATGTTGTTATTGTGTATTTACCATTGTAACTGTTTCTGTAACCCCAAAATGCCACTTTATTTTACTATATCATTTTAAATTACCATGGTGGTTCATACCAGCTTACAAACTGTTTATTCATCAGTATTAGTCATATTCTTACAGTTTATTTGTAAGTAAAGTGCGGCGGTGGAATGACCGTGGAAAATGTGGGTCCCATGGACAAACCAGTTGAGAACCACTGCATTATATCATCCAGACTAGACCATTGAAATATTGTGTATTTAAGACTCTCCCAGTCATTGGTGAATCTATTGCAGCTGGACATAATCACCCCAATTTTAACATCCCTTCAATGGTTACCTATCAGATAGGATCGACTTCAAGGCCCTATTAATATTTTTTTTAATGTTAAATGTCTCACTCCCTATTATCTGTCAGGCCTTTATATTAAACACTAGCCAGTAAAGAATCTGAGATCGGCAGATAAATTATTGCTCAGGTACCGACTCTTTTCGATAGCCGGACCTAACTTACTGCTTGACATCCGTTCTGTCCCCACTTTGAACGCTTTTAAAACAGCCTCGAAGAACCACTTTTATATCTTGGCGCTTGACTCTGACCCAGGAGAGAACTAAATATTAATTTTATGTTGTTGTGTTTGTATTCTCTTTGTTTGGTTTTCTTGATTGCTTTGTACTGCATTTTGGGCTGTACATGAGGCAGTAGAAATGTGCTTTATAAAAAAATAAACAAAACTCAACTAAACATTTTGACCTCATTACGTAGGGACCACACACACACACACACACAACTGCAATTCCTCACACGGACACAAATTTCCTCAGGCTCATAGATTTTCAGCATCTTCACTGTCTATAGATCAGCATAATGGCTTGTGCATTGATGTCTGTTAACTACCTGTCTCCTGTTCGAATTCCAGTTAGTGCAGAAAGCTGTAGCTAATTTACACCAAACAATTAATTCTGATTCAAAAACAATCTTGGAATGTGGTTAAGGCTAGCAAGTACTAGTCATAAAAACCTTAAAAAAGGGACTTAATAATTATTTCTTACAATGTTCATTTTTGTATTAGAATTTTACTAATTAATGGTATACCATTTTCTGTCATAACACACATTTATACACAGCCAATTTTTGAAAGTTGGAGTGTGTTTTCACAGACAGACAGAATTGTGGGAAAAGTGGGAATTGTCACGTATTCCTGGTTTTGTCTTGTGTTTGGACATTTATATTGTAGTTTTTGTCTCTGAGTTTCCTATGCCAGTTCGTAGTCCTTTGTAGTTATTTTGGTTCCCCTTGTTACTGTTACTGCCCAATTGTCTACACCTGTGTCTATTTAGACTGATTAACCCCTGTGTTTATGAGCCCTTGTGTTTTCTGTGTTCATTGTCTGGTGTTGTCGCTTTAAGGATGTTCCGTTGATGTACTTGGTTCTGTTTCTTGTGGTCTTTGTTTGCCGTTTTTAAATTGTCTTGCACTTATATTACAACAACTAGTGTGGGGTTGATGTGGCATATAGATTTTTTTAACTAGTGTTGTGCTTGCAGTTCCCATGAAAAGTTCACTGTCTTTTATTATCAGATGTTATTTTTGGAATCTTTTGTGTTATTTATCCTTCTGCGTGCAATGTCCTGATGATACAAGCTTATTTGATTGGACACGCTGTATTGCCACAGCAACACTCATCATGTCAGTACAATGTGACATCCAGTTAGCCAGCCAACTTCATATAAATGATGATCAATCTGATGAGAATGAAGCAGAAAAACAGAAGGACAGGAGGGAAAAAATAGGGGGGCGATGTGGTAGAGGCGAGATGCTAGTCATTGTTTAATCATAAAATCAACAAAGACTCAAAAAGAATAGAGAGAAATGTAATTTTGTACTCTCTTCAAGATTCTCTCCATCTGACAGTTGCTTTCCTTCACTCCATTTCTCTCTGGTCTTCCTGAATGATACATTAGATCAGCAAAAATCATAATTTATTTATCTGTCATACACAAGACATTGTTTGAGTTACATTAATATATCATCTGCTAAAAGAGGTGGTGGGGCGGAGCTTGTGCTCAGTCCTGGATACAAACATGTTTACTAAAGAGAATCAACGGATGGATGTTTAAATTATAAAAGACAGCCACTTTGAGTAAGGCTTCACAGTCATGCCCAGATTTCAACAGTAGTGAAAATTTGTCTATCTTTAAAAACCCCCCATGAAATCAAAATTGGTGTTTTATGCATTTTAGACGTTTAGAGTTGAGGTTAGTGATGCTCCGATCGATCGGCCACTGATCATGATCGGCAGATATTGACTAAAATTAGCTTGATCGGCGAACCCCAAAAGCGCCGATCAAAAAAGCCGATCACGTGACGTAAATTACTCGTGCGACTTTTTCACACGTGCATGCACGGCGCACAGGTACACATTCACAACAGCAGAGCCGAGCTTGTCAGTGGCAACATGAGCTCTCCCATCTGGAAGTTTTTCAAAGTGTCCGATAAAGACGTAAAGTTAGCCGTTTGCAATGTATGTCGTGATGAAATCCCCCGAGGTGGAGCACGCAACGTCATTTTAACACCACTAACATGATTAGGCATCTTCGAACACGCCATTCAACCGAAGCCAACAACATCCGCATCCCTCAACCAGCCGACTGTGAGTGATGCATTCAAACGACGTGAACCATACAGCAGGGATAGCAAGAGGTGGAAAGACATCACGTTCAAAATTATGAAATCACGATCGTCTCACAGATCAACCAATATCTAGCAGAGACCGTAATGCCACGCAGTGGTCAGCCACTTGCTTATTGGCAGGCGAATAAAGGCCGCTTCCCTGCACTTGCACAGACAGCAAGAGCATATCTTTGTTCACCATGCACAAGTGTGGATAGTGAGCGACTGTTTAGCACGGCTGCAAATGTTATTGATGACAAAAGAAACCGGCTGACATCAAAAAATGCGGAGATGCTCATAGTCATCAAGAGAAACTTGCCTTTTATGATTGAGACCTGAATGATTTTGTACACTGTAAAAAAAAAATCAGGTCTCCAATTGAAAATTTTCTAGTGACCGATCACATTTACATTTTTTAGTTGGCCAAAATTGAATTTCTTGAATTTTAATTTAATTAAATTGCATCAATTCACAGAAATTCAATTTGGCCAACGGAAAAATTTAGATGTGATCGGTCACTTTTTTTTGGATCTGATGTACTTGGTTTCTCAACTACATCAGACATTCATAATAATAACAGAAAAAAAACTTGCCATAGTTTTGTCCTTTGTGGCAGTAGCCAGTTTTGGTGTAAGAAGTTTTTCATATAGCTGCCAATTATTACATGTAATCAGTGTTTTAAGAGGCTACATCCCATTAAGCTGATATGATGTGTGTTGGTCTGCCTAAAGGCCAATTTATACTTCTGCGTCGAGTGTACGCCGTAGGCTACGCGCGTAGCCGACGCCGTCGTGAGCATTTATACTTCTGCGCTGTTGTCTGCGTCAATGTGCAGTTACACATGCAGACGCTAGTAGGCAGTGTCCTCGGGCATGTTGGTGTAATCAAGAGAACAGCCGAAGAAGAAGCAGCTTCGTGTGGAGAATCTGTACATTCATGTCGGAGTATCAGCAGCAGTGAGAGAGCGGCTTTTCTTGCAGCTTGAGTTGTTGTATCTAAAGCAAATTAAGCATCTCTAGTTGATTAGTAAAGTTAAATAAGGCGATCTGGCGCTGGAATGTGTTTGTGAAATCATACAGAGCTCGTGGCGCTGTTTTCAGCAGCGGTGGCTCGAGCAATCGATTGCTGTTGCGGAGACTTCATTCACGAAATATACCCTGATGTGTCCCTGTTCTTGATATACAATTACTGATTAACATCTTTGGTTTTAATGAGAAAATAAATAAACTATACTCAACGGATCTATGTATTTATTTACTACCATAAAGAATCGCAGGACTGCAAAATATTGTTATAGCAGACGTAAGGAACTATCATCCAATTTCTGGACACACACACACACACACACACACTCCTATCGCAGATTTTTTATTTATTTATTGACCTGAGGGAAGGGTTCTGGCAGACCAATCACAGCGCTTGCGGTCCGCGTAGAATTGACGCGTTGTTACATTTTTGGAGAGGTGCGCGTCAGGGTACGGCGTAGGGTACGGCGTATCCAACGCGTCTATGCGTAGGGTACGCCGTACCCTCTGCGTGCACTCGACGCAGAAGTATAAATTGGCCTTAACCCCTCTTTGTTTGGAATCATTTTATGCTACTCTACCTTATTTGGGAAAGATGGCCTACTGTAGCCTTAAATTCTCATTTTCTAAAATAAACACTTGGTGGTTCTTCAAGATCTTGACTCTAGCCTATTTCTACAGGCTAGATTCATTTCTACAAATGGTGCAAACTCTGCAAGATTATAGATAAAAGATTCCCATTCCCCTGCCATTCTGTGATCGGCAGTGATCGGCAATCGGCAGATTATGATCTTGGTAATCGGTGATCGGCCCCAAAAATGCTGATCGGAGCATCTCTAGTTGAGGTCATCCCAAGGGGATAATCCAGCACCCGGAAAGTGTACCTTCCATAGGGGCAGCCATTGCTAACCAAGCCATCACCTGCTGTTAGCATTCCATTGACTCCCATTCATTTTGGCGTCACTTTGACAGCAAATAACTTTACATCTGAGGCGTTTAAAGACTCCATTTGACCATTGTTTATTTCTAAACAAACACGACAATTTATAAAAGGCTCCATTACCTTGTATCTCACACTACCTCCCCGTAGAAACCGTTTTTGTAAAAATAGGCTAACGATTGCGTCATAACCTTGCGACTCTGTACCTTGTCGCACGGTAGAGAGAAATTACTGTATAGACAGGAAGAGAAGCTCGCAGGCAATCTTGTATTGTCTATGAGGCAATCAGGGGGACGTGGAGGCATACAGTCTGATAAAGTCAAGGGAGAAGCATGGGGAGAAGCCCATAGAGTGACTAAATATTTCAGCAACCTGATTCAGATTTCACTTTGCACAACTACTAGAGGACTTACAACTGTCAGACAGGTTGCTCACATCACATCTACGTCATCAAGCTCAGTCTGATACTGTGCAGTACGCTCAGCCATCAGGAAGTGAGTGCTTCTAATTGACTTCACTTTTTCCCGTTGAAGTCTATGGGGTCGCTGTGTCCATTTCTTTTACTGCCTATGGGTCATCCTGCAAACTGATTTTTGGCTAATCAAATGCTCTCTACAATGATAATGTCCCTCCCCAGTCCCTATATTACTAATTGCAACTGGCCATGAAGGAAACATCAGGGGCCTATACCATGAAGGTAGTTGAACAAACTCAGGGTTACAGGATTGGTTTTGAGTTGACAAAACCAAACCGATGTAATCAGGCTTTATTGGTACCATGATGCAGCTCATCAACTTTCTCTGTCAACTCAGGATTTGATCCTTAAGCTATGATTATTTCACGCGCGCGTGCACATAAAAGAGTGACGTCGGCACTGAACAACCAATCGCTTTCGATATGGATAGAGCGAGAGCTATATATTTTTTCGCAGAGCAAGATCTTATTCTTTAGACATATGAAGAATATAAAACGTCTCAGTTACGTATGGTAACCCTCGTTCCCTGAAGGAGGGAACGGAGACAGGTCGGACGTCACCGACTGAAAGGGAACTGTATTTCAAGCATGCAGTAACACTGTGTCTGCTGCCAAAGCAAGAGAAGAATGTTGGAGGAAGACTGCTGATTGCATTAATGCTTAAGTAAAAATAAAAATGAAAGTAAATGAATGAATGTAAAATTATCTATATAATGCAGCCTATATGTATGTGTGTCTTCGCTTGTAACACTTTACAATAAGGCTGTATTTGTTCAAATAAGTTAATGCATTAGCTAACATGAACTAACAATGAACATTTTTTTTCTGCATTTTTTATTCTTTATTAATGGTAATGCCAAAACAATTGTTCATGTTACTCATGTTACTATGTTACTTACTTCACTGTGCTTTAGGCCTAACTAATGTTAACAGTTACAACCTTTGATTTAAAAAATGTATTAAATGCTAAAATGAAATGTGTATGTGTGTGTGTGTGTGTGTGTGTGTGTGTGTGTGTGTGTGTGTGTGTGTGTGTGTGTGTGTGTGTGTGTGTGTGTGTGTGTGTGTGTGTGTGTGTGTGTGTGTGTGTGTGTGTGTGTGTGTGTGTGTGTGTGTGTGTGTGTGTGTGTGTGTTTATCATAAACACTTGTTTGCAGCAAACAGAAAAGGGTGTGAAATCCGGAAAAATAAGGGAGGGCCACCTCCTCCAGAATACACCATGGCGGAGGAGTTGGCGCTAAGTAACAATAAGGGGAGGCCAATTATGGATGGCATTACAAATACTGTGCAATCTGACCCTGGTGCTGGCTCCTCTAAGCAAGTGACACTGGGTATGTGTACAATGCATTACTAATTTTTTTACAAATTTTTCTGACACATATGCGCATAGTCTCCCACACAGATGTCAATATGCAGCAGACAGAATACCATGACCATAACCTGCTTTATAACAGTTATGCTTTACATTGGCCTACTTTTATTTATTAGGGTGACGCAAATGATGAAGACACTCTGTCTGTGTGTTCTGAGACAGTTTCTGAGGTGAATGCACTGGGCTTTTTATTATGGCACACATTTGAATGTGTCATAAATAAGTGACTGACCCTTACACTTATCTTTTTTATTGTAGGATTTTTCACAACCTGCCCCAGAAACTGAGGCCTCTACCTCAATGGGCTACAGAAGGAATGTGAACAGGGTAATGTTTTAAACCCTTGACATAAATTACAGTCAGTCCTATGTTTGTAGAAAGTCATGCCACTTTTAATGGTTTTGATTTAACCTCCAGAAATTATTGTTTGTGCTGGAATTATGTTTCAGGTGGAAACAGACTCCGTCAGGGTCCTTTACAAAAGGAGTCTAGAACTAGACTGTTCACTAAAGGAGCTGGACGGTGAGCTGAGGAGGCTCCAAATGAAAAAAATTTAATTGGAGATCAAACAGCTGGAAAAACAGATCTCAGTATGTGAGAACTTATATAACCAAGTAACACTTTAGTATGAACACTCTAAGAATATTTATTAATGCAACTTTCTCTTGCTCTCTTTCTTCCTCCCTAGCCACATGACCAATAAAACAGTTTGAGACCAGTCTGCAGTGTCAATGTGCTTTTATTAAGTAAAATATTGTGTTGTGATTGCATCTCTGACAACTGCCCCAGCTGGGTGGTCAAGTGTGATGGGGTCAATTTCATCTGGGAGAAGCTGGTTTTGTGGTGGTACTCGCTCCTTTCTGATAGTGGCTATATTCAGCAGAAAGGCACATGTAGCCACTATCTGTGATGCCCGCTCTGGTGACACTCTTAAGCGCCGAAGGCAGTTGAAACGTGCCTTTAGGATTCCAAAGGTCATCTCGATCTTGACCCTGGTTTTACTGAGGGCCACATTGAAGCGGTTTTGTGGCCCTGTCTGAGGGTCAGGATAGGGCGTTAGCAAAAACCTCTGGCATGCATAACCCCTGTCTCCTACCAACAGGCCGTCAAAAAGCCCTATCATAGAACAGAAAATGGAAAATTGTGTACGTTTTTCTGTATCACAATTAAAATATTTAAAAAATGGAAAGTGTTTTGTACTGTACCAAATTTAACTTGCCTTCCTCAAAGCGCTGACACAACACTCGGGAGTCATGCACTGAGCCAGGCCATTTGGCATCCAAGCTTGTGATCATGCATTCATGCCTCAGCCTCATGTTCTCCTAGAGCTGTGGAGATTGCAACATGTGTGCACCTATGACTCTAGGGAATCCTATCATAGGATTTAAAAAATAAAAAGATTTAAAATCATTCTTAACATGTAGCTACTGTAGGCTATTGTATAATATATTTAAGTGCTCTAGTGAAATCTGCTTTTTGAAAGAAAAAAAATGTGAACAATTAAATTTTTCATGTCACCCTATATATCTTACCGGCAATTTTATAAAAGCCCTCTTTTATGGACATGGTCGATAAATGTCCAGGGAACACAATGAAGCCATTTATGTACCCCTGTTTTTCCCTAGGTTCTCCGCATCACCGACCGCATACAAGTATGTACCACTCGCAACGCAATACATACCATTTGCGGTACAGTAAGGGCATGGCTTCGACAAGTCACATTTGCTATGTGCGGCTCAAGAAGTTTGCAAAGATAACAGATTCCTTCTGCGGAAAATCTGTATCTTTCAAACAAGTACGTATCAGGAAAGTCAAGGGGATTTTGTTTGTCCCTAAAAACTCTTTCTCTACGAAGTGCTCTTATAACAATTTGCACGGAGATGTCTACAGGATTTGGAAGAAAAGGTGAAGCCATTGCAACAGACACTGTGAATTTGTAACTAATTCACAGTGTCTGTTGCAATGGCTTCACCTTCATCTATATATATTTTTTTTTGCTCACAGCTGATTGGTCAAACTTCATTCTGAGATCTCGAATCCAGAACATAACCTGCCCCGGGGCAGGTTAGCCGTGCAGTGTAAGATACCATGGCGACAGACACCGATTAAAGCCAAGCTACTTTCATAGTACCTAAAAGGATTGTACCTCAGGATTGGCACAAACTAAGCTTAAACATATCTGGTTAGCCAGCTAAACCAGCTTCATGGTACAGGCCCCAGGTGTGTTCAACTTCAATGATAAACACGGAACATGCGTGTTTATTCTGACACTTTTAGTTCCACTAATGCTCACAGATCCGTATTTTTATAACAGTAAAAGCTCGTTTCATGTAACCATAATGTTATATTGTGTCATGTTCATCAAAATAACACTGATAAAAATATATAGACACACTTTATTTGGTATTTAAATAGCATAGGCTTATGTTGAACTTTATTCCTGTACAGATGGCTCTGTATTAAGCAGTACATGAAAAGTGTTTCTGTTGTTTCATGAAAGCATCTGAAACAGGGCCGAATAAAATATTGTTTACCGTCCATGAAACATTTTAGAAACAAGAAACCAGAAAACATTTTAGATACCAGTGAAAAATCACAATTCTCCATTGCAATTTCAATACCACAGCTAAAACTACTAGATCAACTAATATAAATTTAAAACATTATTAAAGACAAGTAAATGGTCAGACCCTTTTCACATTTCCGGGTTTCTCAGAGCGGCCGGAAGTCATCATAGTTGGGTTAAATTTTATAGCTGTGAATGAGAGTATACATTAAATATTTTTTTTGTGTCCCCATTTGCTAAAATAGCAAAAGAAAAACTCCGCAATAGTGATTTCACAAACTTTCAAAAAGAGGGACAAAATAGAGTGAGAAGAGAGAACGATGTACATTTGTACAATTTTACCATCACTCCCATGTTTCTCCCATATTAGAAACACCCTCACAGCAGCAGTAACTTGTTATTTTTTTTTTTTTGTAATTTGATGCAAAAGTAATATAATACAAAGTATTAGTATAAAAAAAATTTTTTAAATACAACAAAACTTTGCATAATTTTGTGTGAATTTATCTGATCAAGCGTCATTCACATTTGTTCATGTTTATGCATTGTTAGAAATCATAAAAATGTTACTAGCCAACTGCCGAGTGACACCATTGCATATACGCGTAACAGCAATTTTTACTCACATTTGGTGCTTGACGAGTGTTAATTTTAGGCCCTGGTCTGAAACGTCTGTGTATTTGACAAATACTGAATTTAATCCACTTTGTCTGTGATAAAGTACGCAAACACCGCACGATCGTCGAAAGTGTCTGACTTGACAGCTCCGTTTTCAATTCTGCCCACAACTGGAAGCGGAAAACTCTCACGATCTCCCTGAGCAGCGCCACATGAAGTCGAACGCACCTATTACCAATATCCCAAACACTCTTTGAACATGGAAGGCCTTGAAAGCCTGTTGTTAACCAAACACCGCGTAAAGAATTTTGGAGTGAAATTATCATTCAGAATTTGTATTTGAGAAACAGAGCTCTCTCTTAACATAAATATTTCAACTTCACTGGTTTGAGAGACACATTCATCTTGCAGCATGATTTGTGCTGCATTGTCTCCTACAAAATAGAAACATTTGGCTCTATTTAGTAATCTATAGTAATTGCCTCCATTCAATGCATATTTCTCAATCCAGTATGACACATTGCAGTGGTGCTTTGATAAGAAAACACATTCTGTCTTTTTTGCTAACATTTTTACCCCTGTATGGAATTTCCTCCCTCTTTCTTAACATTCCTCTTTCTTTATTTGCAGATGTCAGTATCAGTTGGTGTTGATGGCATCTTTTAAGTCAAGGTTTGAAAAGCACAGAGAATTACATCTTTATGACATGCAGTGATTCCCAAGTGTTGCCAAGTCCGCAGTTTTCTCACAGAATTAGGCTATTGTTGCCTCTGGTAATTTTTTTTTTACGTGGGTTCATTTCCAATTCTGTACGTATGATTTTGCTGCTCCAACACCCCCAAAACACCCCCAGACGTACAAATTCAGTGAAGAATTCGGCCTCCCGATTGAGAAAATCGCATTGGGCTATTTTTGTGCTACTTTTGACTGGCCATTGGGCTACTTTTGTTGCACAGACCTGGCAAACCTGTTCCCAACCACAGGTGTGAGTCTTGCTCAGGGGGAATGTAACCCAGTTCCAGGAGGTAGGCCTACTTGAAAAGATAATTTTGCCTTTGATAAAATGGAAATTAAGATTTAGAATATTTTTTGGCAATTTGTGTAGGTGACACTTTTAGCAGAACATATACAAAACATCAGGCAGCACGTCACATTTCCAATATCAAACTAATCTGTTATAAATAGCAGATTCTATAGAACTGCTTCAGTTTATGAAGAATATACATGGTGAGTCTGTATTTCACTTGAATATGATTTTAGTTAAAAGGCGAATCATTGCAATATGATTTAGATTTTTGTTTGCTGTTTTTGACAGATCAGTTTAGTTTTACTGTAAATTTAGAAACTATGAATGCTGCCATATGGCAGCTGTGTAAAGTAAATTTACAGTAATGTTTTTTAGAATATTATAGACAGAGACAAGTAAGCCTATATTATTTCTCAATTTTAGTCAATGTTTATGGTAAAATAATTGCATTAAAGCTTAAAATAATACAATTTAATAGTGAGTAACAATTATGCTTTCAAGAACAACATCGAAGATAAATTATAATGATTCACTCAAAAGGAGTTTGTAAAATTCCAAATTAATAAAATATGAATTCATAAAAGAAGCATTAAATGGATAAAAAGAGAAATTATCATAATAAAAGAAAAGCTTTTTTTGGTACAGACAATTTGTAATTGTATTATTTCCCCCCTTCTTCAAAATTCTCTATTTTTACTATCACAGCAATTTTATGTTAAAACTCTAATGGTAAAACTATGATATTGCTGCATAATGTGGATCATATAAAGGACAAATGAAAGGAACGACTTCCTCTGAGTTAAAATAATGCGATGCACACAAAATGTCTTGGGATTTCTGGGACAGGCAAAGGCTGAATGTGAGGTGCTTTCAGTGCATAAGCTATAGGTAACTTTGGCAATGGATTTATGTCAGTGCCATTAGTGGCTGGGAGTCATGTATCAGCTTCGCACTATTTACTGTGTGACTCATTCCATTCCAGTCATTTTCATTATGGACCAGACCCTTTATCCATACACCCTTGGGCCAAGCAATCAATAAACACACACTCTCGCTCACACACACACGCACACACACAAAGTCTATACTATAGGTTATACTCAATGTATACACTGGCACACACTCCAAATCGATACCTAGCATGCTGTCTGACAGCTATTTATTGTTTCAGATATGGTAAACAGTTCCACTTCATCCAGTGGTCATTCTGGTCTAATGCATGTTCCATTGCTGTATTGTTAACAGGTACTAAGTTGCACTAACTATGCAAAGCTTTTCTGGAAGAGACTTTTATTTAAGATGTTATAATCATAGACTGTAAAAAAAAATATGGACGTAGTGTCCGTGACGTCACCCATAGGATTCTGAAGAGCAGTTTTGAAGCATAAAGTAGGGACGAGCTGGCCATTGCCATCCTGGCAGCACGTCATCACGTGTCACTCCCGGATAATACAAAAAGTTGGCAAAGAGGCGGGACGTGGGTGGAGCTGAGGTGAAGCGATGACTAACAGACAGCAGATAAATGGCTATCCACCTGTCACCAGAGTGGCCACGCCCTTAATTGTGCAGAACTTTAAGACTTAATATAATGTAAACGAATGAGTTATAAAAAAATTGTCATGTAGGGCAAAACTTTCTGTAGCTCAAACAGTAGAGTGTGGCGCTAGCAACGCCAAGGTCATGGGTTCGATTCCCAGGGAAAGCAAGAACTGTCTAAATGTAAAATGTGTACCTTGAATGCAATGTAAGTCGCTTTGGATAAAAGCGTCTGCCAAATGCATAAATGTAAATGTAAATGTAAAATTTGCCATATATACTAAAACCACAATTTGTACCAGGCTGTAAACATGTTTTTTTTCTGCTGTAAAGTTGGGCATTTTAACGTGGGGCTCAGTCAGATTCTGCTCCCTTCTGGAGCCTGTCCCTAGCGGCCAGTCGATGAATTGCAGTTTAAGTCACTTCCGTATTGGCTTCAAGAGAAACTGCGGGAGGTTCCCGCTTGGTTATAATGAAGTCTGAAGTTTTACTTGTTTATAATCATAAAAGGCACATTGTACTCAAGTCAATTCAAATTTATTGGTAACACTTTACAACAAGGTCCCTTTAGTTAACATTAGTTAATGTCTTAACTAACATTTAAAGAAAAATTAGCAATACAATTGTTACAGTATCATTAGTTAATAAAAATGCAACTGTTCATCGTTAGTTCATGTTAGCTCAGGCAAAGTCCCTTTAAGTCATTTCACTCGGTGGCCATCTTTGTGCACCGTCTTCCTATATATAAAGGTGTTCCTATATATATATAAAATCTTTGGCTCAGGTCCATTAAATAATATTGACTTTAGTTGAGAAAAAAAAAGAGAAAAACATTGTAAACAAAAGTTATTCTTCAATATCTACAATTATTCTGCAATTTTTTTTTTTTTTTTTTTGAGGGGTGGAATCCAGTAATTCCTATTTAAATTTAACCACATGATTTTGTTGGTTGTACAAAATGACTTTAAATTGGTGGACACAAGTTTTTCAAATGTAAATAAGCAGTGGAGCAATTTTGTAAAAAAAAAAAAATGTCTTTCTAAAAACTAAATAAATAAAATATTGCGTCAAAATTAAGGTTTTCTTTTTAAGAATAGAATTTTTATGAGGCTTTTTTTTGTCTGTTTCTGTTTATTTATTTATATAGCACTGTATAATTACAACTTAAGTTGATCATAGTGCTTTACAAAGTAGACAAAAGATAACATCAGCAAAGTAATAATAAGATTTAAAACAAGTAGTACAATCATAAGACATAAGTCGTTTTTCAAATACCAATGAAATAGATACGTTTTTAGCTTAGACTTATTTCTGTCACGACCACTATCGTCAAAGATGATTGACTATTGGCATACAGTTTGGATTGGCATACCGCATACCGTTCTGTTCTGGGCAAGAACTCCCTGCGCATCCATGCAGCCTAGCATGGATAAGAGCAGGGAGAGCAGCAATAACCCCTCTTAGGGTAACCCCACCTTAGCAATACCCCCCCTTAGGTAATGTATTGCAGATATCATTAATATTAAATGTACAAAATTATTTGTGAATTTAGTCTGATAGAAGGAGAATCAGAATACCAGAATAGCTGTGGATGGAAAATGAGCTCTGGAGAACGTCATAGCTGCTGATAGTACTGAAGGAGCTTATATATGTATGCTGTGATAGACGTCGTATTCCTATATGTAGACATGATCAGCTGACAGTCAGCTGATACGAGCTTGACTAACGTGACCTGCCGGAACTAACGCTACGCTTGATAGGTGTGAGTGAGTGGTTGAAAAGGATACTGCAGTCCAAATTCATATTGGTTTCCCCCGCCCCCTCCCCCTCAGACCCCGCTCATGCGGGTTGCGGCACGCAGCAGGAGCGAGCGCAATTGACAATGAAAGCCACGCTGTAAGTTGATGAGTTGATTTATCCACATTTTAATATGCTCTTGTTCATCGAGATTTTTAGATGGATGCTGAGGCTTTTTAGGTCGGGTCAAATCTGCAATCTCTGATCCGATTTGTTCTCTGGCTTCCATGGCTGCATTACGATGTGTTTTCCGCCAACTGGCGACCTGGGGCGTCGAAATACTATTGGGTAAACTGCTGGCGTGCGGTATCGCACAGACCAAAACAAAAACAGGCATTCCGACACGGAACGTGCATTTCAAAGTAGAATAACTGGCTGTAGCATTGTTTTTTCTGAGAATTAAGTACATGTTTCCTACATATCTGCAAGCATATTATGGTATTTTTATGCTTTAGTAAAGTGAAAAACTTACATACAGCACCGTTAAAAATGGCCAAAGTCGGCAGCATTTTAATAACTAGTGGCAACTTATTCCACAAATTGGGACCGGTCACTGCAAATGCACAATCACCTTTATGTTTAGATCTAGATCTGGGCACTGTCAGGAGTGCAATATCACTGGATCTAAGTGATCTAGCATGCCTTACGAGGAGGTCTGCAAGATAAGATGGGGCGAGGTTATTGATAGACTTGAATACCAGGACAAGCATTTGGAACTCGATTCTGTATCTTACAGGCAGCCAATCCAATGAGACAAGAATAGGAGTAATATGTTCGTGTCCAGGGGCCTTATTTATAAACGTTGCGTACGCACAAAAGAAGGCGTACGCCACTCTCTACGCAATAATTGGTATTTATAAAAAGCGAACTTGACGGGAAAATGTGCGGTCCTTCACGCAAGCTCTGACCCAGGCGTACGCACAAAAACGGGTGAAATGAGAAATGGCGACACCGTCGGCAGATGGAAGAAACACGTGAAAGTGTGTGAAAGACCGTTGACTGTAGACCATTGTGTAAAAGAAATGGCAATACTGCCTCTTATATATAACATGAAGACTTCACAAAGCAAGTCTTACAATTAACAGCCTACACGAACACCCGTTTGATCGATCTGCAGTGCAAAACAAACAAAATCAAACGAAAATTACAACAGAAATGCAAATTAACACATATTTGCAAAAAGAAAAGTGAAATATGTTCTGCAATAATATTGGCATATTTTGCAATTCATCCTCATAAATAATACGGTAAACAGAACGAAATAGCTAATGTACAAAACTGATATTCTCGTCAATGTATCCATCTGGCGGAGCAGATATAGATGCAATTAGATAGACAGACAGATAGATAGATAATTAGGGAGAGAGATAGATAGATAGATGGATGGATGGATGGATGTATTAATTGTCCACTGGGGAAAGTTGTTTTCATAGTAAAATTTCTTCATCAGCTTCATCAGGAATCATGGTATTCATGCATATGCCTTTACTTTTATTTTTGATACAATAACGTATGATGTATGTCTCAACCATTCAGAAAGCTGCAAGACATTACATTTGCACTGAACTATTTCCCATTTCCACGTAGATTATAACCGACATCTGTAGCTTGTCAGATGCAATTAAATGGATGGAAATAAAATGCCCTATCACAATGCGTAATGACGCACAATGGCTGATCTTGCGCTCTTAGAAGATGTGTCAAATGGAAGGATTCGGAGTGAACGCATCTTCACACAGCAAGAAGACTTGCTGGCAAACGAGGACACACTCTGGCGATGGAGCGCTAGACGCTTTTTTGCCTCGACTTTGATGTCCGACCATTTCTTTTTTATTTTGGCCATGATCCGAGGTTGTGAGGCTACAGCATTTACGCCGTCTGCAACCTTTTGCCACTTAAGTGCCTTTTTGGCATTAGTAATGCCCACAATGTGCCCTCCAAAACAAAATTGTTATCCTCTTTTCAACCTTGCCAACGATAACTTCTACTTCACATTGAGTGAAGTTACGTTTTTTTTTATTTCCTCTCTGTGTTTGCCATGATTTTGCAATCGATGAATATTAACTTGTGGGCGTTTCACGGACTATTTATGGGCAACTATGGGCGTGACATGAAGCCGCAAAAGCTGCGCTACATTTAGAATTGATTGTGATTTATTAAGGGAAAACTGCGTAGGATGTGCGTGCGCACGGTTTTATAAATCCGAATATTTCTGTGCGTACGCACGTCCTATGTTTCATCCGTACGCCACTTCTGACGCAAATCCTACGCAAAGTTTTATAAATGAGGCCCCAGGTCAAAAGTCTAGCGGCAGCATTCTGCACCAATTGCAGCCGAGCCAGAGTCGACAGAGTTCGCTTTTTTGTCATTATGATATCAGGGCAATTTTATCAACCTGATATTTATGTATATATTAAATAAATACATAAATAAAAACATGATCATCATAGATGAAGTATATCCAAGTATTTTTTATGAATTTTGTAATACATTTAACAGATTAACAGGGGAAAAAATCTGCACCATGTCTTTGACCTGTTAGTCTTCTCATGTCTATACATTTTTAAATATTCTTCTGTCTGACTGGAGAAAGTTGCAGAAGTGCAGAACAAATCATTGCTGCAGCTTGGTTTTATCTTTGTTTTGAGTTCTGGAAGTTACAGTATATTTTTACAGTACAATGAATTTTATCACAATTTCTCATTATATGAACAATTTAAGTGGGTTATAGTTTTCAGAAGCTGTGCAATTTAGCTAATAAAGACTTTTCTTTTGTAGGGTGTATTTTACCTTTTATTCACTTTGACTATTTGAACGAGTCAGTCAGGATCTTACCTGAGCCTTGAAGAGGCCCTTAAGTGGTCCCGCATCTTTATTTAATGGGATCTGAATAGTCACTTCACTTTGTAGCTCTGTAGGGATTTGACATTCAAAAAACATGCGTGAAATCCCCAACAGAAATCAGAGTGCTTCACAGGCAGAATCAAAGACAGAAGCACCAGAATGATGGAGAGCAGGTGTCTGTTTCTCTAAGCCCTGAGCTTTGCTTGTTCTCTCATTACAGGGTTTGAAGACTGCTTGGATGTTGTTTTCCTCAGGCCTGTTCTTTCTGAGAAAGCAAGAAATAATGGAGGAGAGAGGTGCGGATACAAGTGGCATGAAGCAGAATAAGAGAAAGATGGGAAAAACATGAGAATAAAAGATTTCTCTTTGTTGGATCTTAGACGTATATTTAGACCACATTTTCACTCATCCCACCCTCTTCTCCAAGCGCAGACCAAGCAATTAATTGGAATGCATTTGTAACTTACTGCATAATTCCCCTGTGTGTCTGTGAAGCAATCATTACAATTAATTTACAACTTAATATGACTTGTTTAAGCGCATGATTTAGCAAATCGAGGGAACGAATTAGTAAAACGTGCACACGCTTTTTAAATCAAGGGAACGAAATAGTAAATTGTGCGCACGATTTAGCCTAGTAGTTTTTTACTGCATGTCCTGTGCGGGGCTCCGTACAAATCCCCACCTTACATACAAAAAAGTTTAAAGGAGAAATGTCAGAAACAGAAATAAAAACACTGAGCCTCATTCACTAATAATTTTGCTCAATTTGTTCTTACGCAAAATATTGTGCAGACATCACAACGGGTGCATAAGTGCATTTATTTGTTCTTACCCTCGTTCTAATGTGAATGCATTACGTTATTTATTCAGATTCATGCCCTTAGCAAGTAATTTGCATACAACATGCCCAAATCATTCATGCTCAAATAAGGGCTTTCCATATATCCTTACATCTCGCTTTAAAAACGTAGGCCTATCTAATAATAAATATTTTAAAAACTTTGCTTAAAGCTGCACTATGTAACTTTCCGTCCACAAGAGGTCACCTATTCAAAACAAAGGTTTTTAGTTTGATGACGCCACGTTTGAGTGTATAATCCTGGGAATTTGTGGTCTTCACCTCACAGCCGGAAAAGAATCGGGATAGGACTCGGGCAGAAGTCATGTTCATGGATGTGATTATTAACGTTCAGTAGTAACGCATATTTTTTTCACGTACTATGCGCTTTCACCTGTGCATTTATATCCCTCACTCACTTTCTTGTCCAGCTGCTTTCAATATAATTACCCACAATCCTCCACCTCACGGCCTTGACAACCATTCAACTCAGCAGCTAGTGAAGGAAAGAAAGAGCGAAGGTGTGAAATTGAGGGTGAACAATGCATCACACTGAAACATGCTTGTTATTTTGACCCAAGCTGTTTGCTCGACCTCGCTGTCTCGCTCGCACACTGTAGAGAGGTGAGAGTCTCGCCTGACTGAAGAAGCTCTTGGAGGAGGGTTAAACGAGTGGGGCATGAGATGTGAGGGAATGAAAGAGAGAACAGGAACTCTCTACTGCTGTCAGTCAGGAACACTGAGCAAACAACGGTGTTAATGAATTAGCGTATTGCCTCACCCAGAGCATGACTTACTGTAAAAACAACATCCAGAACCCTACAAGCATGATGGAGGGCAGGGGTGGAACGATTCATTTGTTTGCTTCATAGACCTTCTTAGGGCCAACTAAAGAGGTCTAATGCCTGGGGAAGACTATCTGTTAAAAGGATAGTTCACCCAAAAATGTCAATTCTGTCATTAATTACTCACCCTCAAGTCATTCCAAACCCATACGATTTTCGTTCTTTTTCAGAAAACAAATAAAGATTGTTTTGATGAAATCTGAGAGCTTTCTTGTCCTCCATAGACAGCCACGTAACTACCACTTTGACGCTTCAAAAAGTTCATAAAGAAATCGTAAAATGAATCCATATGAATTGAGTAGTTTGGTTCAAATTTTCTGAAGAGTGGATCTTCAGGCCGGATTGGAACAAAATTTCAGGCCGGGAAATCTCACCCTAATACAAGCCGTGTGGCAACAAATTTTGAAACCACGGACAACCCTATTTTTTGTATGGCCATTACCATCACATAAAAAAGGTTTAAATCCTTAGGCTGGGGCCATGTAAAATATTTAAAGTTTCTCTCTTGAACTGCACCTTCACTTCCATTTTCTCGTCCATTTTCACATCTCTGTCTTAGAGACTAGTCGACTTTAATGCTCTGCCATGACGCTTTAAGCTTGACGTCGACTAGTCTCTGGCCTATAGCGGGCGCAACGGGATAAGCCATTTTCTGACACACACGCTCCATTTCCAGCAGTTAAAATGACAAATAAATGCATACTCTGAGAGCTCTCCACAAGACATGTTTTATTTAACCATCTGGATGCTCAAAATTGATCGGGAGAATGCACGCTTATTGTACACGCAAGGTAATCACCGTTCTAAACGAATGCGTGCTGCATTGTAACGCACAAACATAGCTCACACATCACGCAGAGATTGCGCGCGACACGCATAGAATCATTCAGTAGCGCATAAATGTATTATCAACACAGTTCTGTGATTTATTAATAAAATAGCTTAGAAATTTGACAAGTTCTAGCATATATTTTTTAATAACTAAAACCCACAGCTTCATTATTAGTAGAGGCGCTGGCAGGTCAATTCACATGCAATCGCTCTCTCACTAATGCATTCATATATAGATGTAAACAAGCAGAAATCTGTGAGAAATATAATGACCCAAAGACAAAAGAATTGATAAACAAAAGCTGTTATGTAGGAGCAATAACCTTATGGGCAGTGCTGTGTCATATAGCTGTGCACAAGGCAACCCGCATTTGAGTCTCAGGTCTAGGATCAGGCTGATTTGTTTTTAATGATGTCATCAGCGACTAGTTGACGTTGACTCGACTATCATCACATAAATGTCGACTTCAAAGTTGTCCAACCCCTACTCTGTCTCTCATACCCCTTTTCCACCAAGTCAGTTCTAGAGTTAATCGGAGCCAGAGCCTAGTTTCAAATCGGTTCTTTGTGTTTCCACACCCAAAGCCCCAGCTCCGAGCCAGGAAAAGTGGTTTTTAAGTAGCACCAAAACATTGCTGGTTTAGAACAGGGCTAGAAGTAAGAACCGATTACGTCAGGCGCTGGGGGCGGGGTCAACAAGACCAACACAAACTTGAGATCCGCCATTTTTTAAATAGCAGCTAATGGAGCTAACAGCTGCTGCTCGTTTGTAATCTCTGTCTATACAAATTACGGCGAACTGCATGAATGCGTTGGATTCGCTGTGTTTTCGTTGTGTTTTGATGCCGATGTAGGATCGTAAAGCCATGTGAATCAATAGTAACGCAACGTTTGCATTGTTGATGGAAGGCTTGTTGGCAGCGGTGTTGTGCAGAGACCGATCGCCGTATGATAACGATTCCAGCGAGAGCATATGACTCCCTATGCTTTTGATTCACTCATGCGTTTTTTTTTATATCATACGTGGATCGGTCTGAGCAGCGCCAATGCATCTCGAACAATCCTGGTGTGTTTTGTGTTTCCCGCTGCCCAGGTTTGCCAGGTTTTCACAACAAAACCCGCCCAATTGCTACTCAAAAGCTACTCGCGTTTCAGAGGGGCTTCCCCAGTAAAAATCACATTCGGAGGTAAAATATGTGTTTTTTTGGCATGGTTGCCTACTAAAATTCGCATTCCCGGGGCTAAATATCACATAATTGGGGTCGCTTCAACCCGCGGATATGAAAAACAGCCCGCGTCAACAGTGATGAAGTATCCCAATTCCTTGGGAAAACCGCGGACTTGGCAACATTGCCACTGCCTTGCTAGCGTTGCTGAGAAAGATGAGACTTATACAGTGACGTAAGACCTGGCTCTGTTGTGGTTCTCAGCATGTGGAAAAGCAAACGGTTCTTAGAAGGCTCCTCAGTCGAACCAACTATGAACTGGGATTAGCACTGGCTCTGAACTACCACCCGTTGTGTGTGTGTGTGTGTGTGTGTGTGTGTGTGTGTGTGTGTGTGTGTGTGTGTGTGTGTGTGTGTGTGTGTGTGTGTGTGTGTGTGTGTGTGTGTGTGTGTGTGTGTCTGTGTGTGTGTGTGTGTGTGTGTGTGTGTGTGTGTGTGTGTGTGTGTGTGTGTGTGTGTGTGTGTGTGTGTGTGTGTGTGTGTGTGTGTGTGTGTGTGTGTGTGTGTGTGTGTGTGTGTGTGTGTGTGTCTTTTTTCACAAGTTTGATCTGTCACTTTTTCATCAACACGTCTCCACCTTGTTGCAAAACAACCAACTTTATCTTAGTTAAATTTAAAGTATTACATTACAACCGTGTGTCATTGTTTTATCTTAAGATGACTTGAAACGTTGAGAATGTGGAAGCTCAAACGTGCTGCTCAACACAAGAATTAATCTCATTGGTTCTCACACTTCAAGCGAACATGCTTGAGTTTCTGTTTATCATAACTGATGTGTGCATTGATGAATGTTTATATATGAACAAAAGCCTAAATTCAATCTTTTCATCATATAAAACAATCATGTCTCTTCAGAAAATTTGGGCTAAACCGTTCGATTCATATGGATTAGTTTTACGATCTCTTTACGAACTTGTGTCAAAGTGCTTGTTATAGCTGTCTATAGAGGGACATAAAGCTCATGGATTTCATTAAAAAGATCTTAATTTATGTTCCGAAGATGGATTAATCTGAATGGAAATTACATCCGATCTTACTAAAAAACGTAAATACTTTCGTATGAATTTGCACATTGTGAATAGTATGAAAAGGACCAGATTTTAGAAAAAAAAGTAAGCATTAACGTCCACCCCTAACTTTACATACCACCATTCACCAAAATGTTGCTCATAATCCAAAAAGAAAAAAATATATATGGTTCTATCTAAAAGCTGTTGATTGGATGGACGCAGATCAATAGTAAGGAAGGGGTGGGGTTTAAGTGGACTAAATCACTGGAGAAGCCTGTCATCAGATTTCTGTAATTTCACTGGAAGATTTTTTTTTTTAAATCATAAGGTCAAAAAAACTAAATATGAAACATATTCATGAATGAACTGCTCACAATAAGATCAACATTTTGAAAATAGATTGAGTGAATTTTTATTTTATGCCAAAAGCATAATTAAAAAAAACTACAACAATATAATGAAACATTTGCCATTTATATGTTGCTTGCAAAAATTGTATTCCGGCAGAATACATTGCTAATTTTGAATGGCTGTCAACTGAGAGATGCTTTTTGCAACCAGATGGTGTAGTTACAGCATCTACCAGCAAAGGCTAAAGGACCTCACATACATCAAGAAAAATCTATTTGAAAAATTATGGAAAAGTCAACTCCAGCTGGTAAACACCTTTAAACTACCATTTAGTCTGTGGCGATGATGGGGGGGGGGGGGGGGGGGGGGGGGGGGGTAAACACTATTTTGAATTTGGACTGCAGTACCCATTTCAACCACTAGCTGTCATCCTTACATACTGCACCTTTAATTTCACCAAGACACAAACATGGTGGCACCCAGAGAGATGTTATGGATAAACTTTACTTTTCAGGCAAAGAAAACACATTAAATGGGTCACACATGCCATGATAATTAAACCTTGTTATCTAACATTTGCAAATTCAATTGTGTAAAAAACAGCAAGTTATCCTTCTGTCAACAAATGCTAGCACTGCATAGCATCATTTGTCTTCTGCGGTTTGTTTGGCAGGATGACAATGAATGATTACAAAGGTAATGGTGTAAAATATCCTCCTGTTCACATCTGGCACAACAGTTTTAATTCATGTTTTACTTTAGCAAAACATTTCAATTTCACAGACTTCACATTGCATCTTTCTTTTTTTCATCAAGATGTCTTGATTAACCAAGTTTTTCAGACATCTACTGCTATTATTTCTGAAACAGTAAAGATCATTTTAATACTGTTGCTTGCAAGCAATCCATAGACCCACTCTAGCTCAGAATGAGGCTTCGTGCCTCAAGCCTGTTTTAAAAACGGTGTCACATCATGCAGGTTTTTAAGATGGTGTCACAGCATGTATGTTTTAAAGAAAGTGTCACTGCTATTTTGGCCATCTCACATGCGCTGACAATCCCCATGAGCAGCAGCTGCTGAGAATGAACCACACCACCAATGGAGTTCTCCTGGAGCGAATGTTTTTAAATAAATAAATACCTGACCTCGTTTAACGTACTTTTCTTTTGTACATAAGCACATGATCTGCATTTTCACGTGCTGTGCGTATGTGTTTGTCTCTCATTCAACTCTCTAGCTGAACTCCCTTCCTCCCGTCAATCATTAGCGCTTATTCAGTTTCATCTCTTTTAATCAGCCCTACTCATTTTTCAGCAAAATCAGATGCAAATCTGTCAAAATTGGCAACAGCCACAGTTAAGAGTTTTAATTAGACCATTTGGCCACCATTCCTGGCTGCTCCTCTAGCTTTTTAAACCAGGTGTTTTTTTAATCCTTTATGATTTTTGCTTGTCAGATTGTATGAAATCAACTAAGACTTTTTTTTTTATTTCAAGGCAAAACACTGACATCATTTGCGCAAATTCTCACTTGAGTTTTTGCAGTATTTCACGCATCAATGAGGATGTCAGAATGTGATACAATTTGTTATGTGAAAAGGCCAGGCAATGCTGTCAATCTTGACCGAGTCTTAGTTACAAGCTACTATAAATAGTTGATGTTGTAAGTCTCATAATATATAATCTGACAGTCTACATAAAAGGACATCATTTTTATTTTTTTTAGCTGAAATAGCTAAAAGTTAAAGAAGACTTTACAACATGAATGTACATCAAATTGTGTGACTTATAAGACAACCGTGTTAACTGGGCGTTTTACATTATCAATCGAGTCTCGTTCTGACATTCTCATTGAAACACGAAATTGCAACTCAGACTCATTGGAACAAAATGCCTGTGGCAACATTTCTGCTAAACAATATTACATTGCTTCATGCACGTTTTGCAACATTTTCAACGTGAAATGTCCAGTGAGTGTCACTAAAAGCATGCTCGGTTTTATCCGTAACAGATGAATGTGAATCTGGCAACATTTTATTGAAATGTCTGGTGAGTGGCACAAAAAGGTTAATGCTCTATTGCGTTTGAAAATAAAGTACTACTTAAACTAAACCTGATCCTACACCTAATCCATAGTGTTAAAATTAAACGTAAGATAAAAAAAGTGATATATATATATATATATATATATATATATATATATATATATATATATATATATCATCAAAAAGTTGATTTATTTCACTAATTCCATTCAAAAAGTGAAACTTGTATATTATAGTCATTCATTACACACAGACTGATATATTTAAAATGTTTATTTATTTTAATTTTAATGATTATAACTGACAACTAAGGAAAATCCCAAATTCAGTATTTCAGAAAATTAGAATATTACTTAAGACCAATACAAAGAAAGGATTTTTAGAAATCTTGGCCAACTGAAAAGTATGAGTATGTACAGCACTCAATACTTAGTTGGGGCTTCTTTTGCCTGAATTACTGCAGCATTGTGGCGTGGCATGGAGTCGATCAGTCTGTGGCACTGCTCAGGTGTTATGAGAGCCCAGGTTGCTCTGATAGTGGCCTTCAGCTCTTCTGCATTGTTGGGTCTGGCCTATCGTATCTTCCTCTTTACAATACCCCATAGATTTTCTATGGGCTTAAGGTCAGGCGAGTTTGCTGGCCAATTAAGAACAGGGATACCATGGTCCTTAAACCAGGCACTGGTTGCTTTGGCACTGTGTGCAGGTGCCAAGTCCTGTTGGAAAATTAAATCTGCATCTCCATAAAGTTGGTCAGCAGCAGGAAGCATGAAGTGCTCTAAAACTTACTGGTATACGGCTGTGTTGACCTTGGACCTCAGAAAACACAGTGGACCAACACCAGCAGATGACATGGCACCCCAAACCATCACTGACTGTGGAAACTTTACACTGGACCTCAAGCAACGTGGATTGTGTGACTCTCCTCTCTTCCTCCAGACTCTGGGACTCTGATTTCCAAAGGAAATGCAAAATGTACTTTCATCAGAGAACAGTCCTTTTTTTCTTTAGCCCAGGCGAGGCGCTTCTGACGCTGTCTGTTGTTCAAGAGTGGCTTGACACAAGTAATGCGACAGCTGAAACTCATGTCTTGCATACGTCTGTGCGTAGTGGTTCTTGAAGCACTGACTCCAGCTGCAGTCCACTCTTTGTGAATGTCCCCCACATTTTTGAATGGGTTTTGTTTCACAATCCTCTCCAGGGTGCGGTTATTCCTATGGCTTGTACACTTTTTTCTACCACATCTTTTCCTTCCCTTCGCCTCTCTATTAATGTGCTTGGAAACAGAGCTCTGTGAACAGCCAGCCTCTTCTGCAATGTCCTTTTGTGTCTTGCCCTCCTTGTGCAAATTGTCAATGGTCGTCGTTTGGACAACTGTCAAGTCAGCAGTCTTCCCCATGATTGTGTAGCCTACAGAACTAGACTGTGAGACCATTTAAAGGGTTTTGCAGGTGTTTTGAGTTAATTAGCTGATTAGAGTGTGGCACCAGGTGTCTTCAATATTGAACCTTTTCACAATATTCTAATTTTCTGAGATACTGAATTTGGGATTTTCCTTAGTTGTCAATTATTATTATCATCAAAATTAAAAGAAATAAACATTTGAAATATATCAGTCTGTGTGTAATGAATTAATATAATATACAAGTTTCACTTTTTGAATGGAATTAGTGAAATAAATAAACTTTTTGATGATATTCTAATTATATGCCCAGCACCTGTATATATATTGTGAGCTACCAAGCAAGTTTACTATGGCAAGGCAAGTTTAAATATAGCACATTTTACTACACACAGTGGTAATTCAAAGTGCTTTACATAGAAAAGAAATTAAAATAATCATAAAACAATCATAAAGATACAGAAAATAAAGATAGCACACATGTGAAATAAAAATAACAATAAAAGCAGGGAATAACGAGGATAAATAAAACAGGTATAAAATAATAAAAAGATGATACATAGATAAGATAAAGTGCAGTCAGTCATACGTACAGTGGCAAAGTGCTCATTCAGTAAATGCACAGCTAAACAGATGAGTTTTGAGTCTGGATTTGAATGAGACTACAGTTGGAGCACATCTGATCTCTCTTGGAACCTGGTTCCAGCTGCGGCTGGCTTAATAGCTAAAAGCAGACTCTCCTTGCTTTGAGTGAACCCTTGGTATTTCTAAGTGACTTGATCCTGATGATCTGAGTGATCTGTTTATATTCAATGAGCATGCCTGCAATGTATCGAGGTCCTAGGCCATTGAGTGATTTAAAAACAAGTAACAGTATTTTAAAAGCGATCCTAAATGTTAGCTAGAAGTCAGTGCATGGACTGGTGTAATATGTTACTATATCTGTCTCTGTACTATGATGCAGACGAGAAGATTTAAAATTGTCCAAGTATCCATCCGAGATTAAGAATTTGTTCAGCTGATTGAAAACAACAGCAACTTTTTCAGTTATCTTGCCTATGCCAGGAAGATTTGAGATCTATAGTGGTCTCATCCAGATTGCTCTTTTATACTCAGGAGGTGTTTAACAACTGCAGTTTTAAGGGACTTTTGAAAAGTCCCAGAAAAAAGTCAGGCATTAATCACATCTAGGAGATCAGCTTCCAAACAGTTAAACAGTTTTGAGATGCTGTACAGTTTCTTCCAAGATTTTATCACCGACTGCCTCGAAATAAGACAAAGTGACTAATTTCCGTCATTGTGGCCAAGTCTGTCTGACCTCAGCGCAACATGAGGATATGCTGATTGCCTTTCTGATATTATTGATCTTCTCAGAAAAAGAGGAAGCAAACTCACTGCATTTGAAAAGCCACACATATGGAACTGGTTATGTGATGCAAACATGAAAATGTATTAGTTTACAGACCATAAGTGTCGAGGTCATAACATACAAATAAATAAAGTCTTTCTGAATCGATAATCTACCCATGTACATGTAAAATCTGTGTTAAAAGGAATTAAAGTTGTTGGTGTTTTACTTATCAGCTGGAAACTGGTATATATGTTTGGAGATTTGCAAAAATGTAGATAGAGGCTTTTTTTTTTTCCAATGAGCCTATGTTGCGAAATTGAAATGGCATCACACAAACCCAAACAAACACTTGCGCTAATGTTAGCAATGTTTGGCCTGGAAAAGAATAAAAAGAAGTGTCTGGAGTCAAAATGTGTCTCGTACAGCAAAATGGTGGTAAAAATCGTACAGCGAGCACCTGCTTTATTTATGGATGAAGAAGGGAAAGGGAGAATGTAAAATCATTAAATATTCCCTCCTTGATGAAATGTTACATTCACCCTTCTGTTGTAGGACGCATCTGCTGTGATCAGAAAGGAGTGTGAGTTTGTCTGTGTGTGTACGAGCATGTGTGTAACCTATTAAAAGCAGCTTATCTGTGTGGTTTACATTTTTAAAAAGTGCTGTGTGTGTAAACTGATGTGTGTGTTTCTGAAGTAGCTGGGAAGATTGTTGAAAAAGAAGAGGATAGTTGGTGAAATAGCGTGTCAATTGACTTTATGATCAACAATAGGATTTAAGGTTAAAATGTATATGTAAGGAAAAGTGTATCTTTGGTCCTGTTATTGAACTGCAGTTCTATTGGTGTTGTGAGACCACCTGTTTTGTATTCCATTCCATTCCGCTCCGTCTAGCTGTTTGAATGCAAGAATCTTTTGGAAAAGCCCCTAAGAATTGTGTCTGATCAGGGTCAGGTGAACCCGAAACCAGCCTATTTATACAGGTTGGCAAATGGTAATTGAGTGTTTCTTTAATGATTTTGCCATGCTATGGGTAATTTCATAGCTAGCATTTCATGTATCTTAAATACACACAATAAAATAAATTAAATTACATTAAATAACATTTCACAACTTTGCATAACTTGACAAAACAGTAATGAGTTTGATTGAAAACTGTGATTGTTTTGATTGTTTACAAGTGATATTTACCTTGATTTTTCACATCACACGTCTCATATTTAATTTGCAAAGTTCTTAATTGACAATGTTGTCTCCTTGGTAAACAGTACAACAATATTTGAAGAAATGGGGTAAAATTGTTGGACATGGTGGAAACCATAACAGTACACATCTGTGTAAAAGACAAAAATAATTGTAAAATATTGTCACACAATAAATACTGAAATAGGTTATGATTATTGTGATTTTTGTTTAGCTTATCATAGATTTAAATGCACTAATTCTATTTTTATGATTTGAATGGTGCATGCACACCATTCAAATGTTTGAGGTTGGTAAGATTTTTTTTGAAAGTCTCTTCTCAGCACAGCTTAATTTATTTGACCAAAAATAAATGTAACAATGTCAAAAGCTGTTCCCTTTCTACGCTGCGTTTGATATGACACTATGGGAACGCCTCTGCGTCTGAAGCATAAGTTATTACTCATTGGTGGAAAGTCATTCCGTAGCATGTGACATCATAAATGATACTGGGACCAAACATCTTCAGCTCCTGTGCCTTCAGTAAGCACTGTCTTTGTTATTTGGTGTTTGTTTGTCCTATAGAAAACTATATTATTGTGAGCAAACAGCAATTTATTTATTTTTTGTGTGTGTCTCCTTGCCTGCGCTTCATTACAGGAGGATTATACACATGATCTTTGCGTGGTTTGTTTGGGAGTGGAGCATACACAGTCAGATCTCGAGGGAGCTGTGCTCATTGTGAATGTCTTCCCCTACAGACGCTCCGATCCCGCCTGGCTGTCTTCGAAGAGTCTGGCCAGGCTCACATTCCCTGTGGTTCAGGTACCAATTCAAACCTGTAGGCATACCAGTATGACCTGCTTAGGGACCTCAACAAAGGCAAAGGAAGTGGGACGCAACGTCCTCTGGGCCACCAAAGAGTTGGCCAGAGCCATCGGCCAATCTATGGCAGCCTTGGTGGCTACTGAGAGATATTTATTGGTAAATCTATCTGGCATTAGAGAAAAGGACAAGTCTTTTCTGGTGGACCCCTGCTTTCTCATTTGGCCCCAAAAATGGTGCCCTCAGGGAGATGTTCTGCTATCCCCGTCACCTCCGGTGTTTTGGGGCAAAGTGGTTTCCAGTGAGTTCTCTCCCTGTCTATCCGGAGACACTACAGCACACATACCCCTTTTCCACCAAAGCAGTGCTAGCGCTAGATCGGAGCCAGAGCCTAGTTTCAAATCGGTTCTTTGTGTTTCCACACCCAAAGCCCCAGCTCCGAGCCAGGAGAAGTGGTTCTTAAGTAGCACCAAAACATTGCTGGGCTAGAACAGGGCTAGAAGTAAGAACCGATTACGTCAGGCGCTGGGGGCGGGGTCAACAAGACCAACTCAAACTTGAGATCCGCCATTGTTGAAATAGCAGCTAATGGAGCTAACAGCTGCTGCTCGTTTGTAATCTCCGTCTATACAAATTATGGCAAACTGCACGAATGTGTTGGATTCGCTGTTTTCGTTGTGTTTTGATGACGATGTAGGATCGTAAATGTGAATCAATAGTAACGCAACGTTTGCATTGTTGATGGAAGGCTTGTTGGCAGCGGTGTTGTGCAGAGACCGATCGCCGTATGATAACGAGTCCAGCGAGAGCACACGATTCACTCATGCGTTTTTTTTAATATATCATACGTGGATCGGTCTGCACGTATGATGCATCTCGAACAAGCCTGGGCTGCGTTTCCCAAAACCATCGTAAGCTTAAGTTGATCGTAGAACAATTGCCACCAATGGTCTCTACGATCAACTTAGGCTTACGATGGTTTTGGGAAACGCAGCCCTGGTGTTTGTGTGTTTCCCACTGCCCTGGGTTGCCAGGTTTTCACAACAAAACCCGCCCAATTGCTACTCAAAACAAGCCCAATCGCGTTTCAGGGGAGCTTCCCCGGTAAAAATCACATTTGGGGGTAAAATATGTGCTTTTTTGGCATGGTTGCCTACTAAAATTCGCATTCTCAGGGCTAAATATCACATAATTGGGGTCGCTTCAACCCGCGGGTAAAGGGACTTGGCAACACTGCCTCGCTAGCATTGCTGAGAAAGATGAGACGTATACAGTGACGTAAGACATGGCTCTGTTATGGCTCTGAGCATGTGGAAAAGCAAACGGTTCTTAGAAGGCTCCTCAGTCGAACCAATTATGAACTGGGACTAGCTCTGGCTCCGATCTAGCTCTAGCACTGCCTTGGTGGAAAAGGGGTATCAGAGACTCTGACTGTAGGGCCTGCAGTATTTAGCGTCCTATTTAAACGCCAGTTCGAATCCCATTTGAGGCAGTGCAAGCAGAACCCGAGGGGTTACAAATGTGTACAGTACAAGTATATTTGATCTGTGGATTAGTCTTAGGCATCCAGCTAATAATCCTTCTGTTGTCTGCATTTGTAATGTTAATCAAACAACAAAGGACAAAGAAAAAAACACTCACTGCTCGTGGCTGAAAAACTTTTGTAACTTTAATAAGGATTAAACTCTGTTTAATTTATACAGTGGAGACTATCCACTGTTATTTTAGATTTGATTACTTTTATTCAGCTAAAAAAACAGGTTCACCAGTGCTAATTTCCTAGCATGTGCTCGCCATGATTTACACTAGGCCAGGCATTTGTCAGTATGGTGTAGTTGGTATTCACGTCCCCATAGTGTCCTGTTCAACGCAGCGTAGAAGTTACCTTGAAAGGGAACATCTCTGTTACAACTGTTACCATAGTTCCCTGAATAGGGAAAGAGACACTATGTCACCTTGCCATACTTCCTGCATGCCTGTGAGCAATTTATTTCAGCCAACCATAAGCTGACCATGTTTGGTCCGGGTATCCTTTATAGCTTGCTTGTTACAACGTCACACACTACAGAATGATGTTCTACCAATGAGTGATTATTAATGTGCTTCAGACACAATCACGCAGAGGCGTTTTCATAGTGTCATCTCCTACTTAGGGAAATGAAGCTCTAGCATAAGTTCTGCTGGAAAGACTCGATTACTACGTCACTTATTGCCTTCATTCTAACCCAATTATATCCTCATGCTCACTGTATAAAAGCCCGGTACTTACACATGTTTGAGTTCGCAGATACTGAAGCGACGATTACCCCCATCCTCCCCACCACCACCAGGATGGTCCTGTCCATACCTCCCTGGGGGTCGGCTGCGCCCCTGCCCTCGTCTCCAGGCAGGAATTGCAGATCCGATACCCTCGGATTATGCCTACGGACGGGGCCTACGCCAAATTGACTTTGTATATTATTAGCTTGCTGTGCTATTAATAAATGCACTATTGTCGATATAATTCTCCCGAGTCTTCCCTGTAGAACCACGGTTACAGTCATAACCGAAATGTTACTGTAATTGTTTTTAACAATTCAATGCATCCTTGCTGAATAAAATTATTAATTTCTTTCAGCTATCTTACTTTGGCACATTACAAGTTTTGTCCACACATATAACTGACTGTCATGATTTTAAAGGGGTCTAATTATGCTTTTTTACTTTTTCAACTTTAGATAGTCTGTAATGTTGCTTTTTAAGCATAAAAAAGATCTGCAAGGTTACAAAGTCCACTCCAAAGGGAGATATTTGCCCTGTCCAAGTACCCACACTTGCAGTCTTGGTAATGTATTGAAAATAACATATTTTAGTAATATTGATATTTACACCTGAGCAGATGAAACGCGGTTATGGTAAGGGCCATGACATTTCTGGAACACAATCTAAGCGGTGCGCCAATCAAAACACACTGGGCCAGCTAACCAATCAGAGCACATTTTGTATTTCGGAAGGAGGGGCTTCATCGAAACAGAAAATAAACAAAGCTTTTGAGACTGACTGGGAAGAGAGGTGCTGCAATAATGTAAAATATTTGAAAAATAATAATGAAAAAAAGTAGACCAGAGCGTAATATTATAAGTTACTTCTAGATCTCAATCCCAGAGGGAGAAACCTATGACAGAGACAGTAAACAAATCTGTGAATGAGAAAAATGTATATGGGTTTGTGTCTCCAGGCAAAGCCGTGAAAATTCAGCAAAATTTAAGATTCTCTTAAAACACCACAATGGAACACCTTATTATATGCCATAAACAATAAGCACACAAACTGATGATGGTCTGTTGATGCTGTTCATTTACAGATGGCTGTTTGTGGATGAATAGTGCACTTGTGTTGGTGTGCGAGTCTGCTTTTGTGGCTTTGTGTGCGAGTCTGCTGAATCTACAGCCTGGCCACGCCAGTCTGACAGCATGCTGTGTTTCCGTTGTGCAAGCGGAGAGATACAGGGTCAGACTCATTTATCATAAGAAGAAGCACCTTTGTGTGTGCATGTGTGCTGTTGCAGCTTCTGTTCTGGTCCACATGTTATCCATACACACACAAACTGGGATCAACCATGCATAAACGTGAATATGGCCTTGTACAGTTGTACATGTGGGTTTAGCACAGCATAATAATGTTTCAAAGTACATGAATGTGTTTTTTTTTTCCCTAGTATTAACATCCATTTAAAACGTTATGTTTTGAGACGAGACTTAAAAACCGAAAGAGTGTCACAATTTCGGATATCCTGAGAGCAAGTTCCATAAATAAGGGGCAGTGTAGCTGGCAGCTCGAGATCTCATGGAAGTCATACACCTGTGTAGAAGAACTAAAGTGAATGCACAAGATGATCTAAAAGGACGAGAGGCAGTGTATATGGAAAGAAGATCAGACAAATAAGTAGGAGCCAATTTGTTAAGTGCCTTATAAGTTAGGAACAAAATCTTAATTTCAATACACTGTTTAACAGAGAGCCAGTGCAGTTGTTGGAGAACAGGGGAAATGTGTTCTACCGAAGGAGTTCTGTTGATGAAACGAGTTCTGGACTAACTGAAGTTTATGTAAGAGCTTGTGAGGAAGACCATAAAGAAGAGTAGTCAATGCACAATGAGACTAGAGCATGGCCCATAATGGCAGTGCGCCTCATTGAGAGGGCTGGATGGAGATGGAGATGGTTAATGTTAAGTATATGGAAGTAAGTTACACTGAGTTACATTGTTAATGTGTGCTTCAAATTACAGAGCACTGTCAAAGATAACACCTAAGCTCTTGACTTGCATAGGAAGACTGGAACACTTGTATGGAACACTAGTAAAGCCATTACACTTTGCCATATTATTTTTTTTAACCTATGAGATTTTTTTCAGTCTGTGCAAGAAACTCAACATTATTAACACAGCTTTGGCAAACAGTCCTAAGCACGTTCAAGGTAGTCTTTAGCGTGAGCTTCCTGGTGCATTATGACAATCGCTGGGAATTTATGAAAAGTCTTTCTGATTGAGATTGAGCAAGCGAACGTAATCTTATTTTTTTTTATACAAGTTGTGGCATCTAGAATAAGCACAAGTACCATTTTGATGAACAATACAACACACGCGTCCCTCTCCATTTTAAACAAAGACAACGTCAGCAAACGTGTGAGTTTACAGTTATAATTTTGTAAGTAATGTTTAGTTTCTTTGCTTTGTTTCATAAGACCTCAATGTATTGTCACAGGTATTAATTTTGTTTTGCATATATATATATATATATATATATATATATATATATATATATATATATATATATATATATATATATATATATATATATATATATATATATATATATATATATATATACAATTTTTTGTTAGTCTCAAAGTTACTGTAACCATTGACTTGCATTATATGAATCACCATGGTTTCAGCTGAAAATCTTCTTTACTGTTTAACTGAAGAAGAAAAAAATTCTGGGGGAACTATCCCTTTAATGTATTTTTTTTCTGCTGCTCCAGAGTGATTCATCATGACATTCCCTGCACAGGTGAGTGGCTTACAATAAAAATTGTATATTGGAACTGCGCCACGTTGTTTAAATAGCAAATGCACTCGCACCCATCTGTTCGCCCATTGGCGTGCTGGTCTGAAAACGAGGTGTGTTCAGGCACATTGTTGGTGCTATTTTGAGGCAACTGAAAAAGACTGCACCATTGACCAACAAAAACCTGGTCTACAGTCAATAGCGCAATATTGTTTGTGTTATTTAAAGGGTACTTTAGTGATATTCACCTATAGGCACGTGCACAGCGCATGTACACTCTGCTTATTACACACACAGGGACGTGCAGCAGCACACAAACATTTTTAAATATTATAAATAAAAGGATTCCTCTCTGGAGAAGCATTCAGTCTTTCCGCTCGCAAAATTCCGTTATGTAAATAGCGAATCCGCCATGGTGCAAGTGCAACTGGTTTTTAAAGGGAATGGGAGATGACTCTAATTGGTTTATTGCACATTACAACCAAAACACACCCATGACTCATTAAGAGACCAGGTACAACCCTTTTGGAACATGCGCCTGGCGTGCTGATCTTTTTTCAGTCGTTAAACTAGCAAAAGTGGATTCGGACACGCCCTAAGTGCACCTGCGCCATGCGCTCAGATCGATTTGGATAAAAGCATGTGCCAAATGCATAAACGTAAATGTAAAGAAAACAAAATCCAATACCAATACATAAGATCACCAACTGAGCAAAAAAGGGCTTAGAACCTATATGTGTTGAGACCATAGCTGGTGATGATGAATATATCAAGCAAAAAAGTAGTTAGCTGCAGTCTAGATGGTGGGCGAGCAAAATAGCCGTCTTAATTACATATCCCTCTTTCAGCGCAGAAACTGGCCATGTGCCCTGTCCAGTCTACACACACACACTGCTGGAGCCACCAGGGTGAAACATTTAAAGAGGGATAAATCAATTCGATTAATTAACAGGCCGGTATTCTGCTAATGAGAAACACATTAAAGCAGGGTTTTTTTATGTTGGCAACCTTATCACCTCAACAGTTTAAAAGCGTCTGAAAAGTGCTGCTCTCAAGAAGTTTATTTGTTGATATTTGTTGTCATTTTCAGTTAAATGTTTGTATGAACTGTTATTCTCAAACCTGAGAGTTAAGACAGCACGTGTCATCAAACATCTTGTCATTTGTCATTAAAACGTCGATTATGTAGCACATTGTATCTAAAGCAGAAGTTTTATCTAAAACAGATGAATGTGAATCTGGCAATGTAATACATTGGTTGTTGTATGTAGCCTGTTCAGAAATGAAACAGTGCTAAAAAAAAAGTGTAATTCTCAATGGTATTTAAAACATGACACCTACACTAAACCCTATAGGGGGGGTTGCATTAATTTGCTGAAGCCCTGCCATTTTAGTTTGCTTCAATTCTTTGAGCTCCTTTATTGTGTTATACATAACTTGTACACGAGCTGTACCTGGTGAGCCGCTGAGCAAGTTTACTATGTCAGAAAAGTCATACATATAGTGCTGTTATATGAGGCAAACATCAAAAATAGATGCAATAAATTCAAGATATCATGCATGTGTATGAGTTTTTGTCTAATATTTATATCATATATAGTTAAAGCAATACCACACAATTGGAGCAATATCACACAAGTTAATGTTGTGTTATTTTAGACATGATAGTATCTGTTTTTTCTCAGTTTTACCAAAGGAAATACTACATGTAAAGCCAGAGCAGAACCGTGCGTCTCCTAGCAACATACAGCTGTGTCTTGTTTCTGAATGAATCTGCGTTTTGAGCAAATCAATCGGGTGAACCAATGATTCAATGGTCCATTCATAAAGAGAACCATGTACTTCCTGAATGAATCAGCCATTTGAAAACGAATGAATGAATAACTCAACTTACTCATTTAGACATTTACCGCCACATACTGCCAGTTTAAGTTTCTTATTTAGAGTATAAATGTAATATTTTGATGAGTTTGAGTTAGCTCAAAAATGAAAATGTACTCACCCGCATGTAGTTTCAAACCTGTCTTTCTTTCTTTTGTTGAATATAAAAGAAGATATTTTAAAGAATGTTGGTAACCAAACTGTTTTGTCTGTAAATATATCTAAATAGTAATTCATGCAGCTTAATGCAGCTTCTGAAGAAAAAATCATGGCTGTTGTAGCCTAAAGGTTTATGTGGATTCTATTTTGAATTTTTTTTAAAAACTAAAGCTACTTTTTGCAATGTCTATTTGATGCTTTTTTCATTTAGCACAATAATGACTTTAAATTATCTTTTGGTTTTCTCAGGTGAATTTGATTAATTCATCTGCAGATCATGTAATTAACAAGATAAAAATGTTTTAATCATTGACAGCAAGGACCAGGAATGAAGTTGTTGCCATTTTATCTGCCTTTAGTGTGGTGTTTTTGTAAAACTGTAGGTTGAGGCATGGATTTCCAATGAGCCTAGGTTGGTTTTTAAAGAACCCCAAAACAAGTGCACTGCAACTCTATTTAGGCTTAAAAAGCCTGTTGTTAAAAGTTTGTGGTTGAACACAATGGAACAATAAGGCAGCACACACAAGATATATCTGTGATTTTTTTTTCAGTGAGATTCATCATAGAGAGTAGCTTGCAACACTAATGTCTGATGAAACATTATCGACCAATTTAGTGGAAACGCAGACATGAGGAGCCTTAGAGAAATTTCTTAGAAATAGGAATTATTGATTGAACACATTTGCTGATATGATGTAAACTGTAAGCATTTAGGGTCACTTTTAATTTCCTGCCCATAGATATATTAATAATTTCGACTTTTACACATCATATTGTCTGAAAATCTCCCTGGACATCCACTGATGAATTTGGATGATGGGAAATGTGTTTTGTGAGCTATAATTAAGGTTGAGTGTTTGACTGGTACATTGAGCAGCACTGCACATGAAATGAGAGTTTCTCAGTTTGTCTAATATTAGAGAGGTTGTTTGAGGACCATCATCCTGGACTTTAAGGGCAATTTCTAAAATGGCATTTTGCACCCTAAAGGTTATTTGATAAAATTCTGCGGTGGTAATTATATTTGAAAGATTTTAGGAATAAAAATGTCAGACTCCTTTATCTTGCTGATGCCTAAGCATAGTTGGTGACTGACAGTAACTGAACAAAAGCTGTCTCAGTAATGAGCCGGAACAAATGCTTCTGGTGACAGGATCAAAAAAATTATAAAGATTCAATGAGATCAAAATTACCACCACTAGTGCCAAATTCTTTATCCTTCCGTCTCCATCTGTTTCTGCTCCACCGGTGACCATGGCACCAGTCGCATTTCCTTTTCCAACTCGACAACCACTGGGGACTCAATAGCCATGCCGCTTTTAACACCCTGTCTTTCTCACTAGGCAGGAAATTGACCACCATGGCTTGGCTGCAATTGCTTTGGCTTATTTCCGCTCTGTTTCTTTTCCATGTCTTTCTTCGCTGCAGCTTCGATGCCCTCCACTGCATCTGCGGGACGTCCTACCTGTCACTCTCTACCCACTTTCTTCCCTTTGGTCTCTAATCTTTTGCCTCTTCGCATCCCACTTGACCTTCTGCCAGCTTCTAACCCAACCGTGAGGTCGTATCTGTGGGCAATAGATGCGACGGTTCCAGATCTCACTTCCTTTGTCACTTGTTCCTCAGCACATATTCTGGTACACACTACACACTGTGACTCTTCTGTCCTTTCCAGCTGGCTGAGGTGCTACCATCTTTCCATCTCTTTCTGCTGCCTTCAAGTACGGTTATCGACTTGTCTCTCCTCACCTCACTCCTTTGCAGTTCAGTGTTCTCTCTACTAAATACTCCATGAGAGTGATTTCATGCCTCTTTGGGATGGCACCACTAGGCGCCGTTCACTTGCAGAACGCAAGCTTCTGGAGGGTGCGTAAGTGTGAACAAGTGAGTTTAGGTATATTGGTGCAGAGCCTGTGGTTGCTTTGTAGGCGAACATCAGTGCCTTGAATTTGATGCGAGCGGCTTTTGGCAGCCAGTGCAAACTGATGAAGAGAGGCACGAGTGAAAAAAATGAGTCTGCGAGCTCTTACAACAGCAAAAATCGCAACGTGTATGCCCGGCTTTATCTTTGCAGAAATTGAATATGAAGTTTGTACATTTATCTTTAACAAAATGTGCGAGTTAATAGCACATAGCAGGCACACATACCGGAATAAACATAGATATACAGTATGCACCACATGATTAAACATAATTTTCCAATATACCCACTTTCACAGGCCACACTACAATGCGAAAACTGCTTTTAAATGTATCCAGCAATATACCAGTAATGGTGATTTTGATCCCAGTAAATCTTTATAATCTTTTTATTCAGTTCACCAAAAACATTTGTCCAGGTTTATTACTGAAAAGGCTTTCGTTCTATCACAGTTGGTCAGCAAATTCTTGTTTAGGGGTGTGTTTCCCAAAAGCCTCCTGAATTTTGGAAATAAAACATCTGTCAGTAAAGGCTGTAAAATGAACCACAAACCATTCAATTGAATTGCAAAAAACATACATCTGTGCTAATAAAATTCACATGTGTATTACCTTTTCACATATGTCTAATAATGCTGTAGTACAATTCTAGCACACACATACCCATAAACAGACACATCTGCTAGATGCAGAACACAAAGCAGCTGGAGGCATTAAGCAATGCTGTATAAACACTATTACAGCAGAGTCCATTAAACACAGAGATTGCTGCCATATAAGCATATTTACTTTACCACAGAAACATACTAACACACACACATTTGTTTTTGTTTTTTATGATGAGGACCTTCCATTGACTTCTACTGGCTTCTAATGAGCTGTGCTCCAAAACCTCTCCCTGACAAACATTTTTAGGTCTTCATTAAGATACTTGTTTGCTTTACATGTCTGTAAAATTGTCTCTTCCTGTCTAAGTTTGCAGGTCTTACCTAAATACTGTCCGCCTGACCTCAGAGAAGTATTTTATATAACAGTTGCACATACATTTTTGCACATTTAGATATACGATAAAACATACGACATGAACATATTGACAGCATCTAAATAAACGTACTAACAAATGGAGTACTGTCTCACAAACCAAAATGAACCAAAATAAAAAAAGGTATTTTTTATTTATATTAAGGTATTATTAAAATAATTATTGAACACGTAATACGCATGACTTCACCATTCACACAAATTTGCGTTTTTGTAGTTTGGAGGTGAGAATGGTATTGTTTTCAAAAACTTGCACTTTGAAATCTGATTTCAAAAGTAAGTATTTTCGGGCCCTCAAAATACCGTTGTTGTGAAAATGAACGGAACACAAAAAAAACACAAAAAGTTTCAGTTTTTAGTTGAAAAGGATATTGTGGTGATTCCCCCTAAAAGATCATAAATCAGAACCTGACAATTAAACTTGTATTTTGCTATTTCCCTTTCCCAACAGATCTTACCTTATACAGCTCTCTTTGTTTCGCTAATGAAGTCTCACCAAAAGTTGGCCTCTATAACGCTCCAGTAATATAGACAATGGAGTGAAAGAGAGAGAGAGAGAGGCAGATAACTGACAGAATGACAGATAGACCAAGAAACATGAGCCAGTTGTGTGCCACTTCCAATTTAAGACTTCCCTCCCTAGAAGACTGAAATGTAATTCCAACAAAATGCATATCAAATACATGTCAATAATTCAGTTAGAGCATCTTCAGCCAATCACAGTGTGAGGGTTATATAATCAGCTCCTGTATCACACCTCTTTGCTTTATGCTGAAAAAAATGTAAGCTGAGATGATTACATGCCTGTTAGCACTATTTTCTGCTATGATCATAGTGTAAATATGTAAACTTGTTTTTTTTTTTTTTTAAATCACACAACGCTCATATAAATATGTAAAAATAAAGGTTTTTTTTAACCCCTTAACTGTCACCCTTTATTAGGTGTCTTTAACTACTATGTACTTTCATAAAAAATAAAAAAAAGTTTTGCTGATATAGAGGTGGAATACAAATAAGCTTATGTCAGGTTTGGTGCAGGGGCGTTTCCTCCAAGGAGGCAAAAGAGGCAATGTCTCCTCAAAAAAACTGAATGAGAAAATAATTGATATTACAAAAAATAAAACTGTGCAAATATTACAACATGTGACATTAAAAATTGTAAGCAATTGTAAGCATTAATATTGTAAGCAATATTTGACATTAAAAAGTGTAAAAAAGTACTTATAAAGTTTTATAATGTGTCCAACAGCGACGCCCGCAGGTGAAGTTACAGCAGGAGGAGTGCCTCCTCTGTCCTTATTGACTTAAATGGACAGTTCACCCAAAAATTCTCCCATGATTTACACACCCTCAAGCCAACCTAGGTGTACAGTATATGACATTCATCTGAAAGAAGAGTTATATTCAAAAATCTCCTGGCTAATCCAAGCTTTATAATAACAGCCCAAAATTTGAAGCCCAAAAATGTGTATCCATCCATTGTAAAAGTGCTCCACACTGCACCGGGGGGTTAATAAAGCCCTTCTGAAGTGAATCGATGTGTTTGTGTAAGAAAAATACCCATATGTATAACTTTATAAATGATTTACTCACCCTCAAGTCATCCTAGGTGTATATGATATTCTTCTTTCAGACAAATAAAATCAGAGTTATATTAAAAATGTCATGGCTCTTCCAAGCTTTATAATGGCAGTGATTGTTGCTCCGTTTTTGAAGTCCATAAAAGTGCATCTATAAATGGACTGCATTTATAAAGCGCTTTCAACAGACCCATGGTCACCAAAGCGCTTTACATATTGTCTCACATTCACCCATTCATTCACTCATTCATACACCAATGGCGGTGTCAGCCATGCAAGGCACCATCCAGCTCGTCGGGAGCAGCTGGGGTTAGGTGTCTTGCTCATGCACACCTCGACACAGGTGGAACCAGCGATAGAACCACCAACCTTCCGGTTAGTAGACAACATGAACCACTGAGCCACTGCCGCCCAATATAAAAGCCTTCTGAAGCGAAGCAATGCGTTTGTGTAAGAAAAATATATTTTAAAGATATTATTTTAAAAATATATTAAAACATGTATAAAGTAAAATATATAGCTTCCATTTCACCACTTTGTCACATCAAAACAAACTTGAAATGGGCTGAAAACATGATGACTGTGGGCGGAGCAATCAGCTTGGTGAAATTAAAGGTATGACTTCGTGTCTGTGAGCCGTGTGTACACGCTTGATGACAGCTGAAAATAAGTTGACTATTAAAAAGAAAAGCTGAACATTAGTTCACAAATAATATACATTGTTTAAATTATTACTGCATTTAGTTATTATTTTGGAAAAAATGTAAAAATGCATAAAAACACTAATTTGATTAAATTTATACTTGGTTTTAATAAATAGAAATGTACATTATAGCAAAAAAAATACAAAATAGAAATCTATTTGTTCTCTCTTTTATGTCATGTTTATTTAACCAGGAAAATTACGTGTAACAGATATACACTTACATTTGATATACAGTATATAAAAAAATGTGGGGACTTTGACTCCTCATTTTAAAACACCACCAGATTGGTGGTATAGGAAATTAATTACAGAACTCCAAAAAATGTGCACTCGCTTCATGGAGCATAAGGTCTATAAGAACATTCCATTTTATCATTCTGCAAACATTATGGGAACGTACTTTTAAATATTCTCTGAACATTCTGAAACGAGTAGTAACAGATGGGCGTCCAACTAAAGCATTTCAGGAAAACCATTCCATGAACAATTTATGCTTGTCACGGCTGGGTTGCAAAGAAGATGTGATAGGATCTAGTTGCAGCAGCTTAACTTTATTTTCAAAAACTTAAAAGAGACAAAACACTCAGGAACTAACTCAAACGCTCACCCCAAAATAATTTACTTACCCTCAAGCCATGCTATGTGTATATGACTTTCTTCTTTCAGATGAATACAAATGGAGATATATTAAATAATGTCCTGGCTCTTCCAAGCTTTAAAACGGCGGTGAATAGAGGATTTGATTTTGAAGCCCAAAAAAGTGCATGCATCCATCATAAATGTAATCCACACGGGTCCGGGGGTTAATAAAGGCCTTCTGAAGCAGAGCGGTGCGTTTGTGTGAGAAAAATATTCATATTTAAAACGTTATAAACAACAACAAAAAAACGCCTGAACGCATCTATTTATGGCAAAAGAGTAAACCCTGACCTGACGCATGACGTACTGATGAACGCGGAAGCGCAAAGGATAGAACAAAACAAAACACCGGTCACAAATTTTGTCTAAAACAAGCATTTTTAAAGAGAAATTACGTAGGATTTCAATATCAGAGAAGAGGAGCTTGAGTTTGTTGGCCTTACGCTACTCCTACATCATGTCAGGGGTTATTTTTTGGCGTAAATCGACTTGCATAGGCCGTCTGCCGGAAGCTAATTTTTTTCTTACACAAACGCATCATTTCACTTCAGAAGGCCTTTATTAACCCCCTGGAGCCGTGTGGATTACTTTTATAATGGATGCATGCATCCTCTATTCACTGCCATTATAAAGCTTGAAAGAGCCAGGACATTATGGGTATGGGTGACTTTCTTTCTTTTCTGGAACACAAATGAAGATAGTTTGAAGAATGTTGGGAACCGAACAACATCGGAGCCCATTGACTTTTAATGTATTCCACAGAAGAAAGTCATATACGTATGTAACGACATGAGGGTAAACGGTGTCAGAATTTTCATTTTTGTGTGAACTATTCCTGTCATTGTCATTGTGTTTCCATAATTTTTCCACAGAAAAAGTGGCATGAAGCTGAAAAAAGGCAATAAAATATGTCAATAAAAATTTTAACATCTCTTTAATATTTTTTGGCTCCTTTGTATTAAATTGCTTGTTTTATTCTTCATTATTTGTTGCTTTGGACAAAAGCATCTGCTATGTGAATACATATAAATTGTTATTATTTTTATATTATTAGGTTTTCAACAATACTGACAGACTATAATGACAGAATACAATATTTTTTATATAAAAAATAGTCTGTTCTAGTTTCAAAGGTGCTGGGGTGTGACAAAAAAAAATAGAGAACTATTTGTGGATCACACTGTTCTGAGCAAACCTCTGTTGAACAAGCCACCCTGTGATGGCATTTCAAAGCACAAGCTGTGAGTGAGAGAGAGAAAAGGAAAGATTTTAATTGCATGTGAAAGGAATTAAGAGCTGAGGAAGCTTTCGTGTTTGAGACAGTGTGAGACAATGCTCTGTGATTGCAGCGTTGCTTTGCGTTCCGCAGCTGGGCTTTATTTTCACTGCTGAAATTTAGAGTGCCTCTAAACACATTGCTCACCATCTGTTATATCAAACACAGACCCACTACACGCACACATTTATACTAGATGAGCTAGCAGTACACTGTGTCATCATATTCTCATATTCTCATATTATCATGTGAGATGGTGGTCCAGTGGGTTAAACCATGGAACTGATACGCAGAAGGTTGCTGGTTCGAACCCAATGGTTACCACCAGTGTGTCCTTGAGCAAGGCACTTTACTCCATGTTTCTCCAGGGGGATTGTCCGTGTAATACGGGCACTGTAAGTCGCTTTGGATAAAAGCGTCTGCCAAATGCATAAATGTAAATATTCTTTCAGGGCATAATGACCTACTGTATAATACTTTCTCATATCTGAAACTTTATTTACTCCTTTAGAAAAGTCAGATACCTTCAGATACTTTAGAACAAAGTAATCAAGCAAAATGTATATATATATATATATATATATATATATATATATATATATATATATATATATATATATATATATATATATATATATATATATATATATATATATATATATATATATATATATAAAATGTTTTGTATACTTCATAGTCTTATCATACAGCAAGTTTCAAAGTGCAGAGCAGAGGGTGTGAGGGAGCAAGAGATCTCAGATTGTACAGCAAGTGTTCTGAAATACTTCTTCTAAATCAGTTTTATATAATTTATATATAATTATGTATATATAAATACACACACATGCATGTATATATTTAAGAAATATTTGCATGTATATACTGTATATACATTTATATAATGTATCTTATATATTAATATTTGTATATGAATTAGGACTGTCAATCAATTAAAAAATGTAATCTAATATATAACATACTCTGTGATTAATTAATCGCATACATAATTTTTGCTGTGAAAGTATTTTAAATATCTCAATTTAGATTAATCAATGAATAATCAGCATTAGTTAAAAAAAAACTATTTTATTATTATTTTCACTGTTCAAATATTGACCATAACAATCAACAATATGACCTAATATGCTGAGGAAATAAATTCAAAAGTGCTTCAGGAAGAAGATTTTTTTCACATACAAGGAAACTGGTCTGCAGGACATTACATTTACCAAGGGAATTGCTCAGTCGGTCACATACAGATTTGCTAAGTTTGCGTTTCAGTGTTTGCTCCAATGTGGTTTGAAGATGACGTTGACTGTTAGAGTTGGTATCACGGGACGTGCTAGCTAGGTCGTACCTCCGGAATAACATTAACTCCTGGATGCTTTGCATTGATGTGTTACTTTACCTTTAGAGTTGACGAACCCTGGTGATATGCAAATTCCTTGCTGCAGACATTGCAGACAACTTTATTTTTATCAACACTTCCATCAGGCCGTTTTTTATAAGTAAATGTTCCAATCCAGGCAGTCAGATCATTTTACATTGGAATGGTGGTGAGAATAGCTCAGGGTCAAAGTTCAATACGGAATGGATTAATCTGTGTTATTTTTTTGTTATTTTGACAGCCCTAATATAAATATAACATATTTTCCTCAAAAATGCATGTTTGTGTGTTTATATATACATAATAAGTATACACAATCGACTCACATATAGTATGTAAACACAAACTTTTATTTTGAATGCTATTAATTGCGGTTAACCGATTGCCCAGCACTAATATATATGGAAAAAATTATTAAGAGACCACTTAACATTGATTTCTCAATGTAAGTGGTCTCCTATTTTTTTTCCAGTGCTGTATATAACAATATACAGCAATATTTATATTTGTTCATTGAAATAAATCTGAAATAAAATATAAATATTAGATTAAATAATCATTCCAGTTATTTCTGTTAATAAAAATGACAAAAACACAAAACAAAATTATTAAAAATGTAACTAAAATTAAAATAAAAACTGAAAGTATAAAATAAAAGCTAATTCAAAATATCAATGCAAACTATAATATTATATAAATCATGCTAAAATAACACTGCAAGGTTTCCACACACACACAAATTAAACAGCACAACTGTTTTCCACATTGATAATACAAAATTTTTTTTAAAATAGAGCATCAAATCATCATATTAGAATGATTTCTGAAGGATCATGCGACACTGAAGACTGCAGTAATGATGCTGAAAATTCAGCTTTGCATAACAGAAATAAATTAATTTAAAAATATATTAAAATAGAAAACAGTTATTTTAAATAGTAATAATATTTCACCATATTACTATTTTTACTGTTTTGATCAAATAAATGCAGTCTTTGTGAGCATACAGGAGACTTCTTTCAGAAACATTTCAAAAATGCAACCATAAAACATTGAATGATAGTTTATATACTGTATATTGCTAACCAATTTGTTTTTTAAATTATTTATACATTTAGGTATCTTTGCATTTTGATATGACTCAAATGGCCTAAGCCCCGGATGTCATTTATGTCTATCAATGCCCCTGAGTGACAGCTAAATCCATGCAACGATACATGTATACTGTGCTAAGCACAACTACATAATCAATGTATTCGTTGTCAGTGCATGTGTGTGTGTGTCCCCGTGACTCCAAAATAAAGCTTGTAACATCAGGTAGCATCACACAGCACTCAGACTCTTATCTCATGGTGTAGCATTCCAACACGCTGCTATATTTACTTCCCAATCTTAACTACAGTGCTGATCAATTTCCTCCAGTCTGCCCGGCTCTTTGAGCGCCAGTCCAGGATGGATTGAAGTCTGCTCTAATGCCCATGACAGCAAGTTTCAAATTGCAGAGCAGAGGGAGTGAGGGAGCAAGAGATCTCAGATTATACAGCAAGTGTTCTGAAATACTTCCTCTAAATCAGTTTTATGCCATGGCCCTGGAAGATGACAATGCCGCTTTCGTAAGGAACAACTGGAACCTTCAAATCATCAAGTGAGAAAACAACATGACAGTCCGACACAATTGTGGTTGATGATGAAATTGGAAAAAGCTCTTATGGTTATTAGTAGGACACTTTATCTGTGTCATGACAGACAGTATGAGCAGTCCACCACTGATTGAAAAATTAATAGAAGTCCTGCCTTTCAGTTAAAAGACCCAATCACTTTTCTGATACCACCTCTAGAATAATATGGCCCAAGATGGCCGCTGAGTGAACCTACTAGAAAGGAGTAGTTCAAGTCGCAAAGTTGCAGGTAACTAGAAAACACTGACAGGGACAAACTATCACTTACAACATCTCAGTTACAATGAACTGATAGAGGAGAGTGTGGGTCACCAGAAAAGAATCACTTACTTTGTAGAAGACGGCAATGGACTTTCAGACACCCCTCTTTCAGAGGAAAATGTACTGTCATGCTCTTTCTATTCAGTGTGTGTGTGTGTGTGTGTGTGTGTGTGTGTGTGTGTGTGTGTGTGTGTGTGTGTGTGTGTGTGTGTGTGTGTGTGTGTGTGTGTGTGTGTGTGTGTGTGTGTGTGTGTGTGTGTGTGTGTGTGTGGTCCAGGTAAATCCTATGTTATGAGGACAAAATGTCCCCACGAAGATGGCAATATCCAAAATACTTGGTCTTGGTCCCCATGTGGAAAACAGTGTATAAATCAATAAATCATCCTAAATAGTTTTTTTTTGTTTTTTTTGAAAATGTAAAAATGCAGAAAGTTTTTCTGTGATGGTTAGGTTTAGGGGTAGGGTACGTGAAAGAGGATAGAATAAACAGTTTGTACAGCATAAAAATCATTATGTCTATGAAAAGTCCCCATAAAACATGAAAACGTGTGTGTGTGTGTGTGTGTGTGTGTGTGTGTGTGTGTGTGTGTGTGTGTGTGTGTGTGTGTGTGTGTGTGTGTGTGTGTGTGTGTGTGTGTGTGTGTGTGTGTGTGTGTGTGTGTGTGTGTGTGTGTGTGTGTGTGTGTGTGTGTGTGTGTGTGTGTCTAACTAAACTGAAACATAATGCTGACAGAAAGAGCATTAGCATCCAATGCTTCTCCTTTCTTCCAGCATTGTAGTGTGCCAAAAATGTAAATAATTAAAAAGTAATTAAAATCCATTAAGCCTCACTTCAGTACTCATTACAGCCCTAAAAACAACTGACCATTTTAAACGTGTGTGACAGTTTTTTAATAACCTTTGTATTGTGAAAATCTATTATTACATATGCAACAAACGTTCAAAATGCACACAGATTGTTCCACTTAATATTTGTTCTATAGTTAAACGTACGCCAAGTAACTTTTGTCCCTCTAGCTGTTAACAAACAAAACTGCATGCATTTTTAGAAGAACATTGTTTTGGTTGTGCTTAGGCTCTGCGTGACTGTGCGGATGAATATAGTTAAATCCTACTGCTCATAAAACATTCACTTCTAGGCTTAAGAGATTTAACTGCTGACTAGCTTAAGACGTTACTATAGCTATACACATTATTAGACACGGTACTTCCTTTCCAGCACAGCACTGCAACAACCAAAAATGAAATGATCTTTCACAATAGATAATCCCTTTACTGTGAACTCTGTTAGAGAGCTACATATGACAATTTATGTGTTCAATAAAATACCTTTCTCATCTGTTGAGTAATAAAAAATGCCATCTCTGTGTCGCTTTTACAACATTTCAAATGCTTCAGTTCTCAACATCTCTGAAAAGCTAAGCCAATGATTCTTGTTTTATTACGAGCTCTGTTGAGTTCTCGTTTTGCCAGCAGACTCTCCTCAGTTTTTACAGTTTTTTTTTTTTAAATGGGCGTTCCTCTGAGGTTCAAAATTTTGCGTCAGGGCCGTAGCTGGGGTATGAATGGTGGATCAAACGTCATCACCTAGCGATGGCCTTGTTTAGCTGCTCCATGTCAAGTTTTATCACTCGTTGTGACAACTAAACTATGCCACTCCCACACCAGACACATCAACGTAACCAGAGCAACTTTTCTCTCTTTACGGACAGGACGAAACATGCGCGGGTGATGTCTGCATAGGCTTTAACACTGGAAAGTACCCAAGATCGTTCAAACCGACCTGACCAGTACAGGCACATTTGAAGCCCCAACCCGAACCCCGAAGTCCACTTCTCGCAACTTTTAGCAACCTTTTGGGGTTGCATGCATTGCACTAAACAAATACATGTAAAAAAAGAAGAAGAAAAAAACAGATTCATCAAGACACAGTGCCCCCCTCAGCAGTCAGCAGATAAATGGCTATCCACCTGTCACTCGAAGTGGCCACGCCCTTAATTATGCAGAACTTTAATACTTTATATAATGTAAACGAATGAGTTATAAAAAAAATTCACCCCCCTCACAGTTGTCATGAAGGGCAAAATTAGCCGTATAGACCAAAACCACAATTTGTACCAGGCTGTAAACATGTTTAAATCTGCTGTAAAGTTGGGCATTTTAACATGGGGCTCAATGAGATTCTGCTCCCTTCTGGAGCCTGTCCCTAGCGGCCAGTCGATGAATTGCAGTATATGTCACTTCCGTATTGGCTTCAAGAGAAACTGTGGGAGGTTGCCGCTTGGTATATACGCAATTTCCCGCCAAAAGCATCCCGACAGTATATACAATATAAACACTTATAATAGGCTTAAAATAGTGAATTCAGGGTAAGACAAAAACAAATTTTCGAACAAGGATTGATGATGTATTGTCTCATTATTTAAATGTTGTTATTTTATATATATATATATATATATATATATATATATATAGTGTACCTGTAAATGTTTTACCCCTAATCAAATTAGTATACATTTTGACTGCTTAAAGGGATAGTTCAAACTAAAGTGAAAATTCTGTCATCATTTACTCATCCTCAAGTTGTTCCAAACCTGTATGAGTTTCTTTCTTCTGATGAACACAAAAGAAGATATTTTAAAGAATGTTGGTAACCAAACAGTTGATGGTCCCCATTGACTTCCATAGTATGAAAAAAAATACTGTAGAAAGTAAATGGGGACCAGAAACCAAAATCACAGAGGTTTAAAACTCACAGAGGTTTAAAACAAGATGAGGGTGAGTACATTTTGACAGAATTTAAATTTTGGGGTGTACTATCCCTCTAATACTGTATGTTTGGCCAACCTATCTGTTTGGAAAACCTGCCTCATTCCAAAACATTCTTACCTGTGAAAGATTATAATTTCTTCGGGAATTACAAGCTTATTACAAGGTTATTACAACCATAGGCTGCACAATACTGTGGCATTTTCAATTAGCCTGACGTTGTCATACTCAGATTCTAGTCAGAATATGAGTCTGATACTGCTCCATTGGGTTGTGATTATGGGGCTTGTTTTAACCGAACCGGGAAAGAAAATGCCTCTGCACTCAATTGGATAGACCAACAACCAATCAGAGCAATGGAGTAAGTGACGTGTTGAGCAACGCATAGTTGTCAACAGAACTCAACTGCACGCACACTGGAAGATGTAGAAGAAGAAGAAGTGTGTAAACGATCTTTGTGTTGTAAAAATTATTTATCGATACACGTATCGATATACTTACCAACATGATCATCATTTTTGAGAGAAATAGTAAAGGTGAATGCATATACGAACAAGTTCTCTGTTTCGGATTAGAACTCGACAAGACCCAAGCGCTCTTTGGATGATTACATTATTGTTGATCTGTTCATCATCGTATAAAGCACGCCCTGACAATTTGACTGGTCTGAACAGCTCTGGTTCGAGCATTGATGCTCCACATCGGATCAAGTCCAGACCGAACTTCCTGACCTCAAATGTTGTGGGCGATGCTAAGTTCGGCTGGCATCCAGGCTATTGATTTTTAGTGTGAGTGATGAATAGAATCATATTAACCATTCTAAGATGGCAAATTGACTAGAATGTGTGCAAAAGAAGGACCAATATTTATTTTTAATGTCAAGATCTGTTATCATTCATACTGTAAACTTATAATGTAAACTATACTCATCACACTCTCATGGCAATTCCCAACTATTTAACATTTTGGCAAATCGGTGGTTAATTTGTATGAATTAGTAAGATCTGATTCATGTTTTCATATGATCTGCTTGTGCCCTACAGACAGTCCCATTTAGGGACGGGCCTTCATGCTTACTCTTTTTCTAAAAACCATATGTTTCCATACAAGTCATGTCATACGAAATTCATACAAAATGGTCAATTTGTAAAATTGTTATTTTCTCATGAAATCTGGCTGATTATAACTAGACTACTGTTTACTTTTGTGAATTAATTAAATGTATACAGTAAAAAAGGGATCCATACACATGGAACTGGTTTATACTATGTTTATAAGAAAAGCCAACTTTTACATACTGTAGCGGGCAGCTGCATTGATTTATCAACCTTTTTCACTAACTGCAGCCTTTAATGATGAGTTTGGGGCAGTGATGCAGTTATACAATTTATGATGAAATGATTTTTGGAGAGGAATATACTCAGAATAAGAACAGATCAATAACCATGTCATGGTAAATAACAGCTGAGATGATGTAATGAATGCAGCACTGATGGTGATTGGCTCACATTTTCATCTGAGGGAATTCTGGGTGAAGGCACATTGACATTCCTGTAAATCAAGTTGTGGTTAAATAAATGCCAGCACTCAAAAACGTCATGGGAAAGAGTGAGGGATATTTATGAAAATTAACATTTGCGCTAAATGCTTACTGAGCTGAATGTGGGTATGTTATATATTACATTTTCATAGTAGTGGCTTATGAGAAATAAATCTATTTAGACACGGTTATGAATTTGTGTAATCCTAAAGGGGACCAAACATCAAATTTCTCTGTGGGGCTTCAGTTTACACACTGTACATTACCCGGGGTCATTGCCATGTGTGTTTGAAAAATAGCTGCTCATGAATGAACATATTGCTCCAAAAATATATTGTATATAATTTTCTTCCCAATTATTGAGTCCAATTATTAAGTCGCAAAAATCAATTTATAATCTCTTGGGAAAATTTTGTTAATCGGGACCTAAAGAGAAAGTAAATTAGTTTTTATTTTTTTAAATCTCCAACAATAGGACTCCTGCTAGTGATGGATAAAGAGATTATATTAATCAGCATTAATATAATACAAGATATAAAAATAAGTTAAATTGACTTGTTAGTGTATATACAACATCATGGGGGTATAATGTTGGATTCAGCAAGCAAATCCATAGTATAAGCAGATAAATACTGACACTGTGGTGCATTGTGAACTCAAGTATTCTGTTTATGTTACAGTATATCTATATATCCCACACCTTAAGTCACATCCCACTGAAACACCCATTTTTGGTGTGTGTGTGTGTGTGTGTGTGTGTGTGTGTGTGTGTGTGTGTGTGTGTGTGTGTGTGTGTGTGTGTGTGTGTGTGTGTGTGTGTGTGTGTGTGTGTGTGTGTGTGTGTGTGTGTGTGTGTGTGTGTGTGTGTGTGTGTGTGTGTGGTGTGCTGTTTAGATGACAGAAACAACGCTTGTTTAGGCTTGTCACGTTTTCTCAGGAATAATGTGAGGAGATAATTCACACACAGCCGAAGACATGAAATAGTTGCACACTTAAAATATAAGCAATTCAAGAGCTGTTATTTATTAGGTGTTGTGATTTTATGCATAAGCCAAATTTATAAGCAATTATTTATATTTAAAGTTTATTTACATAATTTAAATATCACATGGATTTTAAATGTTTTTACTAGTATTTTACTTTTAGTATTCACTTTTTCTTATAGTTCTGCTCACTATTTTTGTTTAAATTTGTTCCCTTGCATTAAATAAAAGTTTATACACAGTTATGTGGGTAATATTTAATCATGTTATACTTATAACATAATCAGTATTTTTCTAATTCTTGTTTTATTCTTCGCATTCAGTTTTAATCTCATATTAATCATGGATTTACATAGTTTGTTTGTACTTTTACTCATTTAAGCATTTGTTTTATGAAAATATTGAACTATAAAAGTAAAAAAGTGATTCAATTTTTTTAAATTATTATTATTAAAAAAAGAATGGTGACTTGTAATGGCTTCATAAATGGACAAATACAAACCTAAAATACTGATCAAAGTTAATGGACAAGCATGGAGATTTTATATATTTTCTTCTCTAAAGAAACTACTCATCAAGTCTGCAATTGCTCTATTGATGTTTTAATATTCTGACAAAAAGGCCAGCCATCCAAACATATTGATATTTAATTTTTACAAGCATCACCATAATCAGAACACTGCTAGTATATGACTTCCTCGAGGATTGAAACCTGTTAGATTTTTTTATTTTTATTAATGTAAATAAGTGCCTGACTCATCGGCTGTCTGGTCGTGTGAAGAATGGCTGAAACTGCAGGTTTGTTCGTTTTTTGGACAGGTGAATGAATTTGAATTGACACAGCTGAGCAGAGTAAAATTTTATTAATGGTGATGTCACTTTTCATAAACTATACAGGAAAAATGATTGACCTCTCAGTGCAGACAAGAATGCCAGTTCGTTTAAAAGAGTGCAAAGTGTTAGCAGCACACATACTCTCAGTGAACACCAAAGCGTTCAATTCTATAGCAGAGGTGGAGATGCAGGATGTTCCGACACAACACATTTCTGAATGTGTGTCTGTCTGTCTTCCTTATGGATCTCCTCCAATGTCTATGGCCATGCTTCTTTGATCCAAATGTGATGTAAGGTACTGAGGTACAATTCTGGTCCTGAGGTACACTACCAGTCAAAAGCTTGGAATAATTATACATTTTTAATATTTTTGCAAGAAGTCTTTTAAGAAGTCTCTTTCATTTAATTAAAAACAAAAGTAAAAACAGTGATAGTGTGAACTATGATCACAATTTAAATGTTCTATTATTACTATTATTAAGAATCCTGGGGAAAAAATGCATCACAGTTAAATATTAAGCAGCAAAGCTGTTTCAATTATTAAAAATAATTAAAGGTCCCGTTCTTCGTGATCCCATTGTTCAAACTTTAGTTAGTGTGTAATGTTGCTGTTAGAGCATAAATAATACCTGTAAAATTATAAAGCTCAAAGTTCAATGCCAAGCGAGATATTTTATTTAACAGAAGTTCCCTTTCAAAGCCTACAGCGAACGGCTGGCTTGGACTACATCCTGGTACTTCCTTCATTAATTACGTCAGTAGAACAGTAGAACAGACTAACCTCCGCCCACAAGAATACGCGAAAAAAGGGGGAGTGGTCTTGTTGCTGTCCCACGTGGAGAAGAGGACGTGTCGCGTGGAGAAAAGGAATTGTTGCGTTTGACTGTGTTTGTTGCCATGTCGTCGAGACGCTGTTATTTTCATCCCGGAGTCAAATCACCTTTGTTTGGCTTTCCCAGGGACGCTGTAGAGATCATTAAGCGCATACATCTCCCCGTTAAGAGGCATGACCTTTCCGCGCAAGTTACGTGCGCTAAGCTGCTGTCGAATCACAACACAGGAACCGTGCCACGTGCACTAAGCTGCGGTCAAATCACAACACGGGAACCGCTGGCACAATCAGAACTCGTTACGTATTTCTGAAGGAGGGACTTCATAGAACAAGGAACTCATCAGCCCGTTTTAGGACAGTGAAAACAGCGGTATACAGATAAGTAAATTGTGTGAAAAATACTGGGGGTTTTTACACGCGAAACATGAAAACATGTCATATTGCACACTGTAAACACAATCAAAGCTTCAAAAAAACACGAAGAACGGGACCTTTAAGCACCAAATCAGCATATTAGAATGATTTCTGAAAGAACATGTGACATCAAATACTTAGTTTATTCCAAACTTTTGATCAGTAGTGTATATCATTGATTATTTTCTCAAATTAACAATATGGTATTTCATGTTATCAATTTAAACTTAATGTTGTATTATCAGAAAAACAGCAACAATGGTAATTCATAAACACCTGCAGGAATGATTTACTTAGTCAGTGAACTTACAAACGACTTGTTCCAGAAAACAATTGTACAGTCTTTACTTTCATTTACTTTTTAATTAACCACCTTTACAGCATTTTAAAAGCAGTTTACACCTCAAGGTTCCTTAAAGTCACCATGAATTATTATTTTTTGTGTTTGTTTGTTTTATTCAGGGCAACCTGTCACTTACATAAATAAAGACTTTTGCTTTAGAATCTTGCTTCTCATGATCCAAGTCTTATCAGTGACCCTATCAGAACAAAACTAAAACCCAGTAGATTTTCAAGAGAGATCACAAAAAAGAAAAGAAAAACAAAAGTCAGAGCACTTTCTCACAAAAAGAGAAAGCTAGAAATACTCAGAAAACAATGGAAAACATCTCGGTCATGACTGTAACTCTGGTTCCCTTAAAGGGAACGAGACACTGCACCAGAAGTTGACACTATGGGAACGCTTCTGTGTGACTGTGCCTTGGCGCATGTGTAAAATCAATCATAGCGGGACGTCATCCAGTAGCGTATGACGTCATGACTAGGAAGCTATAAAGCACACCTGGACCAAACAATGTCAGCTTCTGATTGGCCAAAGCAAGTCGATCACAGGCATGCAGAAAGTATGATAGGGCAACCCAGTGTCTTGTTACCTTCTCAGGGAACCAAGGTTACAGTCATAACCAAGACATTCCCTTTCTAGGGAACTCCACGCTGCATCAGAAGTTGATGCTATGGGAACCCACTGCACCATACTAACCAGTGCCAGTCCATGTGTGAATCATGACAAGCACAAATCTAAGACATAGTCCAAGTCCAAGTTATAAAGCCTCACAAATGTATGTGGAGAGGACCAGAATTTTGCATTGCACACATCTTGAAGGAACAGCCCTGACAATAAGGCTTTCGAAGCCACCATACTTCTCGTTGCATATGCTCTGACAGTCATAGGTGAAGGCCTCATAGCAAGAAAAATAGCCTTAACTATCCACTTGCTTATTCTCTGTTTATTTGCTGGGGAACCTCGTCTGGGTGACCCAAAGCAGACTAACAGTTGATTAGACTTTGACCACAGGGCAGCTTTGTGGACATGAACGAACACTCTGAATGAGCACAGCAAGTTTAGCTTCTCCTGGTCCGCCATCTAAAAAGTCTTGCAAAAGGTCTGCAAGACTATAGACCGGGCCACATTAGTACGTATCTTCGGCACGTAATCCGGTTTAGGGTCACCATGTCGGAGGCAAACTCTAGGCAGATCTCCTACTCTTTTAAGAGATGTGATCCAGCAGGAAAGCAGTCTTCAGAGTCAAAAACATTTGAGTGACAGATTCAATAGGCTCAAAAGGCGCCATAGACAGGCCTTCCAGAACAACAACCAGATCCCTTGCATGGCTTGCTGGTGTAAATCTAAGCTAAACTGGTGTAGATCTAATATTGGACACAACCCCCCATCTTTTGGAACAATAAAATACAGGCTGTAGAACCTGGAGTCTCTATCGGGAGGAGGAACACGTTCTATGGCCTCCTTTACCAGAAGAGACTTGACTTCTTGTTCCATCACCTGAGCTCTTTTTTTTTTATCATAATTTAATATTTTATTATACAACGTTAAAACTTTCTAATGATTTATGTTTTCTGTAAAATATAATAATAATAATAATAATAATAATAATAATAAAAAATAATTGTTATTATTATTTTTATTCTTAAATATTTGTATTGTATAGCACTTTTTGCATTTTTCAGACATGGTAACAGACGTTTTATACATGTGCTACAATTTTGTGGGCTGTGCTACAAAACTTTCAATCTCTGTAGCACCAGTGCTATGTGCAAAAAAAGTTAACGTACAGCCCTGCATATGGTTAATTTAGTTTAATAATTCGATTTATTTGAATATTTAGTTGAAAAATGTAAATGCAAAAATAAACCTTAGGAGAAGCCAGGCTCAGTCGGGGTGTCAGTTCTCCTCTGGCCAATTAACAAACAGCGTATGATTATTATTCTGGCAACTTTACAGGTCAGAGGTCATAATAGATCGGAATATTCGAAAGATTGGAGGCAACGCGCCGGAGACGGGTTTATTGAGGATGATATGTTGATTAAATAATTATTAAACAGGAATAATCGAACAATCGGATATTCACGCCAGAGACGGCAGAGACGGGTCATCACGCCAGAGACGGGTTCCAAATAATGAAGTTGTTCCCGATCACAATAAAATTACATTCAAAACAGTTCAATGAACACAATTTAAACACTAAAGATTTTATTGTGCAAAAAACGCTCAACGAATTATAGGCTACTAGATGTTTTACATTAACTAAACCAACTAAACAACTAAATCCCGGCATGTTTCCACCTGGACCGCGAGACCGAACGGTAGTTCCATTTTCCTGTTTCTAGTTTAAGTGAGGAGAGCCACAAAACAGTGGTGCAGATCACACCACAAGCACTCAATTCAATTCAATTCACAAGCTTCATTCAAGCCCTTTCAGTCCTGTGCACGTTCTGCACGATGTGCACCACATTAACGGAGCTTAACGCTCAAACGGTAGACATTTTGCCAATGCCAATTTGGTAGACATTGCCCAACCCTAATATATATATATCAGTGGTGGGCCGTTATCGGCGTTAACGTGCTGCGTTAATGCGAGACACTTATCGGGCGATAAAAAAAAATATCACCGTTAATCTATTCTCAAAGTTGGATTGGGAGCTGGGTCTACACTATTCAAGCTATGATGACTTTCACCTTGATATTTTAGCGCGGATGTACACCTAGCCAAATTGCACTGTAGGGGGCGAGAGAACGAGTCTTCGAACCTGTGTGTATGCCTACTAGTGTTGTCAAAAATATCCATATTTCGCTATGTATCGATACTGAAATATCTGAAACGATACAATACTCATTTTCTACAGTATCGATATCAGCTGCGCTCTCCTCTCCGACCGACAGTGAGTGACACGCACCCGCATCCTCTCATTCAGTCCGTTTAATCCTCTGAACATTGCGAACGGGTGTTCTGCTGGACTTTTGTTAGTATTGGTGTGACCGGTCTGAATTTCACGCGGGGTTGCTCATAACGTTAATTCTACTAATTCCCGCAGATTTCGCGCTCGCATCTGAAGCGCACACACACATACCGTAATAAAGCCGCCTCTGACATACAAGTGCAAAAATGAGCTCCTTTTTCCAGCTTATTAATGGTCAAATACACTCAAAAATGTCTCAATGCCCATCTTGGTGAGTTTTAACATAAGCACAGTTGTAACCAGCTCACAGGAACAGTGTTTGGATATGCGTGCCTCAGGTCTTAAAGGGACAGAAGTTATTTATTATTCAAACTACAAAAAGACAAACGAGCACACATATTCTGAATGCCTTCTGCAGAATTCAAATTTTAATCCATTTAATCCATTTTAATGTGGATTAATCTAGATAAAAAAAATGTATCTATGCCCACCACTAACATATATATATATATATATATATATATATATATATATATATATATATATATATATATATATATATATATATATATATATATATATATATATATATATATATATATATATATATATATATATATATATGAGAACTACAGGACAAACACTCAATAAATAGGACAGACAATTCACATAGAGCACTTGCTGAAGGCACAGAACAGGAACAAGAATATATTTTCTATCTTGCAGTTAAAACATACTTATTTTGTGTGTTTTGTGCATGCATGATACAAATTGCATGTGTTTGTAATACTGCACAGGTGTGGTAAAATCCTCTCAAGGAGTCATGCAGTTATGCAGGCTGTGCTACAATGAATGGACTCAGGTGGCTACTCAATGAAATGAAGGTGTGAACACAGGCTGTCTGTGACAGAGTAAATCATTTTTAAGAGTGCTGGCACCACAGTCTGGAGAAACAGATCACTCTGAAATCCAAGCAAAGCAAAATTTAGCCACAGACCGTGCAGGTGCAGCAAAATGTAGCTCTCCAGAAAAGCTTACAAGATAGTTCACCCGAAAATGAACGTTCTGTCATCATTTACTCATCCTCATATTGTTCACAACCCACATGACTAATGCTGGAAATAAAAAAACAAGAGGTTTAGCAAAGTCTCACGCAGCTGTTTGCAAAAAAGCAACCTGGACATTTTGGGTTCCAAAAAGTGCATTTAACCCCATCTCATGATAAAAGAAACTAGAAATGTGACAATTTACAGTGGCCCAGTAGTGCACAAGACAACGGAATTTAAAAAGCAAACATAAGTTCACAACACAACAGAATCAAGACACAACACAACAAAATCAAGCCACAACACAACGGAATTTAAAAAGCAAACATAAGTTCACACAACACAACAGAATCAAGACACAACACAACAAAATCAAGCCACAACACAACAGAATTTAAAAAGCAAACATAAGTTCACAACACAACAAAATCAAGCCACAACACAACGGAAACAAGACATTGCAACGAAATCAAGCCCCAGCACAACAAAATCAAGCCACAACACAATGGAATTTAAAAACAAACATAATTTCACAACACAACGTAAATGCTCTCGACTCATATTACAGTAAAGTTGGTTTTAGGTTTGATATTTGCTGCATATTCACCCAGGCTGCTAAAGGGGCCGTCTGCAAATTCCACTCACAGTACAAAAATATAAACGTCCATTCATTCATTCATTCATTCATTCAAATGAATGATATTTACAAAGTTATAGTAAATGCCTAGTGGGCAGATTAACTTACCAAAAGTATTTTCTTTTTTATGTTCCAAAGGTTCCTGGTGACCAGATTGACTTACTACAGGTGACATTTTTTGTATTAAAAAATTATTAGTCATTTTTTAATAAAAATAATTGTTTACTATACATACATTAAGGGAAGTATTGGCCCAATTTCACCTGTAGTAAGTCTTACCAATAGGAACCTACCACAACCTTTGGAACATGACAAAAACCCATTTGGTGAATTACAGTAATTTTTCCTGAAAATAATTGTTTACTGTAAATAAACAATGGTATTGGCAAAATGCCACCAGTAGTAAGTAAGGGTGTGAACCTACACTGGTCTCAAGGTTCGGTTCGATTACGATTATCATGCCATCGATTCGGTTCAATTCAATATCACGATGCATCACAATGCATTGACGATGCACTGCATCCTCATGTATCCAATTTTGTCAGTCAGTTATATGAACTGGACCTTTCATTTTACCTGCTCAAAGAAAACACGCTTCATGAATGTATCAAACAAAACTCAAGTCTGGGCATAGAAGACAACAGGAGCATTTAGAACAAATACACAAAATACTAAAAGCCACTTCAGGAGGTGGTCTGGGCCGCATTACAGTCAAAACTAAAGTCTAAAAGTGTTGAAATCACATATGTAAATTTTACTCCTTGTAACAATGCAAAAAAAAAATTATGTGTGAGAGCGTGGTATGGGCTATATGACATGTTATAGCCAGATATGACAGCGCTACTGAAGCAGGCATTGCCGCAAACGAGCATTGCCACATATCTCTTCATCTCGCCAGCGCACAAACTACCGAAAGTAAAGTCGTAGGTGCTCAACATACAATAATATTCATTCAAGGTAAAGAAACTCAATGATCTTACCAGTGCTGTTGCTGCGCGCTCTCCTATTGCGGTCTTTGATTTTGAAATTAGCTGATGATCAATAAAATGCAGCTCATAATTGTTGTTTTCAGTGACGTGAACTCCATTACATCTGCATACAGTGCGGGAATTGAATATCGGATTTATATCCGTTTTGCGGAGCTACATTTATGTGCCCAAGTGTAAATGAAATCGTTTTGATAAATCAGAGAGCTTTGATTTACACACAGCATGTGTGTTCTCCAGGTCGTGCTTACCAGGTTGTTCATAAAAGCCGAAATGTGCCCAGATGATGGCTTTTAAAGTAGTTGGAGCATTTTTAATTACTCGCATCTGACCTCCATCTGCTATTGTATGCTACCGCAACACAGCACGTACGTGACAAATGACGTCACGTACAAAAAATTCAGTAAATGGCTAAATAATCAGTACATTATAATCGGTTATGGTCTATTACTGAACCGATATCAAATCGTCCTCGTCTGCATCTCGATGCATTGAAGAAACGATTCATTTCAACACCCCTAGTAGTAAGTCAATCTTACCAATAGGAACTTACTACAAGCTTTGAAATTTGAACATGTCTGTTTTTAAATGTTAAAATTCATTATAATTAATACAAATGATAAGTTTTAACCTTGATCGATTTGGCAGACGTTCCCTTAATGATCATGTGCTGAGGTAGCACGTCAAAGCATTCTCAGGTAAAAATATGCACTAGCTGATTTTGAATTAATATTTCATGTCGACATACAATGGTTACATACTGTTAAAACTAATCGTGGTATTGACTTCCATTGGCCAAACTGGTAACTGTGTTAATTTGTTATCCTACAGATTGTCACTCAAAAAAGAATCGCTATGAAATCACCAAAAGCACCCCTTACCATTTTATAGTGCAATGTTTTTCCCAGTAACCCCATTGTTTTCTATGAGAAACATTTGCCATATTCACTGACACAAAAGGCATCATGAAACATCATCTCACAACATCCTGATCACTTTGCTGGCTAAAATGCATCCACGCTTGTAATTCTATATGTTTATGTCTGAAGAAAGCTGTATTATATATTGATTATGTATTTAATTTAGCACATTTAGTCAGCTGTTCCTGTATATGAAAAAGTAGAAGTGATGATGGGGTATCATTTTAATTTGAGCTCAGCAACATTAATTAGTTCACAGTGGTTAATTTTCTGAAGAAATTCTGCTCTGTTGAAGTTTTGTGTTCTGTGTTTGAAAGCCTTCATCATCATCGACTTTCATCAAATATATTTCCAGTTGTCACTGTTTATCAGCATTACATGCTCAAAGCACAACAAGAGTCAACCAGAGGAAGCTCTAACTGAAAATGATATTGCATAATCATTTTTAGATTCCGGAGTAGCTGGGAAAAACTGCATAAAAATATGTAATGAATATTTAAATTAGTTTTCTTCAAAAATACACCATAAGACATTTGAAAAAGCACTAACAATGTTTTGAAGGAGAAAATTCTAATAATATTCCTTTCATAGTCAATAATATGAGAGATTGACCCGCTTCAGCTACTCGAGCTGAAGCTAAACAGTGAATAACTTAGAATAACTAAAGGGATTGTTCACCCAAAAATGAAAATTATCCCATCATTTACTCACCCTCAAGCCATCCTAGGTGTATATGACATTCTTCTTTCAGATGAATACAATCGGAGTTATATATAAAAAAATGTCCTGGCTAATCCAAGCATTATAATGGCAGTGAATGGCGGCCCCAAAAAAACCCCCTTTTTTTAACCCCAAAAAAGTGCATCCATCCGTTATAAAAGTGCTCCACATGGCTCCGGGGGGGGTCTTCGGAAGCGAATCAATGGGTTTTTGTAGGAAAAACTTTGAGCCATTATAATGCTTGAAAGAGCATTTTATGCTACTCCGATTGTATTCATCTGAGAGAAGAATGTCATACACCTAGGATGGCTTGAGGGTGAGTAAATCATGGGGTTATTTTCATTTTTGGGTGAACAATCCCTTTAAAAAAATGTATGTAGTATATGCGATATTTTGTAGATATTACATTAAATAGACCACAACAGAAGTTATAACAAGTCAATTTAAAATGTTTTTGTTGACTAAAATAAAATGTAATTTTGCCATAAATAAAAAGAACTAAAATGAATGAAAATGTCATGAAGACAAAGATAACGATTTTTTTTAAAAAAGTGTAAGATTAGTTACATAAATAGATGCCAAAGTTGCCCTGCTAGCGTGGGGAATGACAACACCGCAACAAATTGGGTAATTTTCATGCAATGACGAATTTCGCAAGTTTGGTTGTCATAAAAGTTTAGGATTCAATACCGCACAGCAGTGAGCTCTCAAAGTTTGAGCAGCTGTGTTTATTGAAGAGGGTGATTAATTTTGGAGGTATAACTGGGATTCGTAATCACTTCCCTTTTGTGTGATTCTGATGCTAAAAAACAACACATCACGTTAATCACACACCCTAATTAAAAAACAGCAGGCTTCTCACGCTGTCTTTCTCTCTCTCTGTTGCGCTATGCCTGTCTTTCTTTCTCTTTTTATGCTGTCTCTCTTTCTCGAATGTGATGGATTTCTAGGAAGCACCCAGTCGTGAGCTGCTCTAATTTAGAGTCTATCAATACATCTTATCAGTGGGGGCTCTTTCTCCCTTGTTTCTCCACCTTTTTCCTCCTTGTCTTCCATCTTCCACTGTAGGCACAAATGCAGACTCGACATCTTCTGAAACGTGGCTCTCATTGACTGGCTCACTTCTGATAATGAAAACTTGTCAATGTGAACTTTCCATCGAGAGTCCAGTGGTGAGACCAGTGAGAAGAAGTTGATGGAGCTTTCAGGGCCTTCTCTCAAATTTCATTCCTCCTTAGACTCTAGGATTTGCACATTTTACACAGCAGAACTCTGGTTCCCTGCATGCAGTGCGGCATTAAAAAATCATGTGAATTACAAGGTTATTTGTAGTGTTGTGCTTGTTGCCTCTTTGAGTTATGTGGTTTTGACTTAGGCCTGTTTCACACATACTGCATCTTGAACTGCGAGAGACGTTACACTTTCTTTGTAAGTTGAATACGGAAGGCGGTCCGCCGGAAGCTAGATATTTTACTTTATAACGTGTTAAATATGTATATTTTTCTTACACAAAACCATCAATTCACTTTAGAAGGCCTTTATTAACCCCCCGGAGCCGTGTGGAGCACTTTTATAATGGATGGATACACTTTTTTGGTCTTAAAATTTTGGCCTGCCATTCACTGCAGTTATAATGCTTGGATTAGCCAGGACATTTTTTTTATATAACTCCGCTTGTATTCATCTGAAAGAAGAATGTCATATACACCTAGGTAAGTAATTTAGTAAATTATGGGATAATTTTCATTTTTGGGTGAACTATCCCTTTAACAGGCTACAGTGTTCACACTGCCCGCATAAGCAGTCAGAAGTGGAACCGAGAGTAAAGTTTAGGCTCTTTACACTATTGCGTTTTCATTTTAAAATGCATACATTTTTCTACGGTTACACCTGGCATCCACACTACTCAGGAGTTTTCGACCCTCAGAAACTGAGACTTTTGGAAACGCTGCAGACCCTGTTTTAGTTTGAAAGCTCCGGGGTTGCGTTTCAGTGTAGACTAGGGTTGAGAATTTTTCATAAGAAACTATTCCAGTTCCATTAAAATTATTAAACAACTAATAAAAAATTGTGGTAAGAAAAAATGCACAATACTAGGGTTGGTTATCGTTTGAATTATAACGATTCAGATTCTGATTCTGCTTATCGATTTTGCTTCTTATCGATTCCAATAAGGTAAAAAAAAAACTTAGATATCATTCACATTTATTCTAAGTCTTATTCCAAAACATTTCAATCTAGTTCATTATCGTGCACTATTCACTATGAGACGGCGTTCTGTGCGCACGTGTGTGTGCAGCATGTGTGTGCAGCACAGAAAACAGCATGCGAGTCTTCTTTGTGCTCAAATGGTTTAAAATCACATTTTCTGTGTGCACGTTTTGGATGTGTGTAGAGCACAGAAAACAGTGTGCAAGTCTTTTGATCACATTAAAATGCGCACACAGGAACGATTAGCGGAATCTAAGTTCGAGTTTCTTATGGAATCACCAGTTCTGGGCAACTTGAAACTAGTTCTAAAATGCAGTGGAAATGGCAGTATGGACGAGTTTTCCTTTTTAAACACTGTGTTAAAACAAAAACACACTAAATAAAGACACTCTTAAAAATAAAGGTTCTTAAATGGTTCTTTGGCAGGGTGTATGGTCCCATGAAGAACCTTTAATATCCAAAGAACCCTTCCATTGCACAAAAGGTTCATTGTAGCACAAAAAGATTCGTACTACGGTGACGCATTGCTGCCACATACATATTATTTTTTCCACTCAATTATGTCGTAATAACGAGATCGTATGTCGTTTTAACAACATCTTTTCTCGTAATAACAAGAACGTATGTCGTTAAAACTAGGGGTGCACCGATCCGACTTTTTCAGGTCCTTCCTCAGAGGAATGGGCCAAGGAGGTGCTGTCGCGAGGAGCACTAGTTCCGGGAACCAAGTCAGGTTGGGCCAATAAGGAGCGACCAACAGGACTTGCTCCTCGTCCTCCCTGACCTTGCACAGTGTTTGTGCAAGAAGGCTCACTGAGGGAAACGCATATTTGCGTTGGCCCCGGGGCCAGCTGTGTGCCAGGGCACTCCATCCCGTGGATGAGGCATCCGTGGAGACAACGGAGTGCCTGGACACTTGTTCTAGGGGAACTCCCGCCCGTAGAAACGAAGGGTCCGACCATGGGCTGAAGGTTTGGCGGCACCTCTGAGTCACTTGGAGAGATCCGCTGTGCCACGCCCATCTTTGGACTTGGTCGTGTAGCCAGCGTTGAAGCGGTCTCATATGAAGCAATCCCAACGGCGTTACTGCGGCTGCAGATGCCATATGCCCCAGGAGCCTCTGAAAAGTTTCAGTGGTGCCGCTGTCCTGCCTCTGAACGAATTCAGGCAGTTCAACACTGACTGGACGCGCTCCTCTGTGAGGCGCGCTGTCATGGCGACCGAGTCTATCTCCATACCGAGAAAAGAGATCCTCTGTGTAGGACAGAGTTTGCTCTTCTCCCAGTTGACCCAAAGTCCCAACTGGCTGAGGTGACTGAGCACCCTGTCCCTGTTTTTGCACAACTGCTCTCGCGACTGGGCAATAATCAACCAGTTGTCGAGGTAGTTGAGAATGCGAACACCATGCTCTCTCATGGGAGCAATGGCCGCCTCCGCAACCTTCGTAAAAATGCGGGGCGACAGGGACAGGCCGCAGGGTAAGATGCGGTACTGATATGCCCGTCCCTTGAACGCGAAGCGCAGAAAGGGCCGGTGTCGAGGGAGAATTGAGACATGAAAGTACGCATCCTTCAGGTTGATCGCTGCAAACCAATCATGGGGACGGATGCACCTGAAGATGCGTTTCTGCGTTAGCATTCTGAACGGCAGCCTGTGAAGGGACCGGTTCAAGAACCGCAGATCCAAGATCGGCCGTAACCTGTCGTCCTTTCTTGGGTACAATGAAGTACGGGCTGTAGAACCCGGACCACATATCGGCTGAAGGGACCGGCTCTATCGCGTCCTTCACCAGTAGGACTGCGATCTCTGCCCGGAGCAGGGGGGCGTTCTCCTTCGCTACTGTCATGAAGTGAACGCCGGGCGAACTGAATCGCATAGCCGAGTCTGATGGTACCGAGGAGCCACCGAGACGGGCTGGGAAGTGCTAGCCAGGCTCCCAGACACAGAGCAAGGGGGATTAACGGCACCACAGACGTACCCGTAGAGGGCAGCTAGGCGGAATGCAGGGATCCGACTCGGACGGCATGGGAGCGGCCCGAAGTGGGATCTGAGTGTGCTGTGCAACACTTACCTGCGTCCGCGGAGGGGGCGTGCGAGTGTGGGGAGGCCGCTTGAGTGCGTTCCCACAGCCGGCACCCCCTGCTGGCAAAGGGAGAGGCGCCTGAGGGTAGCGAGGCATGGGAGCGTCGACCACCGCCAAGCGCGCTCTCCAAATGAAGGAGGGGCTGAGGGTGGCAAGGCTTTGTGGCGTTGCACACCATCTGCCTCACCTCCTTCCTCAGCGGGGAACAAGAGTGGCGAGGCATAGCGTCACGCACTGTTGTCCACGCACCGCTGAGAATAGGGGAATGAGAGTGGCGAGGCTTTGTAGCGTCACACACTGCCATTCTCGCCCTCTTGTGGGGAGGGGAATGAGAGCGGCGAGGCTTTGTAGCGTCACACACTGCCATTCCTGAACTCCTGAGACCCAGAGGTATTGGAACTGCTCTTGTTTTTTGTTTTGTTTTTTCATTTAATTTGGGTACCACTGGCTGTTTTTAACACCAGTGGCGGAAGAACAGTTCCTGACCAAATCCGGGTCAATGGTGTTTCTGGACCAGGGTGGACATCGTCTAGCCAAGGGCCAGCGCTGTGCGCAGCTCAACCTCAGCTCAGAACTACCCTCGTGCACTAAGCAGGGCGGAGATGGCCAGCCAGTGGCACTGCCAGCCCACCGATGAGGGTAATGAGAGAGAGGAAAACTTTATACAGATTATGGCCCTATTGGTGTTCCATATTTTGGCACCAATAGTTCCACAATGCCAAAGCCTTCCAATGCACATCCGAGAAAGGCAAGGGGCAGGCAAGGTGATTTACGCGTTGCACTATGCCTCAGCCACCCGGGAAAGCATGGCTGTCAAATATGAATCTGATTCAGCACGATGGCCCACTATTACGGTGGAAATCTCACGGTGGCATCATCTTCATTTTCAACACATAACAGCCCTCTCTCCGATGCAGCGATTGACATCTGTCCTCTGCTAGAGCCCCAAATGAAACGCTAGGTCCCCATTTAAGAACCAGCAATCCCATCTGTAAGCTACCAGCAGACATGTGAGATAGTGAGCGTGGCCGTGAGATGGCACACGGCGTGCTGAACACTTAAGCCCTTATAAAAAGGCAAGATGAACAACACGCCGACGTGGCTATGCTCTCATGAGCACCCACAAACGCAGTCTCAACATGCTTGCGATGCGATAGACGAGTGGGGGGTCCCACGAAGGTGTACGCGGCAGGGAAGCCTCACTGTAATCCTCAGGTCACCCAGGCTTATCAGCCAAAGTAGCCCCTTTTCTGGTGCACCAGAAAAGAGACTAGATCGGGGTATAAGCGAAGGGACTCAACCCCGTTTTGCGGTATCATAGTCTCGACCGCGCATCGGAGGCGCCGAGTGACGCGCGCTGAGTTGCCGTGGCAAGCTAGTCACCCGGCAGCTAGACGGCACACGGCACGCTGAACACTCAAACCCTCACGTGGAAGGCGAGATGACCAGCGCGTCGACGTGATTCCGTTCTCCTGAGAGAACATGGATCACCCACGAACACAGTCTCAACATGTTTATGCGAGAGGGATCGTGGCCATCAGGACAGGAAACAACCGCATCCAGAAACGCACGAGTGGAATGACGTCTTGAAAAAGACGCAGTGTCACACCCGTGTTGCTCTTTTATGAGGAAACGCTCTTTCAACAGTGCTGAAGCACCCAGGGGAAGACCGCGGCAGCACACAGGAGGTAAGTGCAGTCCTGTGTCTGCACTCACTGAAACAAACGCCCTCACCAAACCGACAGTTGCTGTGAGAACAGCAGTTTGTTATGCTGATGCAGCGGTGAGCACGCGATCGTGATGATTGTGCCTTTTCGCCAACACAGAGCGTCCTTCTCGTTCTCTGGAGTATCTCTCTCTGTAGATAGGCTCTCTTTTAGAAAAGCAGTCTTGCTTCATCAACGCCGTTCGGCTCAGAAGTGAATGACAGCGTGCATTCGCTCTCGCTTCCTGTTTATACCCGCGGCGCGGGGCGGAGCGCGAGATCTGGCCCATTTGGCCCATCTGGCCCATATCTCGAAGCTGATAGGGGCTCCCTGAAGTGATCCCAATTCGTCGGTACGTCCGACGTACGTTGAACGTGACCGACTGAAAGGGAACTGAATGTCAGAATGGGAAAGAAAGGTGATTTAAGCAATTTTGAGCGTGGCATGGTTGTGGGTGCCAGACGGGCCGGTCTGAGTATTTCACAATCTGCTCAGTTACTGGGATTTTCACGCACAACCATTTCTAGGGTTTACAAAGAATGGTGTGAAAAGGGAAAAACCTACAGTATGCGGCAGTCCTGTGGGCAAAAATGCCTTGTTGATACTAGAGGTCAAAGGAGAATGGGCCGACTGATTCAAGCTGATAGAAGAGCAACTTTGACTGAAATTACCACTCGTTACAACCGAGGAATGCAGCAAAGCATTTGTGAAGCCACAACACACACAACCTTGAGGCAGATGGGCTACAACAGCAGAAGACCCCACAGAGTTCCACTCATCTCCACTACAAATAGGAAAAAGCGGCTACAATTTGCACGAACTCACCAAAATTGGTAGAGTCAGAATTTGGCATAAACAGAATGATAACATGGATCCATCATGCCTTGTTACCACTGTGCGGGCTGGTGGTGGTGGTGTAATGGTGTGGGGGATGTTTTCTTGGCACACTTTAGGCCCCTTAGTGCCAATTGGGCATCGTTTAAATGCCACAGCCTACCTGAGCATTGTTTCTGACCATGTCCATCCCTTTATGACCTCCATGTACCCATCCTCTGATGGCTACTTCCAGCAGGATAATGCACCATGTCACAAAGCTCTAATTATTTCAAATTGGTTTCTTGAACATGACAATGCATTCACTGTACTAAAATGGCCCCCACAGTCACCAGATCATAACCCAATAGAGCATCTTTGGGATGTGGTGGAACGGGAGGTTCGTGCCCTGGATGTGCATCCCACAAATCTTCATCAACTGCAAGATGCTATCCTATCAATATGGGCCACCATTTCTAAAGAATGCTTTCAGCACCTTGTTGAATCAATGCCACGTAGAATTAAGGCAGTTCTGAAGGCGAAAGGGGGTCAAACACAGTATTAGTATGGTGTTCCTAATAATCCTTTAGGTGAGTGTATATACATGTACATGTGTGAAACTATCCTTGAAAGGCCTTGAAAGCATTTCTGTTCTTATATGCACTACAATCATTGTTGTTTATGTATTTAATGCATTTGTGTTTTGTGTAATGTATGATTTATATTGCTTCCTCAGCTTGTTAAATTACAGAGCTAGGCAAATGTTTTAAGACACAGAATACACCACTAATGATCCTTTTCATAGCTCACCTGTTATTGTTCTCCATAAAAGTATGACAAAACCATGCATTATAGACCAGTTAACTGCACCACACATGGCTACAATAGAAACAGCATTGATAGCAAAAACGCATGCCTGTTTGAACATGCAGACTACAAACTGTCACTCGGAAGTGCAACACAACCCATTTCAATTCACTATAATAACCATATCAGCGTATTCCAAATCTTTTAAATAATACATATCTGAAACTATATTGTATATAACAGAATATGATGCAATAAAATAGAAATATTTTTATACCAGAGGTAATTGTGCAAGAGAGTGTCTATGTTGGTGGGTCAGACTAGGGGCAGTAAGTGACATTATAAGGCTGTAAGTCTGTAATCATCTCTGGACACAGAAGAACTGTGTGTGTGTGTGTGTGTGTGTGTGTGTGTGTGTGTGTGTGTGTGTGTGTGTGTGTGTGTGTGTGTGTGTGTGTGTGTGTGTGTGTGTGTGTGTGTGTGTGTGTGTGTGTGTGTGTGTGTGTGTGTGTGTGTGTGTGTGTATGTGTGTGTGTGTGTGTGTGTGTGTGTGTGTGTGTGTGTGTGTGTGTGTGTGTGTGCCCGTGAGTGTGTGTGTGTGTGTGTGTGTGTGCCCGTGAGTGTGTGTGTGTGTGTGTGTGTGTGTGTGTGTGTGTACAGGTATAAGTGGTTTATGAGGACACAAATGTATATAATGTTCAATAAACTTCTTGTAAACCAAATGGCTTAAAAACATACTATACTGTGTGGGTTTTTTTTTTATGTTTTGTTTTAAGTTTTGTGGGATGGGTAGGTTTAGGGGTAGGGGTTTTTATGTAAGGGGATAGAATATATGGTTTGTACAGTATAAAAACCATTACACCTATGGAGAACCCGTATTTAAGAATGTGTGTGTGTTTAATATTTTCTGTAATCTAAGCTCCTGCTTAATTCAATTGAGGGCCAATTATTGACTGTTCTGCCTCTCTGAAATCCTCTCAATTAATTTGCAGTATCAGAGTCTGCAAGACCTTCTAACCCTACTTTCTTCAGTCTCATGATCCATCAATTACTTAAAAGTCAAATCTTGACAACTCTTTAATACTCTACTTTTATACATTAATGCAGTACTCTTTTAATACACTAAATTGTAAAAACTATGCGGACATCCAAACAACATTTGCAAAACCAGTGAGTAAATCGAATGTATCCAAAAATGCTTTGATTTCATCTGTCCTATTTGTTGTACTTACTGGGTAAATTATAACTCTTGTTTTGTATCATTTATCTGGATCATAAAAGCATAATGTGAAAATGAGAGTTAATTTAATTTCCAAAGTTGTATACTGTATAGACTGCTGTTAACATTTAATTATATTATCTTTTTATTTGCACCATTTACAATTTTAACGGTTTAAAATGACACTCATGCTTTTTGCTTCTGCCACAATTAAAAACCATCATCCCTAATTACACACACAGTATTTTTATCTTTGTAAGTCTGCTTTTCTTGTAACATTCAGAAAATGAAAAAAACACTGTGTCTATGTAATTACATGGTAATAAATGTGTATTGACACATTACAACATTGCAATAGAATCAGGGACAACTAAAACAAAGCTGAATATAATACTGATGCCTTTTTGGAGAAAATATCTTAATATAGGCCTACACGTAAAATGTAGTTCCAGGGAACCTATTATGCAAAATTTTACTTAATTTGAAAAACATAAATGTGTGTCGGTAGTGTGTGTACACAACCATCCTATAATGGTAAAAATCCACCCACTGCTTTTTTTTTTAAATCCCCATAAATCATAAGTAGTGTCTCAGAATAAGCCGTTGCAGTTTCTATGCAATGTGACATCACATATGCTTAGGCCCCGCCCACGACTGCTGACGGTCTCTGCCCTTATTAGCGTAGACCCTGCCCTGAGTGAGCTGAACACAATCCGCCATGTTTATCTCCTAGCCAGAGCATTTAACAGCAGCATTAAAGTAAGACATTTATTCTTATTAAAGCCACTACAATTATTAAATCAAGAGCAGTCTGTTTTTTCTTTTTCTTTTTTTGTTTGATTCATATTAACAGCATATTTAGCAGTAGGTACAGTATTACACTGCTTTCACTTATAATACACAGATCTAATATACACATGCGATTTTGTTACTTGCTGTGTACGGTCATAGACATAACCGACTGTGTTTATGTGAACTCTGTGTGTTTTTTACATAACCTTTTGTGTATTTAACAGTTTAAGCGCAATAAGATATGAACCATATATCAGAAATACATTTAGACTGATATTGCTTTAAAACGTGATGCGATCTGGGAAAACTCATTGGATGTCGCGCTGGAACGTTTTCAGCAAAGTCGAAGAATAGGTTGAATGTCCATTTTTTGTCAAAATTGGGTTTTCATTAAATTATTATTCTAAAACATCTTGTCTATCATTTCTAAAAATATCTTGGCAAAAATCCCTTGTGTAGTGCCGAAAAATTGCGATTTATAGCGGCAAGCTGGAAAGACTGCGTCTTTCTCTAATTTTTATTTAGATCATGCCCGGTTTTATTTAGGTGCAAAAAAAAAAAGACGGCCAGTTTTCGCTCTCTTAACACCACAAAGACAGTTCACCCATCAAAATAAACCAATTACATGTAGAATAAAGGTGTATCAAAGCACATTTCCCTCCAGTCCTATGTAAACTACGGCACGCAAAGTTTTTATTTAATACGTTATTGTATCGTGAGATGGCGGAGCACAAGAGAACGGAGTCTGAAGTAACTGATCGCTTTTATGATCTCACTCGCCTCAATCTGCTTAATCCTGGTGATGTCAGTGCCCTAAACGACCATATCATGGATTATTTCACATCCAGAGATGAAGGGTCGAATGATGAAGTTACTGAAGAGGAGTTAGTTTAGCTATGCCTCAGGTGCAGTGCGCTGTGCTTGCTATTCTAAAAATGTACACTAGCTGTGCGATCTAAACATACAACAGGTGATCACAAGTTCAGAGACAGCCCATGATAAACAATAGAAAACGTATTTCACTACTTACTAAATTGCTGTTCTCTTCAGAGTAACATTAGCTAGTCCCCTTGTGTAGAGATGCAGCTGATAAAATCTAATTTTCATATTTTCATATTCAGTTCAGACCTTTATTTTGAAATAGCGATGAACACGGAAAAAAATAAAGATTTGTAGACAACCAATTTGTTTTCACGACAAGAGTTCAAAATATAACATCCAGTCAATTTTTTGAGATAAAAAGTTATAATGCACATGTTCTTTTATATTTATTAGAGGTTGAATTCAAATCAAATACTGCTAAACTGCCTATACTAGGCTACTTCTGAATAGGATGTCTACTTAATAAATGTATGAAAATTATGGAAATATATGGTTCAGATCACTCAAACCATATGGAAATGTAGGTGCCCTTATATGGTTAGTAATGGAGCTTGGATGTCATCTAGAGGAAAAGTTTGGTACTGCACCCAAACAAAATCTTACTGAAAGCTAATTTTTTAATATATCAACCTAAAACTTTGACCACAACTTGTTCATATTTCTGGCTTTGATTGTCTTGTAGTTTTAGAGTAATTTTTTTTTGTAAAATTCATATTATTATAAAATATTACTATAAAATATATAATTTTACATTTTCATAAACTTAAACTTTTATAACTTTTTTTCTGTTTTACTTTTATAATTTATTTGACATCTACAATACTCTGACACAATAGTCTTCTTAAAAATAGTCTTATAAACATAGTCTTTACAATAGTCTTCTTAAAAACAAGACCAACCTTAGGTCTATATTCCAAAGCATGCTTGAATTACAGCCATTTAAAGTTGGATAGTGCATTTTCATGTCTATGTGAAAAAACTGGTGGCGGTTATTTAAAACTGTTTTTCTCAAAATTCCGTTCCTAAAAATCATAGCGATCAGCCGACTTTAGATAACCATAACTTCTGTTTCAGACAAGCCTTGAAAATAATGAAAATATATTTGAAAAGGGCTTGGTCCCAGCTTTCATATGGTATCAAAAGCTGAAAAACATTTCACCATGTGTTGGGTTTTCGTAGATCACATCACAAATGTATGCAGATAATAAACTTTCATGATGATGAAGAACTACAATGTCACGAGAGCGTGACCACGATAGAGATGATAATTAAAACAGATCAAATCATTAGTTAGTTATTGCCAGCCGTACAGGCTCCACCCTCTTCTGGGAGCAGCAGCTCATTTGCATTTAAAGATACATGCACGAAAACAGCTTGCTTTTCCTTCCACTCAAAACTGGGCATATAGGTTATATGTGGGGTATTTGAGCTGAAACTTCACTGACACATTCTGGGGACACCTGAGGCTTATTTTACATCTTGTAAAAAGGGGCATAATAGGTCCCCTTTAAATTATTCAGAACAACACATAAACACAAAATGTATCACAGAAATTGCTTTATATTACTGCCACTGATGGCTGCACATGGCAATCAATGTCCGCATCTTCGCAAAAGAAATAAACTATTTGCATTGCACACACATCCTTATAATATAAGGCAATCACTTTTTTATCATTGTACCGAAGAGAATTAAACACTTTAACATAAATCTCACCTAAACGATGCATTTACACAAACCACACTCATTTATTTGTCACTAAAAGATAAAGACTGGCTTTGTTTCAGGCTAAGAGTCCTCTAGAGTCCTTTTCCACAGTACTTTTTTCATGAGCTAGACAAATGCAACACCACTTCCATTTATAGCGGTATTCCCATGATAACTACATGAACACTACAGTCTGGAGTACAAAACAAGCAACAGTCTAAATCACTCTGACATTAAATACTGCCATTTTGCTCTCTATCCTCAATGTTGTTTACTCAGGTAAACCTTTAAACGACCAAACAAAGTAAGGCCAAAACTGAAAAAAATCACATGAATCGAGCAAACAACAATCTGCACCTCATTAGCGCGACTGACATTGTAAATTCTACATGCAAATTAAAGGGATAGTTCACAAAAATTAAAATTCTGCCATCGTTTACTCATCCAGGGATTGGATGATATGAGTAATTCAAAACCTGGAATGTGTAGAACACAAAAGAAGATATGTTCAAGAATGTTTCAACTGTTTCAGCTGTTGTATGGACAAAAAAAAAGGAAGAAACAAATTCATACAGGTTTGGAACAACATCATGATAGAATTTTTATGTTTGTCTGAACTATTCCTTTAAAGACAAGCTACAATCCTTACACCAGCGTGATAAAAACAGGAAAATGTTGGACTTACTTTGTGTATTCTTCATTGTCTCTGTCGCACCTTGCATCCTTATGTTTCTCCCAGTCTTTCCCATGTTTGCATGTAGTCAATAAAATTATATCATCCCCATTATGTATATGATACAAAGCATTTCTGGTTTCAGAACCAATGCCAGTTAGATACCTCTTCCCTTTGAAGACCAGCAAGTATTTCCTTAAAGGAGGGACATTGTTAAGAATCAGATAACCTTTTTCCCCTCCTTTTTGAGGATGGTCTTTTGAAAACAGAGGGATGGACACATCAAAGTGTGGTCTAAAGTTGTCCATGTCGGTGCTGGCCTTGGCCAACATGGCTTGGCCGATATCGAAGCCTAGTTCCTCCGTATAATCAGGCCATGTTCCAGAGTACAAGTTAAAAATCAGATGGTTCCTCCCTTCGTACCACAGAGGGAGGCTTTGAATTCGGGCTCGGACATTATGTACATACTGAGCGGACAGCTGGTCCCTGTCTAGAGTGTCTATACTCAGTACAAAAAGACAGGCCTCATTAGGGTCCGTTGTGTAGAACCGCGATTCCTCGATGGCTGCCAGAATCTTCTGGTAGCTTTCCGAGGGTGCTTCACCTTTCTGAGGGGGGTACACATAGATTTTAAAGCCCCGTTCGCAGCGCTGGAAATCGAAACAGGTGTCCATACGACATCGTCGGCTCTTGTAGATGTTCTTCTGGATTTCTCGTCTCTCGTGAGGAGACGTGTGTTGATGAAGAAGCAGTGGCCCGTCCTCTTCCTGCTCTGCCTCACCCAGGTATGTCTGCAGTGGAGGATCAACCCATTCTGGCCAGCGAGGCAGACGTGCTGGGACACCGGGGATCTGTGAGACTCCATAAAGCTCTGCATGGTTCTGGTTCTGGTTCTGGAACTCACCGATCTGTAGGCCACACAGGTAGGCTAGTAGCAGGCTACAGGCCCCCACAGATACCAGCAGGTATCGCTTCTTCGCCTGCATGTGGACAGCGAGAAGCAGGGCAGGAAAAGAAGGAAGCAAAGAGGGTCGACAGTAAACCCACAGGACCAGCTCTCATACCAGTATGAGCATTCTGATACTGCACGGACCACTGTAAGCACAGAGATACAGAGATGATCATGTTAGCTTTACTCACCAGAATGAAAATACAGAATCTATTATTGAAACTACACCTGAATACAATCTGTATAAAAAAAAAAAAAAGGTCCAAATTGAGATTTGGGATTTTTAAAAAAGCATACATTTTGAGGATTTTAAAATGCTGAACACAAAGAAATGTTATGAAGTAAAATAATGAAATATGTCTAAATCAAATGAGCTCTTTTGCACAAGATTTAGCCTACTTGATTTCCAAAAGATATATTTTTAAATTGTAAACTGAATTGAACACTGAATAACTGAGACCCTACTGAAGACCCTACTGAGCATGTTTAATAATTATTATCTTTTGAGAATTTTTTTTATCACTTTATTATCACTAAATTCACTTTATTTACAGTGTCCTTGTTAAACGTTACATGTACTTACCATAGTAATAACAGTAAATTATGCTTAATTACATGCAACTAACCCTCAACCAAATCCTAATCCTACCCTTACCCTCTAGTAAATACATGTACTTAATTAATATTACTCAGTACTTAAATATATAATTACACTGTAACAATGACACCTGAAAATAAAGTGTAACCCACATTGACACATATACTAGTTGCATAGTTAGTTACTAAAGTGCCATGGCTTCAAAGATTTACAGTTGTAGCCTCAGGGCTTGGATTGGTAATCTGGCATACTAGGCATTTTTCCAGTGGACCAATGCACTTTGGGGCTGATACTTATACTTTGAGGCTCATATTTATATTTATGCATTTGGCAGACGCTTTTATCCAAAGCAACTAACATTGCATTCAAGGTACATTTTACATTTTGTCAGTTCTTGCTTTCCCTGGGAATCGAACCCATGACCTTGGCGTTGCTAGCACCATGCTCTACTGTTTGAGCTACAGGAAAGCTTTGTTTCGTTTTGTTTTTGCCAAGGACTGGCCCATCATGCAGTGACAGCGGCCCACTGGTTTTTCTTGTATTTGTCTTGTACAATGTATCTTGCCTGTCACAATATGAAGTGAATCCAGCCATGAGCACCACCCATATAGTAATTTACCTTGTAACTACTAACTACTAATACTGAAGAAATGTGTGTTGGATTCATTAAAACTGTTCATCAATATTTTTAATTACAAACTCTATAGTTTATTATTTATTTATTTATTTATTTATTTATTTATTTATTTTAGAAACCATATACCCATAGTAATGAGGAGCATGGTTTTATCAGTGACTACCATGATCTTCCAGTTAAATAGAACTACAGTTAAACTCTGGATTGTATGCTCTTTAAATGTTTAATGAACTTTTTAATCGTTCTACTGAATTTTATTTTAAGTAAATTGTTAATTCAATGAGAGCCTGATGAAAGATATCAGTGTCTTAAATATATTAGGAGTTAATTCTTTACGAATGTTGTTTTTAAAGGGATCGTTCACCCCAATGTCCAGGTTATCAACATTACCAACATTCTTTTCATTTCACAGAAGAGAGAAAGTCGTAGGCTACCGGGTTGAAATCCTAAGGGTGAGTAATTACAGAATTTAATAACAGTAAATTTAACTTACAGCATCCTAGCTCGAAATCTGTGTTTTATTGTCAAGTGCATTTCTATGTGACAGAAATGCAATATTAAGTTTGCTAACTGTATTTGCAGTAGATTCAATAATATCTAGACCTATCATAATTTGTTCCAGTCCTGTTTTAAGTATTCATTCCTACTCCTATTTAAGGCCCTATCCCCTGCAAAAGCATTCATGGAGAAACTCATGGGCCGGATGGGATGATCAGTTTAATCCCCAGTCCAGCCCTGTAAAAACATGGTAAAAATAAACTGACTACATACAAAAAATACACACCCACTATAAAGATGATATAAAGAAAAAAAATTATATTTATTCAGTGAAGCTATCCCAGTACCAAAACCATTTTACTGGCTGTTCACCTCACTTGAAAACTCCAGAAACTAAGGCAATGTTTAAAAATATATAAAATACAGTAAATTAAAATGACCTGAATATAAATTGATTTATATCCTGAACAAACTAAAACAGAGACAGAGATGTTTTACCTGTTGTCACCTGTTGAAGCGTCAGTCATCTAATGATGAGTAGAAGACCTTCAATGATTCTCAACTTTATCTAATAAATGAAAGCACTTTCAAGTCAGCGCATTATTATGAGTTGTGCAGGAGTATTTGCCAGCCATTTCTGTATTCATAAAGCGAAGACTGTGATTCTGTAGCCTTCGTCAGTCTATAAATAACGCGATTACAAGTGAAATTGACCGAAAAACATACGCTGTCCGAGTCCATTACCCTGATAAAGCAACGTGTTGTTTGTTGTTAGTTTATATCTTTTCATTCGACACATTTGTCGTGGCGATCACTGTGCAACTTCAATAAATCCATTGAGTCTTCTTTATATCACATTCCATCCACAAATCTCGATACATCATGAAATCAGCCTACGGATTTGCGTATCTCCAGAATCGAAAATCCTTCTACGAACGTGAGGATTATCCACCCCTATCTCTCTGGATAAATGTGCAGGTTTTAGAGCAAAATCCATTGCAGAGTTCCTGAGACATCCTGAACGCTCAAGTTGCTTTTACAACTCTCCAAACCCAACGAGAAACTTCTCATCACGCCACTCGTGGTCTTACAGCATCCTTGAGACTCTGACAGCATCGGATAATCTAGCCTGAACCACAGGTTTCAATCGCAGTCCTTCCAGCGGTTTGGTTTGGTTTAATTTGAAGTTAGTCAGTCACAGTTTGATCCAGAGTCAATCCAGTGGGACCACGTGCATAGACTCCAAGACGAACCCCAATTTCGCTCGCGTGACATTTCTCTGATAATTCATCTTTATCGATACCTCTACAAATGCAAGCACATGGCGTTAAAGTTAACGCTGTTGCCAGTTGAACGCCACTTCACTCCAGCGCATCTTTACCCGGACAAGCACGCGAAAAAACGCACACCTTCTGTCTCACTCCTGCCTCTATAAACAATCCCCGCAAGTCTTCTCCTTCATAATCAGCAGGCGTGGAGCACGAGCTTCTGAGGAGAGTTGGTAAATCCGCTCATCATCTCCGTGAGCTTGAACCCCCCACCGTCATTGAGCCTGTCCTCACTGTTATTTAGCAGAGAAAGCTGTCTGTGAGAAGGGACGGTCAAGAAGAAGAGCAGTGTAGTACTGACAGATGCGTAGACACGAGGAAAGCGTGACGCGCGCGACACACCGAGAGACTGTCTGCAAACATCTCCATGGATAAACTATACGGTAGGCTACCCTCTTCTGATGCCAACCCGCCGCGGCAATAATTCCAACAAATGGATGCGTTCTATTGTAAAATTGTGTTAAATTGAGTCAATTTATTTTAGATTTTATCTACGTTCTGTCTGACACAAATATGTTTAAGTGCTGATAAATTGTATCTTACTGGCATCTATGGTTCAATGAAGAACCTTACCATCCATGGAACCTTTGCAATGCACAAGGTTCTTTATACTGGAAAACGGTTCTTTAATTTATAAAATATTCTTCACACTAGGTGAAAAAAATGCTTACTCAAAGATTCTTTGGGGAACCTAAAATGGTTATTCTAATGGCATCACTGCAACAAAAAAAAAAAAGAAAAGAAAAATGTAATAGAGCCTATTATATTTGTTAACTGTATTTGCAGTAAATTCAGTTATCTATCATGATTAGTTTCAGTCCTATTTTATATATTAATTTACTCCCATTTAAGGTGGAAAAAAAATGTTTCCTTAAAAATTCTTTGGGGGTTTATTCTAAGGGCATCGCTGCAAAAAAATTTTTTTTACAAACTTCCCAGTGGTACGACATCAGAGGACGTTCATGTGCAATTTTTACCTAGGAAACTCATATTTTAAGAGTGTAAAAAGTTTTTTACACAGGATTGAGCCATTACTAGCCATAGGTTCAAGGTCATAATGCAACAAGTTGTTCAATTGAAAGGGAATGTTTGTTCAAATATAGTTTTCAGGAAGATTCAATTGTTTACTGTAAAAAAAAAAAAACCTTGTAACAGAGTTGACTTTATCTAAATGTAACAAGATAAAGATACAAACAAATTAGATATGATTGTCTTCAAGAAATTTCACATCCTGAATGTAGAATGATGTTATTATGATAGAGATACAATTGTGTATCAGTGTAATAAAGAAGAATTAAATAATAGTAAAATAACTGATGCAATAACTTGTGGGTGCACATAGTAGGCCTATTTGTAAAGGCTATTACGTAGCTATAAGGTCCTTGCAAAGAGATCATAAATCTATATTCATAATGCACTATTAGACTATGTCAGTCTATCTGGCCGACATTTAGTACCAAATTAATAAATCAATCTGAACTGTTTGATTTATAAAAACATATTCCATCATATTCACAACAGAAGTAAAAAAATGATTGTCTCTAAAACAAGTTAAATAAAACTTTTCTGCAGTTATAATAAGTAAGAAACTTATAATCAAACAATGGATATGTGTGTGTGTGTGTGTGTGTGTGTGTGTGTGTGTGTGTGTGTGTGTGTGTGTGTGTGTGTGTGTGTGTGTGTGTGTGTGATAGAGAGAGATGCAATGTGAAATGGAATTTGGCAAGACAGGAATCACTCAACCTGTGGGACCATGTTCGTTCATTCAGAGACCCCTGAGCTCTGTCATGATCAGATGGGTGTATTGTGAGATAAATGCTTCCATCTAGTGGTGGATGTTACTTCCTGAAAAATAATGCATTCTAACAGAGTACACAAAACGTTTGTGTTCCCAGTAAAATGGATGAACTGTCCCTATAGGGGATATCTTAATTCTTATTTGTCTATTTTATTTTATAATCTTTAAAAACCCTTTTTACTGTAAATGTCATGACTATCACCTTTTAAATGACTGGAATAATATCTCTGATGCATTATGACCTTGTGGTATTTTCTAAATTATCTGTATATGTTTGCTATACATTATAAAAATGCATAATATATAAATACATTTAGTCATTTATATGTTTTTATATTTATTTTTTTATTTGTAAGACATTTGTATTGTATTATTTTTATATACATTTATTTATTTTATCCCAAGAGGATTTTAAGATGAAATATGCCAACTTTTCAATGCAGCATTTTTTTAATATGATAAAATACATAAAATAATCAGTATTTACAACAGAACTATTGTGCAGACTAATTAACCTGTAATAAAACCTCATTACTTAATGTTATAATCAAAGTTATGGTATAAAGTGAAGCTATAATTTGTTCCCTTTCGTTCAGTCACTACGACGTACGTTAGTGACTAACGAATGGGGGTTTCGCTTAGAAGCCAATTACCTTAGAGAATTCAACAGCGCCCAATGGCAGTGCCAATGCCATGGGCATGCGGAATTTGCATGCGTAACTCCGCCCAACCTCGTGGGTATATAAGGAAGTACGCTGGCAACATCGCATTATGTTTCTGCTTTGGAGCCAAGAGGATCTCTTCACTCCTTCAAGCCTGATACTGAGTCTTTGTCAGCATTCGAGACGAGCAGCTTTCCAGAGGCGTTGGTGTTACGGCGCGTTCCAGTGATCTCATACTGCCTGCCTGCTGATCCACTACGGGAACATGACCATCGCAGTGCTGCGGTCAAGACTTGATGAGCTTCGTAATGAAGTGAGAGTCCCCTCTACCACACCCCGATCTACTGAGTCCCCGAGGCCCAGTACTTCGGCTGGTGGTCAGGGTGACCTGAGGGTTACGGTGTGGAACAAAGCCCCGACGCTCATGCCTCGGGCCACACCCCCCTCTTGCACACTGCAACCCGCGAGTGCTCAGGCGCAGATCGCGGGGCCTGCTTCGGCCCCCCTGCGTATCTCGTTTGGCGCTCCAGAGGAGGATGCGATGTCGGTCACCGCATCACAAGGTGGGCTCGAGTCCTCTGAGGATGATGACTCGGCTGTGCTGCGGCCCTCGGGCGTTCCAGCATTGCCCGAGTCGGACCCAGAGCTGACAGCCATGTTGTCTCGGGCAGCCGCGAGCCTCGGGATAGAGTGGAACCCTCCGCCCTGTCCCGAGCGCTCCCGGCTCGATGATTGGTTTTTGGGAGCGCGCGCTGACAACCGTCAGTCCCCACCCCCAATACCTTTCTTTCCTGAGCTGCATGAGGAACTTGCGCGGTCCTGGAAGTCCCCGTTGTCTTCCCGTGACCGTTTGGCGACTTCCTCTGCCTTCTCTACCCTTGATGGGGCCGCGGCCAACGGGTACACTGGGGTCCCCCCAGTGGAACGGTCTGTTGCGATGCAACTGTGTTTTCAATCGCCCAGAAGCAGACTGAGGCTATCAAACACGTACTGCCCCGGCGGCCAGCTGCTGCCTCCACCCAGCCGCCGGCACAGTCGCCTCAGCCTGCTCCAAGCCGAGGATGCCCTCCTAAGGCTCCCGCCCGGCCCAAGCAGCAGCCTTCACCCGGGCCGGGTCGTGGAGGTCGCCGTAGGAAGGTGTCCCAGTCCGCTCAGCCCGCCCCGCGCCCCGCTAAACGCCAGGCCAAGCGGCGTTCCTGAGACGGATGGCTCAGGGATGGGAAATTCTTTCCAGGAGATGGTAGCAGGACCACTCCTTCCCCGGTGGAGGGCCGGGGGAGAATCCTTTGTTCAGCTGCTGGCCCCCGGGTCAGCAGCACCCTATTTTGGTCAAAGAAAGAATTAACACTCCCATCCCTGAGCCCCCAGAGATCGGTGATGACGGTGCGCGCCACCCTCGGGTCCCGCCACTCGCATCCCTCTCTGTCGCCAGCCTCCTGGCAGAGCAGACCCCAGTGGAACGTGCGTCCTTCCCTGGTCTCCTCTGTCAGGACGCAGCAGTTAACCGTGCCCCCGCACCGGGAAGCCCAACAGCCTCCCATGTCCGGGCCGGTAACGCTGCCTCGCTGCCCCACACCGGGTACGTCTGTGGTCCGAATGACCCCGCTGGTGCAGTTCCTGGGAGTCTGGCTTCAGCTTCCAGGGCTGTCCCACTGGGTCGCGAGGACCGTCAGGCGCGGCTACACGATTCAGTTTGTGCAGGTTCCTCCCTGCTTCCGGGGAGTCCGTTCCACCGTGATCGGGGCCAATGCCCCCGTCATGCGAGCGGAGATTGCCACCCTACTGGCAAAGGGTGTGATCGAACCTGTCCCTCCAGCTGAGATGAACTACGGGTTCTACAGCCCGTACTTCATTGTACCCAAAAAGACCGGTGGGTTACGACCAATCCTGGACCTGCGCATCTTGAACCGTTACCTTCACCGATTTCCGTTCAAGATGTTGACAGCGAAACGCCTTTTCGAATGCGTTCGTCCGGACGATTGGTTTGCAGCGATCGACCTGAAGGACGCCTACTTCCATGTCTCCATTCTACCTCGACACAGACCGTTCCTACGGTTTGCTTTCGAGGGGCGGGCATATCAGTACGCGGTCCTCCCATTCGGGCTATCTCTGTCCCCTCGCGTCTTTACGAAGATTGCCGAGGCAGCCCTTGCGCCCCTTCGGCAGCACGGGGTTCGCATCCTGAATTACCTCGACGACTGGCTCATACTGGGCCACTCTCGGGAGCAGGTTTGCGGACACAGAGATCAGGTGCTCCATCACCTACCCCGTCTGGGCCTTCGGGTCAACTGGGAGAAGAGCAAACTTTGCCCCGCGCAGAGGATCTCTTTTCTCGGTATGGATATCGACTCGGTCGCCAAATATTTCAGAGGCTCCTGGGGCATATGGCATCTGCAGCCGCGGTAACGCAGCTCGGATTGCTACATATGAGACTACATATGGCACGCTCCGGGTACAAGTGACTCGGCCCTGCTTACAGACTCTCACCCCATGGTCGTACCGCAAGTTTCTACGGACCGGAGTGTCCTTAGAACGAGTTTCCAGGCATGTTGTTGTATCAACAGATGCGTCATCCACGGGCTGGGGTGCCATGTGCAATGGACAAGCAGCCGCGGGCCTGCATGTCAATTGCCTCGAGTTACTGGCAGTACGGTTCGCCCTGCACCGCTTCCGAGCGTTGCTGAGGGGTCAACATGTACTAGTCAGGACAGACAACACGGCCGTAGTAGCGTACATCAACCACCAGGGCGGTCTATGCTCCCGCCGTATGTCTCAACTCACCCGCCATCTCATTCTATGGAGTCAGAAGCACCTGAGGTCCCTTTGTGCTGTCCACATCCCGGGAGACCTGAACCGTGCAGCCGACGAGCTCTCACGGATTCAGCCTCTCCCTGGAGAGTGGAGACTCCATCCCCAGACGGTCCAGCTGATATGGGAACGGTTCGGCGACGCACAGGTAGACCTGTTTGCCTCCCAGGACTCTTCCCATTGCTCCCTGTTTTATTCTCTGACCGAGGGCACCCTCGGCACGGATGCACTGGCGCACAGCTGGCCGTCGGGGCTACGCAAGTATGCGTTTCCCCCAGTGAGCCTTCTTGCACGGGTACTGTGCAAGATCAGGGAGGACAAGGAGCAGGTCATGTTGGTCGCCCCGTATTGGCACGGCCAGACCTGGTTCTCAGAACTGGTACTCCTTGCGACAGCCCCTCCCTGGCCTATTCCTCTGAGACCGGACCTCCTCACTCAGAGACGGGGCACCCTTTGGCACCCGCGTCCGGCGTTCTGGAAGCTCCATGTGTGGCTTCTGGACGGGACGCGGCAGGTTTGAGTGGCCTTCCACCTGCGGTGGTCTCTACCATCGCTTCCGCTAGGGCAGAGTCTACTCGACACCTCTATGCGTTGAAGTGGAACCTCTTCGTCACATGGTGTTCTTCCCGCCAAGAAGACCCCTGGAAATGCCCGATCGGGTCCGTGCTATCATTTCTCCAGGAGGGGTTGGAGCGAAGGCTGTCTCCCTCCACCCTTAAAGTGTATGTGGCCGCAATATCTGCCCACCACGATCTCCTGGGAGACAAAAAGGTAAGTCAGCATGACCTGATCATCAGTTTCCTGAGGGGGGCGAGGAGACTGAATCCTCCTCGCTCTCCTCTCGTTCCCTCTTGGGACCTCTCAGTAGTCTTAAGAGCTCTGCAGAGGCCTCCCTTTGAGCCTTTGCGGTCGGTTGAGATTAAATTTTTGTCTATGAAGACGGCTCTGCTGACCGCATTGGCCTCTCTTAAGAGGGTAGGGGACCTGCAGGCATTTTTGATTGACGAAGTGTGCCTGGAGTTCGGACCTGCTAACTCTCACGTGATCCTGAGACCCCGGCCTGGATATGTGCCCAAGGTTCCCACCACTCCGTTCCGAGACCAGGTGGTGAACCTGCAAGCGCTGCCTTTGGAGGAGGCAGACCCAACCTTGGCATTGCTCTGTCCAGTACGCGCTCTTCGCGCCTATGTAGACAGCACGCAGTGTTTCAGGACCTCAGACCAGCTCTTTGTCTGTTATGGTGGAGAGCGGAAGGGAAGAGCTGGATAGTGGACACCATTGTTTTGGCTTACCAGCAGCAAGGTCGACCATGTCCCCTTGGGGTTAGGGCACACTCCACCCGGAGTGTGGCCTCCTCTTGGGCTTTAGCGCATGGCGCCTCGCTAACAGACATCTGCAGAGCTGCAGGCTGGGCGACACCGAACACATTCGCCAGATTCTACAATCTCCGAGTGGAGCCAGTGTCCGACTATGTACTCGCTCCTACGGGTGGCCGGTAATGGACCAGGCTCAGGTGTCTTCGCTTGCTCGCCATTCCACTCCACGGACTGGATACGTGCAATATTTTCCTCAGGTGAGCTCCCCGAGAGCCCTGAGCTCCTCCAGCACTGCTGACGCCGACATCAGTTCAGTCTGCCCTTTCGAGCCCAGACCCTCATGTCCGGCCAGGTGCCCCGTGTGCATGGTTCCCCTCCGGCGACCCCCACATGAGTATTTCCACCGTAAGCCTCCTCAGCGAGCAGGTGTCTTTCCCTTGACAAGTCCCTGCCTCCCCTAGGGTTAAAAATCTACCTTCGGCTGGTACCCTAGAGTTCTTCCATATGCAGCCCTTAGCGGGTCATATGTGTATTCTCTAAGTCCTCCCCACGGGTAGGCATCTTGGCATTCCCTCACTGGGATATGCTTCCCAGTGTACCTTGGTATTCCTGTGATAAGTGGGAGTCCTTCGTCCGTACTAGTCTTACGACAGGGTACTCACACTTACGCAGGGCACTGGATGACAGCTGAGTGGCGTTGTTGTATTGGAACCCCCATTCGTTAGTCACTAACGTACGTCGTAGTGACTGAACGAAAGGGAACGTCTCGGTTACGTATGTAACCCTCGTTCCCTGAGGAGGGAACGGAGACGTACGTTTCCTCTGCCACGTCAGCTGTGCTGCCTGGAACGCGGAGTTCAGTCTTGGCTCCTGTAGCAGTAACATAATGCGATGTTGCCAGCGTACTTCCTTATATACCCACGAGGTGGGGCGGAGTTACGCATGCAAATTCCGCATGCCCATGGCATTGGCACTGCCATTGGGCGCTGTTGAATTCTCAAAGGTAATTGGCTTCTAAGCGAAACCCCCATTCGTTAGTCACTAACGTACGTCTCCGTTCCCTCCTCAGGGAACGAGGGTTACATACGTAACCGAGACGTTATAAATTATAACAAAAAATGCTATAATCACATGCTTCCACATTTAGAAAATATGGATAAATGCAATGAACTACAGTATTGTTAACTACTGATGTGATTTCTAGAGCAAGGTTGTACTGAATCTCATATTAAATATTTAAAAAAGGTTTTGACCTGTCTGGATCATAGGTATGTCCTTGGGCTATAGTAGCAGTGGCCTAAAGGAAAATGTGGTAGATGTAAGACTGCTTTGTCATCTCTCTAAACATGAGAACAAAAAGCAATAAACAGCCACAAGCACACTTAAAGGCAGAATAGGTGATTCGTTCCAGGAACATTTTTGTTATGCTGGTTGAAAGTCTTTTCGAATCCTAAGTTAAGTGGTCTAAATGTGTATGTATATATATATATATATATATATATATATATATATATATATATATATATATATATATATATATATATATATATATATATATATATATATATATATATAGTCTGTGGAACACATAGAACTATAAAATGTTCATCCAATTTTTCTTTTCAGTCCGAATGCAATGATGCAATGTCCTATCTGCCTTTCAACGTATGTATTTTAATACCCCCACGAACCTGCTCGTGCAGACATCACACGTCATCAGCGCGTTTCATGCTTTGCAGAGTTAGACAGACGTCAATCACCTAGCACCGCAACTGAAATAGCAGCCGCCCTTTACAGTTCCTCCTGAACCAAAACAACAAGAGATGTTTGAGATGGAAACCTGTGGTTTATGACTCAAATGTATGCATTTCAATGGCAACACTATCAACGGCTAAATGAATCTGCAGCAGTCAGGTGGTAGTCAACGTTTGCAACACTGCATCTTTACTCACCTTACTTATCTGTTTGAGCTAAGCCAGTGGTTCCCAAAATTTTTTAGGCCGGCATACCTCCTGAGGCATTTAAGTCCAATGGTTAAGGTCATAGACTGTAAAAACATACGACGCACCTTCACTCTCCTCCATTGTAGAAAAGCCGCCAATGAAGCCACCAATGTCCCAATATGGCGTTGACATCTTGCGCTGATTTGGGACCTGTGTCCGTATAGTCACGCCATTTCCAATTAAAGGATTAGTTCACTTCAAAATGAAAATTTCCTCATAATTTACTCACCCCCATCTCATCCAAGATGATCATGTCTTTCTTTCTTCAGTCGAAAAGAAAATAATTTTTCGACGAAAACATTCCAGGATTTTTCTCCACATAATGGACTTCCATTGCAACCAAAATGTTGAATTTCCAAATCAATGCAGTTTCAAAGTGCTTCAGAGGCTTTGCGCGATCCCAGACGAGGAATAGTGTCTTATCCAGTGTTGGGGAAAGTAATGCATTACAATATTGCGTTACTCCCTTAAAAAGTTACTAATTGAGTTACTTTTTAAGAAAAGTAATGTTCCGTTACTTTTTCTCACTTGGGCTGGGCTTGTTTTTTTTTCTATAACTAAAAAGTTATATTTTTGTGCAAATGTAAAGACCTCTTCATACTAAAAATTTAAATAGGCTGAGGTAAAAATGCAATTCACGCATGAACAGTAGAGGGCGCAGCTCTGCTGTGCTGTCATTCTGGATAATGGAAGAATAGGACACAGGAGAAAAAAGTTTTACCAATAAAAACAAAAAAATCTAGTAATTTTTGCTCATGGTTTACCTTGCTGAAAGTCAGCAGCAAGACATTGGTCAATAAAAGTAGATTAAATGCATAAAAATATTTGTTATTTATTATAATTATTGGAGGTTTGCATATTCTGATTTTGCATGTGACTGATTTTATTCATTTTGAGGAATACTGACTCTTTATTGTGCAAGTGAGATGAATAAATGCTCACATTTAGTCTAGAACTGCAATAACCATCATGTTTACACACAACGCCTCTGTACTTACTCTCGATTTTTGTCAACATGGGGACAGGAGAGCTGTCAGTCAAATAAATGTGAAAAAGTAACTTGCATTACTTTTTTGAAAAAGTAACTCAGATATTTTGATGTAAAAAAGTAATGTGTTACTTTACTAGTAACTTGAAAAGTAATCTGATTACGTAACTCAAGTTACTTGTAATGCATTACCCCCAACATTGCATCTAGCGAAACAATCGGTCATTAAAAGAAAAAAAAAATTATATATATACTTTTTTAACCTAAATTGCTCATCTTGCACTGGTCTAATGTGACGTTTTCGACGTGATTGCGCAATTGCGTGACTGGCGAGAGCAGAGCAGAGCAGAGCAAGATGAGCAATTTAGGCTAAAAAGTATGTTCATTTTGAATATTTTTTTTTTTAAATGACTGATTGTTTCGCTAGATAAGACCCTATTCCTCGATGCCTGGGTTTGCGCAGAGCCTCTGAAGTCCTTCGAAGCGCTTTGAAACTGCATTGATTTGGATCTTCAACACTTTGGTTGCAATTGAAGTCCATTATGTGGAGAAAAATCCTGGAATGTTTTCCTCAAAAAACTTAATTTATTTTCGACTGAAGAAAGAAAGACATGAACATCTTGGATGAGATGGGGGTGAGTTGATTTTTAGGTGCATTTTTTACCTTTATATAAGCAAAGTGTTTCTAACCCTTTTAAATGTTTCTGTTATGTTTTGTCAAATTCTAAAAATTCCATTAATTTAATTATTAATATGATAAATAAAGCAATAAATTAAGCTAAATCAATCATTTCAATCAAATGAAATCATTATCAACAAAAGCCATGCACTGCAGTGGCATAAGAAGTATTTACACACTGTTCAGTGCTGCTCAGAGGTGGCCTGAATGCAATTACATTGGCATAAAAGTTATGAGATAATGTTTGAAATAAAAAATGTTCAACAGAGAAATATGAAATAATGATAGAAACGAAGTGATACTTTTAAATATTAAACTAAATTAGCTTACTGGCAAGCCACTGTCTTAAGTGATTCATTCATTCATTCATTCATTCATTCATTCATTCATTCATTCATTCATTCAGTAGCAAAGCAAGTGGCTTGCTGCATCCTAATGCGCCTACTTATATGCCCTAAAAGTATGCACTGTTTTATGAAGTGAGAGTGAGTGTGTAGCAGAAGAGTAGGCAAGCTTTGGGACATGCTACTTTGTAGCTGTCTTTAACAGTCAACTCTGACGCTTAGTTACGTGCATCATGTCACCGTTTAAACTGCCCTGTCAATCATCATATCACAGTTAAAATCCTCCAAATTCAATTTAATTTCCTACCATTTCAGAGAGAAATGTAGTAGCGTTGATCTGCCAGTTGTGGGTCTAGAGAACTCTCCTCATGTCTTTTCAATTTGCAAAATGATGCATTTAAAAGTTAATGACTAAATGTATCTTTATAAAGTTCACAAGATGAAATATAATGTAGATAACATTGAGTGAATCTTTTTGTCAGGTTAGATAACAATTATTAATCAAACCCCTATCTATTCTAAACCTTTCTACTTGATGCGATCAAGCCATGTTGTTTATTTTTAAGCCATTATTTTTTAAATTTTGAGTGTATTATTATTTGTTATATGATGAATTCATGTTTATAAAAAAGACGCTTCACCTGTTGCAGTGTCCAAAGAAATTTTGCATGCTCAAAGTCTAGTGTGCATGGATCTGCACTTAGGATTCCAACGGTTAAAATAGACCATACAGGTATCTTTGGAATACTTATATTGCAACATACATTGATTTGGGACACACCGAATTCTAATTTCTAATACTATTTAGGATGGATAGTATGTGAATTGGGAACGCAGCAGCTGTATTTATGAATGGGTCATTGACTCTCCCGATTCGTTCAAAGCAGCAGATTCATTCACTAACGAAACATTGCTGTGTGTTTAAGACGCACAACACATCGGCTGTGGCTGTCATTGGAACTATTATTTTGTTGTAAAATAAAGCAAACAATATTGACAATATATTATTATTATATTACTAGTTTTAAAATGTATGTCACCTAAAGGAATAGTTCACCCTAAAACAAAAATTCTTTCACGGTTGAATTAATGCTAGATTTTTTGCTATACATTATGAATATGGCATCAGTTATTTTGCTTTATTTCCCGATTCAATCAGTGGCTCGTTCTTGCGTACTAGAGCACATACGCACATGCGCATTATTTAAAAACAGTGCTTTAAATCTCTTGACAAACTAAAATATGTAAATAACATTTGTATGTATTCTAAATAAAATATATAGATTGTACTTGCTCAATAAAAGGATTTATTAAGTCCACGTTATGCAAACAAGAAACTATGCTTCTAACCACAGGTCAAGAGCTGTCGTTCCAACCATGCAACTTTGCGATGCTGTTTGCAAACGTTCGTTAGAACTATGATTTCGGGACCATAGTTGGCTAACAATGCTTTCAGGAAACCAGATTGGGCTGGGCTCTTCAAGGTCCATTGCCATCAGCTCAATCAGACGAGACAGTAACCCAATGTCTGTTTCTTTCTGGAACTCCTATCTCAACTCGGCTCCAACAGGATGTAGAACGGTTATGGCAAGTGGATGCCCATACAGGAGTGAAAAGGGCATTATACGGTCTAAACAAGATCAATATGCCCTTGACTGCCTTGAGCAGTTGACAACAAGAGAGACTGTGAATGGTGTCTCTAGATATGTAACTCCTCTACTTCCTTCTAAGAATGCACCCTTGTTTGATGCTCCTAAGGAGGCAGTTACATCATCCCGTCAAACAGAGTGCCAAGTGACTTATAAATCCTGAACAGGCCATTATATGTGAAGAGATCCAGAAAATAGTTGAGGCTGGTTATGTGCCCTAAAAAAAATCTCTCAAAGCCGTGAGTACTGGTTTGTACCTCACTATCTAGTCAAACACAATGGAAAGTATCGATTAGAATTAAATTGTTCCTATACCTTTCAAGGAGACTCACTGAATGCTCATGTGTTACCTGGTCCTACCTTAGGTCATCTTTATTAGGTGACATCCTTTATTTTTGGCAATATCCTGTGGCTATTAGTGGTGATTTCAAATCCATGTTTCACCGAGCTCACCTGTTGCCTTTAGATAAACACCTCCTACACTTTTTGTGGTGAATCATGAGAAAAGATGAGCCTGCTGATGTGTATGATTAGCAAGTTTTACCATTCAGAACTACCTGTAGTCCTTGCTGTGTGATCTGTCACCAAGGACTTTTATGTTGATAACCGTCTACAGTGTGTTTCGGACATCCAGAGAGCAAAGGAAGATGTTGGCTTTGAAATTCGACAATAGGCAAGTAATGTTCTGATGGTGTTCTACTCAGGTAATTCCATTAGGAGGGTGTTGCATTTAACCTACAATCCCCCTTATGCTCCACATTTTGGAGGAAGGTGGGAGAAAGACATCTATTTTCTGCACTTTGAGATACCTTAGGAAGTCAAGTTGTAACAGAAGAGGTCCTAAAAACTGTATTGGTTAAAGTTGAAGAAATATTAAAAATATTACTCTTCTAGTGCTGATGATTTGGATCCTGTTACTCCCAATTTGATCCTTATAGGGAGGCGAGATGCTTTACCCCAAGTCATCTGTGCAGATTCTAATATTTTGACTCAGAGATGGAGACATAGCCAGGCCCTTGCAGATAAATTGTGGACCAATTTTATTAAAAATAAAACATTTGCCAAAACTACAAGTTTTCCAGAAATGGCAGCAAGATGGAGGTAGTTTGGAGAATTCCACCTTAGTAATGGTCTTGGACCCCCGACTCCCCACATGCTTTTTCATGCAGGCCTTGTTAGAGTTGCTGAAATAGAGATCAATGGGAAATTATATGTTAACCGCCTTATTTCTTTACCCTTTATTGAGCATTACGTTTGAGTCTGTCATATCATCAGAATTTTAAAAAATATGATGCCATATTTTGGGGCGGTCTTGTTGAAAATCCATATAGAGACGCGTCAAAATCTGAATACCACGTCCACCAGTGGGGATAACAATCCAACCCTCTCCATTGACTTTGTGTTGCGTGAAGTGGTCTCCTTGTCATTTCTGACTTATAACAAAAACCAGAACAATGTCTTAAAACTGATATGTGACAGGGTGTACAGCAAACAAGCTAAAAAAAACTGAACTAAGTTTTTATAAGCTGTCGACCTAAAAAAAAATTGCATTTAAGGACACAAAATCAAATCAAATCAAATCACTTTATTTGTCACTCTACATATGCACAAGTGCAACAGTAGGTGAAATTCTTAGCAGTAGGTGAAATTCTTGAAATTCTTAAAAGTGGACACTGTTTGGTTTGGCTCTGCTGGGTTTGGCTTTGCTCTCACAGCTGGTTTGGCTCTACTTGCTCTCCCGTGCATCCGCATTTGAAATCTCCATATGAACGGTTTTCGTATACGGTTTTTTTGGAAATAGGACTTGTTCATCGAACATGGATTTTTCACTTCGACTTTTTAGATTGAATGAGCACAATTAAATGTGTTCTGTGAATATACATTTTTAATTTTGAGTGAAGACGTTAAGCTATGATTAGTACAATTAATCTTTTTGCATGGGGACAATTATTTGGAAGTCATTTATTGGGCCAATATGTAATGATCAATTTCCATAATTTTTCTAAAGGTTTTTTTTTTTTTTTTTTTTTACAGTGGGAAAGACTACTGTTGAGGTAATTGTTAAGGAGACATGCAAGATGGATGTTGCACCATGTCCTAAAGAATAGGCCTTCAAAGGGGCTGAAAATTCTGGAAAGTTTCCAAAAATTCTGCCCTATAAAAATTATTACCTCAAGGTGAGTTTTATTTTGAACACAGCAAAACAATTATCTTGTTTTCTGTTTGAATTAGAATTATTTTTCTTACCCCATTGGCAAATAATTTTGCTTGTTTGAAGCAAAACATTTCTTTTTTTATTGTGAAATTTTTGCAAATGTCTTGTAAATGCATCTTCATTTAAGAATTTTGGAAAACAAGACAAAAATAAGTAAGAAAAGCTTTTTTGCAGTGAAGCAGCTAGAATGCAACATGACATTTGCAATGTATGTGACATTACATGGCTTTTACAAGACAAGTAAAATGACAGGATATTGTCTTTTTTTCTGAAAATTTCACAATAAAAAAGTAAATGTTTGCTTCAAACAAGAAAAACTATCTGCCAATGATTGTCATTGCACACTTAAAAATCACATAATGACAATTTGTTCTGATGCAGTCTGTTTTTGTGTAGACATCGACCAGAGAAGAGAAAAGATGGATATTTCCCTTGGTGCATTAGATGGTAAGCACATCACCAGCCTTCCACCAAGCAAACAGTGGGAGTACCTTCATGAATTATAAATCTTGTGTCCCTGTAATCTTGATGGCCCTTGTAGATGCCCACTACCGTTATCTGTATGCACATATTGGTACCCAGGGCAAAGTGTCTGATGGTGTTGTTTATGCCCACTGTGATCTAAAAGCAACCTCTTAAATATTCGCAACCTCTTAAATATTCCACCAGCCCAAAGTTTACCAGGCACAGACGTGGGCTGCGTCCGAAATCGCATACTTCCCTACTATAAAGTATGTACTGTATATATACACAGTTGTGGTCAAAGATGGCTGTAAAAATAAATCTGCAATGTTTATCCTTTCAATCTTTTATTTAAAAATGTGCAAAAATCTAACCTTTCGTTAAAGTAAAAGAATTGAAAGTGGGGGGTAAATTATATTATGAAATAAATGCTTTTCTCCAAAACACGTTGGCCATAATTATTGGCACCATTTTATGTAATTCTTTTTGCAACCTCCTTTTCCCAAGATAACAGCTCTGAGTCCTCTTCTATAATGGCTGATGAGTTTGGAGAACACCTGACAAGAGATCAGAGACCATTCCTCCATACAGAATCTCTCCAGATCTTCAGATTCCCAGCTCCATGTTGGTGTTTCTTCTCTTCAGTTCACCCTGTAAGACTGGAGAAACTGGAAGAACTATAAGAGATGGCGACTCACTGAGAAAACAAAGGAAATTAACAAATTAACTCTCTCTCGTGCATTTAGCGTCCCCATCCGAGACGACATCACACTGTGTTGATCACCCAAGTACTGCCTTAATTTACATTTCTTTCCCTTCACTGCCTCTCTCCTTCTTTATCCCCCAATCTTTCCTCTATAATTCACCTAAAATCTACATGGGTTAATGTGAACAAGTACTATACAGTATTATACATGTTTGATATCATTTAAAACGTCTCAGTACGACTGGTACAAAGGTCTCATTCCCATAGAAGTAAACCAAAAGGTAATAAAGGTTTTAAGAGTTTGCTTATTGTCGTGGGTGTGCCCTCTGCCAATTGGTCTTTCATGCATATTACCTCTTGTCCTCAAAAGGTGCAAATTAAAGGTCTACAGGACTTGATTAATGCAAATTCTAATTGTGAACTCATGTTTACATTTTTTACAAGAGGTTTCTGTCTTGGTCTGGTATTTAAGGAGATGTTGCAGGAAGGTCAGGGCACGATCCTTTACTCAGGTCAGCCCGTAATGTCGAGTGTCTTCTAGATACTCAGTGTTATGTAATTGTCAGGTATCCATCTTTTACTCTTTACTTTTTTAGCATTTGATGTTATGTATTGATTATCTTTGAATTGATTATGTAATTGGCATACATTTACCTGACTAATAATAAATTGTTACATTTGATTTTTTTCTGACCTACTCTGGAATTATCAACTCCAGTAGATTACGTTTTTTTTTATATTTACGTTTTTTATTGAGAGTCAATAACACCGCAAATATCAAGCATACGGCGTTAGTTCTTACAGGCCACGTAGTCAAGCTCCGCTATCAGCTGATTGGGAAATTCTAACTCCGCCCCTTTCAGCTGATCCGATTCAGCTGATCCTATGCACTCAATTGGCTTCTCTCAAACAGGGCGTCTTACTTAAGCATAGCTTTACTTCAATCTCCCTGCTTGGACGCTTCTGCTGCACGCTGCTTTGCAACCCACCTCCTCCCCAGCTCCTCCTTAAACTGCTTAACTTAATCAATGTCATTCTGTTGTCATTGATGCATACTCTGTTCTAAATGGGGGGTTTGCTCTGCCCTCCTAGTTTAAATGGGAGGTTGTCCCCAAAATCTGCTGCTGTTCCCTGTCTTGGCTTTTCATGGAGCTCATGAAAAGGATGGGGAATTTAGAACAGAGCCATACCGCCAAATGTAAATCTTTGCAAAATACGCAATAAAAAGTTTACTAAATGTTTGTCTATTGTGTCTTTGACTTAAGTGGACCTGACTGAAATACGCTCAGGTTAGTAACGGACTAGAGCACAGTTTGAAGCAGAGTGCACTGTATTAATACTCTTTTCAGGTGTGTTAAGACTACATCTCTTAAGGAGTGCTCTGGCTATCATTTCAGTAATGTTTTATATCCTGGCAATGCATACATTAAAAATTGCATTTGTCTGTTTCAAAGATGTCAGGGAAAAAGAAAAAGAGTGTTATTTCATTCTAGGCACCAGATCAGAGGAGGAGACGGTAGAGAAGACAGCAAGGGAAACAGTATTGGACAAAGTAGAAGAGACCATAGAGACAGTGGATGAGTCAGTGAACAAGTCAGGGAAGAAGAAAGCATTAAATGGAGCAGCCATCTATAGGTGTACTTTTAAAAATGAGTGGTCAACCAAATGGCTATTCATTACCATAGGCGCCACCAGCTCCTATTACTGCAGACAGGAGAACTCATGTGCCCATCAAGTTGTGACCGATATGAACAGGCATGTAAAAAGTAATGGGCATCAGGCCAAAGAACAGGCACTTCAGTCAACGAGCATAATTTCTATTTGTGCTGGTCAATTGAACAATATAGGTAAAATTGAACTGCTAGCAAAAAAATGGATGGGGCCGACATTTGAGTGGCTCCTCCAATCTCACTCCAAAGTTTTGATAAAACTTGAGATAAACAGTATGCGACAAAAGTATGTCCGGATTACATTACTTATAGAGTAAGCAAAAAGTTCCCGGATTACTCTTCTGGCGAGATTCAGAATTGAAAGCGTGCATATGATGGACACTTTACTATCCCATGAGGCCACAGGAGAGGTTTTGTGAATGTAGGTGATGCGACGTAACTGACACTAGTAAGTCACGTGATAATGAAAACATGGCGAATTTAGTACGTCCAGAATACACTCTTACACACACTCATACTATATACTAGAATGTACTTTCTTAGCAGTCGTGAAGTAATTAAAATAAGTACCTACTCTAGAGAGTATGCGATTCCATGGTCATCTCCTTCATGTTTGTTGAGAAGGAGGCAGATAATGAATGAAACCAAACCCTTTCAGACATCTTGACCATGACCAGAGTGTCTACAATTACAGGCTATCAAGAGCTAGACGTGTTGTCGAAAATGCATTTGGCATACTTGCCTACAGATGGCAAATCTTTCTTACCACAATTCCCCTAGACCCAGGAGCAATGTCCTTGATAACCTTGGTTGCTCTGTCCCTTTACACCTACCTGCGAGTACAGGCCACAGACACCTTCCTTCCCACTGCTCTAGTAGACACAGAGGATAAAGACCACCATATCATCCCCTGGAAGCTGTCGCAGAGTTGCCAGCCTTCCATCAGTGCCTGCTGGCAGAGATCGAAATGCCACCAGAACAGCAAAGGAGCAGCATGACAAACTCAAAGACTACAGAAGGGTCTGTGTGTTGGCATGAATACATGCTGTAATGCACAAGGACATGTGAAAACCCTCCAGGGTCATTGAATCATTGTGACCATCTATACACAAATAATATACAATAAATTGAAGTAAATATAAACTTAAATTAATGCTACAAATAAATGTAACAAATTTCTCTTTATTTAGAAAACAAGGAACAAAATTCAGTTACATTAAACAAGATAAATGGAATGCTGAAGACAAATCATTGGGGGCATCAACCTGTATGTCTTGCTCAGCATTGCTGTGTCATTTCAGGCTGTGGTATGTGGTAACAGTGGTATGTGATCTCATATTTCCTGAAAATATACCCCAAAGGTAACATATACAGAGAAAATAAGATGGGATTTAATATGGACCCTTGTGGGAGCCCACATGATAGAGGAACTGAAGGTGATGAATAATACCAATTTGAACTGAAACAGACCTATTGGAGAGATACGAATAGAACCAGTGCAAGACCATGCCCATAAGCCCAACATCCTGCTGTAGACGATCTAAAAGAATACTGTGATGGATTGTATCAAAGACAGTGGTTGGATCGAGCAGAATTAAAATAGCGGAGTTACCTGAATCTAAAGTGAGCAAGAGGTCATTTGTCACTTTAAGGAGGGCGGTTTTGGTGTTATGGCGGACATTAAACCCGATTGGAATTTATCATGAAGATTATGGTCAGTTTAGAATGCAGAGAGTTGAAGAAAGACAATCTTCTCCAACACTTTCAACAAAAAAGGTATTGTGGAGATAAGCCGAAAATTATTAAAATCAGACGGATTAAGACTTGGCATCTTCAGGTCTAATCACTGTGTGCTTAAAGCAGGATGGAATAACGCTAATTCTCAATGAACTATTCATGATAGTCAAAACAGATGGGCCAATCACACTTAACACCTCTCTAAAATGAAGTGTCTGCGTGATATCCACTGGTGAGGTTGTCGGTTTTATTTTTTAAATTAACTCTAAAATCTATTGGATTAAAATGTGTTAGCTAGACATTATTAGGGGCAGGATAGGAAGAATAATGATGCCATAATTTTCCAGAGAGACATGTAGCCTATCTTTTCTCCATTTACGTTCTGCTTTACGGTACTCTTGCCAGGAGCGCAGGTATGGTGGTTAAACCATGGACGTGAGTAAAGTTTAGCAACCTTTGATGTCAGTGATGCAAGTGTGTCTAGAATATTTGTACATGTCTCATTAAACATCAGAGTCATTTCCTCAGTGTTGAGGCAATGCGATGGAGCTTCCAAAACAGACCTTGATAAAGACTCTGTATAGGCATTAGAAAACTCCTTTACAGTTGAGGGTTTTATCACATGAGAATAATACACTTCCTTCTCATCGTTCGGAGGCAGATAAGGACGTATTACATTAACCATGACAGACATGATCAGACAGGCAGCTTTCCTTAATATCAATGTTACATACTGAAAGGCCAGAAGTTTGAACAAGATCAATGGTATGTCCGTGTACGTGTGTAGGGCCATTAATGTGTTGAAGGAGGTCAAATTAGTCAATGAGCTATACAAGTCCATCACCAAGCCATGAGAAGGGCAACAGACATGGATATTAAAATCACCCAGGATTAGTAATTTATCCACAGTAGGGACTATATTAGATAGAAAAGTCCCAAATTCATGGATAAAGTCCTTGCTATATTTTGGTGGTCTATAGATAAGGGCACTGAGTCACTAAGTCACTGAGCTGGGTAGTTGAATTGTTAAAGGGTTAGTTCACCCAAAAATGAAAATTCTGTCAGTAATTACTCACCCTCATGTTGTTCCAACCATGTAAGACCTTCGTTCATCTTCGGAACATAATTTAGTATATTTTTGATGAAATCTAAGAGCTGTCTCACTCCTCCATAGGCTTTCAGAGGGACTGAAACTTGATGGCCCAGAATAGTAAGTAAAAACGTCATTTAAGGAGTCCAAATGACTACAGTGGCTCTGTATTAAGTCTATCATGCGACGAAAATACTTTTTGAGCGGAAAAACAACAAAAATAACGACTTTATCCCACTATTATTGTTGTTCAATTGGGAGCGCCACGACGCATGCGCGAGAACTGATATTACGGCGTTCTTATTCTACTACTACTTGTTACTGGCTGCTCACTCTTTCGGAGTAGTACCGCCATCTACTGTACGAGATGATGTCCCGACATTGCCGGCAGCGCAACAAGGTCTGTTTACAAGCAGAGGAAGACGCGCGCTGTATGCAAAAGTGCGTTCGTCAATATGTCCGCTGATTTCAATGTAGATGAAGATGAAGACTTGGATTTTTTTAACCAACCATACATACATATACATACATACATACATACATACATATATATATATATATATACATACATACATACATACATACATACATACATATATATACATACATACATACATATATATACATACATACATACATACATACATACATATATATACATACATACATATATATATATATATATATATATATATATATATATATATATATACATATATATATATATATATATATACATATATACATACATATATATACATATATATATATACATATATATACATATATATACATATATATATATATATATATATATATATATATATATATATATATATATATATATATATATATATATATATATGTATATATATATATATATGTATATATATGTATGTATGTATGTATGTATGTATGTATATATATATATATATATGTATGTATGTATGTATGTATGTATATGTATGTATGGTTGGTTAAAAAAATCCAAGTCTTCATCTTCATCTACATTGAAATCAGCGGACATATTGACGAACGCACTTTTGCATACAGCGCGCGTCTTCCTCTGCTTGTAAACAGACCTTGTTGCGCTGCCGGCAATGTCGGGACATCATCTCGTACAGTAGATGGCGGTACTACTCCGAAAGAGTGAGCAGCCAGTAACAAGTAGTAGTAGAATAAGAACGCCGTAATATCAGTTCTCGCGCATGCGTCGTGGCGCTCCCAATTGAACAACAATAATAGTGGGATAAAGTCGTTATTTTTGTTGTTTTTCCGCTCAAAAAGTATTTTCGTCGCATGATAGACTTAATACAGAGCCACTGTAGTCATTTGGACTCCTTAAATGACGTTTTTACTTACTATTCTGGGCCATCAAGTTTCAGTCCCTCTGAAAGCCTATGGAGGAGTGAGACAGCTCTCAGATTTCATCAAAAATATACTAAATTATGTTCCGAAGATGAACGAAGGTCTTACATGGTTGGAACAACATGAGGGTGAGTAATTACTGACAGAATTTTCATTTTTGGGTGAACTAACCCTTTAATAATTGCACCTCAAATGTACGGTATTGCGTGGAAACCAAAGAGCCTGCTCACTAACCGGCCCACTAATCTGGGAGAATTAACATAGTCACAATCCACTGGAGATGAATCTGATAATGAATCCTACTCACCCGCATTGAGCCAGGTTTCCGTCAAAAATAAGAAGTCCAAGTCATGAGATATAACAAAATCGTTTAAAATAAAAAAAAAATTATGGATGGATCTCGCATTTACCAGTGCCATTTTCTCATGTTATTAGGTCTACTTGATTACACGTATACATTTAAGTGATTCAAAGTGATATAGGCCTACTTGATTTACATGCTTGAGTGATATAAATGGGACAACATTTAATCAAAAACACTGTGCCCTTATAAAATAAGGAGGTAATTTTATGCTACCTATATGGTCTAGCTGTTAATTGTTAATAAATTGAATCCAATAATCATACAATAGAATAGTGGACATATGAAAGAATCAACATTTCATATACATACACATACCTCCAGAGTGCTGAAGGCCTGACGAGGCAATACCTGACACTTAAGAAACTCAAGATGGTTTAATATCCAGTCCTGACGCTGGGTAAGTTATTTTGCTCCCCTCCCACTCTGTATGGGATCCAATAGCTTCCCATACTGAGTATGCAAGGATGCTGTAAGGGTGATTACTTCTCCAACTGAGAAGTGTGACAATATCAAATAATCTAAACTATGTGGGCTAACAAAAAGGACCTGAGAGCTGCAATTCCTCCACTCTTTGCTTCCATGCAGTATCCTTTTTGACGCGGCCATGATAACAGCTAGAGCCCACATCGTACAAATAGGACCTCTGCCACAACTCCACAAGAATTTCTTCTTTATTGGAATCCCACATACCAGTATTCCTTTTTTCACCTCCATGGTATTTAACTTTTAGCACCATGCACGTTGATCAATACATTTAATGTTGTATTTTTATTGGCTAGCAGTGAACATAGGTCCTAGCAAACACTCTGTGGGATGATCATGCAAAATTTCTGACACTCTCAGAAAATTATCGCAGGCTATCTTTGGACGCAAGACCGTGACAGCGGCTGTCTCTGAACCTCTCTCACTGTACGACAGGATCACCTATGACCACAGAAATTGCCATGATGGTCATCTTTCATTTGGGACGAACAATTCCAAATAATTTCCTCCTCCATAATCTTTTTTTCTCCTTTTTGCTGCAAATCAGATCACATACAATTTGGATCGCAAGCTTCATTGTTATGATCATTTTTAATAACAATTCCAGTCTCACGCGAGAACTCCGGTCTGACGCACAATGTGATCTCACGTTGTTTCCTTGTCATATCTCGTGTGTGATTGGTTGTGAAACATAGTTTACGGACGAGATAGAGTTGTCTGTGATTCTATCTCTTGAAAAGTCATGCAGTGTGAAACCTCCTTTCGCCGATCCATCGTGCAGTGTGAACACAGGAGCAACTGAATACTACCCCAGATAGTCATGCAGTGTGAAAAGAACTGCGATCTGACTACTTTGAAAATTGCAGTGTGAAGTCTTTTACAAATATGTAATTATAGGATCAATATCCATACAAGACGAATCACTGTTCTACTTCGACTTCCTGTATAAGATTAGCCTGGCTCCGCACTCCTACGTACTTCCGCTCAATTTTCATTTTCCTTCAGTACTCCGCCTGGGACTGCGGTATAGTCTTAGGTTTTCTCCGAACAAATTTTTACCGGTCCAATCAGCAAACAGAGGGAGTGACTGAGAATGATGACGTTGATGTCGTGCACTAGTTTGAGTTGTAGTTCAGTAATGGCGGCTGAGAAAAGATGCGAGCAAAGCCATTCATTCCGTTGTGGCAAGAAGCCTGAGCAAGAACAATCTTTGCTGAGTTTTTTTGGTGGCCATGATGTTGTGTCCTGGGAAAAGTTTGATTTTCCAGCTCGCTAGATTAATGGTGAAGGAGATGGCTGAAGCCCCTGTAATTGTATTGCGTGTGGTCGGAAGGTATTGTCATCATTTACAGGGGCTAGTCAGTTATTTTATTAAACGTAAAAATCCCCAGCTGAATTACCTACTTTTTTTTTTTTACACCAAGGTCGTGTGGTAATTTAATTGCTTTCCGAATCCACATCTCTGAGTTTTCAAGAGTATATAACTTCAAAATTCACTATTTATAACCTTTTTGACCACTGCAGAGCACCGTATGGTTGCGCTTCGCTGTAATTTGGATGCATTTCTAGACTTGTATTTCTTTAAATGTCGGCAAGTATTTTCAAGAGCAATATATTTAATCACGCTCAAAAAATAAAAGGAAGAAAAGCACGTAAACATTTGAATTGGGCCGTTTTTTACAGCAGAATTTATTCTTATCATACCAAGCATATGATATTTTATTTACAGTATACAATCATGTTACAGACCACGTGAGCAGCGCGTTCCCGAACACAAAACTTTCCCCTCCACCGTGAATAAATCACAATCCGAATGCACAAGGTTTTATCACTGAGGTGGCTGCACATTTATTTTTACGGACTTCCATGTGAGAAATAAAGGCGAATGGCGCATGACGTCACGACCAAACGTTAGCGATTGTTATGGCCGATCCAGAGTGGCTCTTGGCAGATCCAATAGTTTTAAACTTCAACAGAGTACCTGCCTTCAAGGAAGTAAACGCTTGTCAATGGAGAGTGGCCAGACTCTCTGTACAAATGAAATGTACGAGAGTCTGGTAGGACCAGGCTAGTATAAGATGTATTTCATATAAAAAATGCAGGGTAAATTACTTATTCCACACTATTGTAATAGTTCCCCCCAAAAAGGAAAATTCTGTCATCATTTAGTCACCTTCATGTCATTCCAAACCTGCATGACTTTCTTCTGCTGAACACAAAAGTAGATATTTTGAAGAATGTTGGTATCCAAACAGTTTGGGTTCCCATTGACTTCTAGCCTGACGTCGTCATACTCAGATTCTAGTCAGAATATGAGTCTGATACTGCTCCATTGGGCTGTGATTATTGGGGCGTTTCAACCGAACCAGGAAAGAAAATGCCTCTGCACTCAATTGGATAGACCTACAACAAATCAGAACAAGTGACATGTTGAGCGACGCATAGTTGTCAACAGAACTCAACCACACACACGCTGAAGAAGTAGAAGAATGAGTGCGATGAGTGTAAACGATCTTTGCCGGTGTTGTAAAAAGAATTTAAGGATACACGGAGTACTTACCAACACGATCATCATTCTTGGGAGAAATAGTAAAGGTGAATGCATATACGAACAAGTTCTTCGTTTAGGATTAGAACAAATTCAACCCAAGCGCTCTTTGGTGACGTGGATGATTGCGTTACCTTCAATCATCTGTCCATCATGGTATAAAGCCCGCCCTGACAATTTGATTGGTCCAAACAGCTCTGATTCCAGCATAGTTGCTCCACAAAGGATCAAGTCCAGACTGAACTTCTCGACCTCAAATGTTGTGGGCGTGGGCTAAGTTTGCGCCGACATCCAGGCTAATTGACTTACAAAGTATGGAAAAAAAATACAATGAAAGTCAATGGAAAAGCCCCTATTTTGATAGCTCCGCCCCATACATACGTAACCCAGGCAACGACTATGGCGGAATCTGTGTGTTACTATGGAAATCCAGGTTGAATGTTCAATGAAAAAGTCATAGCTTCCATCACAAAAACACAAACAGTTCTCATGAACAACTCTATAGCACAAGCACGACAAATAAACTAATGAACATATTACAACTATGACAAGATTAGAGGGTTATATAGATCATGAAAAGAGGAAACAAACATATATTAGAAGTGTAGTATCTTCTCAGACACACTTTGGGAGCTGACGCTTGAAACAGACGGTGAGGAGGTTTAGACGCTCCAGGTTTATACGGTGTGGTAATGAATGGGTCTTTATCATCGCTGAAGTGAATGACAATACGATCGCAAATGGACAATCAAGTGAACATGACACACAAGCATACTCAAGCAAAAGCCAGCATGTATTAGTTCTGTGAAACAAAACAAAACCAATGTAACTCGCCTATCGAGAAGAAATAAAGCACCATCGGTGTCCGATTGCAGGCCTTAGCGCTCCTTGAGTTCTCTCCAGCGCTGGAAAGCTCTTTTCGCCATCATTAGTAGACACGCCCCTTACTGCTGATTGGCTATAAGTTTGTTTATGTACTCGGCCCGAGTCCGTTTTGTAAAGCAGTTTTGAAATACCACTTACCCCAACTTCAAGGGAATACAATGTATTTACCTTTACTATCGAGAAAGACTTTCTTTTTGCCAAGAAAATGATTATATCCACACCATTTTTTTGACCTTGTTTTCAGAGAATATATATTGAATACAAGTGTATTTTTTTCTACTTTTTAAATATAAACAAGTTAACTCAACCAGTGCAGTAAGATAAAATACTCTAAAATTCAAGATATAATCTATGAAAAACATGTCTTAACATATGTTGCTTCTCAAATAAATTGATCTTGTTCAAAAGTTTTTTGATATTTTCACTGGGAAAAAGTTAAAGACTTTCTGTGCTAAATATATTTTTAGATACTGTTGACACATATTGCATTTCCTATTGCATTATTTTACAATTTAATGCAACATTTCCCATTACAAATGTTAATTGAGAGATAATGTCTTATTTGGTCTTGGTTACTTTGGTCTACCCATTTTGCTTTAAAAGCTGACTCCATTTGTGTAAACCTGATGTATCATGTTATTCAGTATGATTGGAGAGAATATATTCTGCTTCAATGGAAATAAGTACAAGTGGATTTACAATGGATTGACAAACAAGGCTGCCATTATATTATCCTTATATTACAATCACTGTGAAAAGCAGTATACAAATACATGTGAATTGAATAGAACATTTGACCATCTGTAATTCACATGTTAAACACAGGTCTAACTATTTTGTAAACATATAGCTGGAAAACAGAGTTTGCTGTATTGCTAATTTATTAGTTTTCATGTGTGAATGACGTTTCTGCATGAATGTTTGTAATTGAGAGCTGTAACCTGAATAAGCAGTTTTAAATGTGTGTTGGAGTGTAAATCTAATTTTCTCCTCATTCCTTTCTCCTACCGGTTCATTAGGCTAGTGGCTATGATCATGGTGTACGCTAGCTAAACTAAAAATCACAACAGTTACATTGTGGTAATCGTATACTCACACACTTCCCCCTTTCCGCAACTATATCATGTACATAAAGGAATGGTTCACACATCATTTACTCACCCTCATGTCATTCCAAACTCGTCATTCCATACAAAAATTCCAGTGTTTTCTGTTATGCTGTTTACAAAAGTCAATCTTCAACAAATGGATTATAAATGGACTTCAGCTCCTATGAATATACAGCAGAAGGTTGTGATAAGTTGATATAAAGCGGTCAACATTCAATGTCTGTTACTGAAAATGTATTTAGCAATTTGATAACAACCAAGACTCAACAGCAACATTGTAGAAATGCACAATTTCATTAGCTTTAGTTGAATAAGAGCAAGATCATACAAAAACCCACAAAAAGGTTTGCAACAAAAATAACAGTTTGAGTTTGATGCATCGAGTTGTGAATTTAATAAGAATTTAATATTAAACTGATATTAGCTGTCCATGTGAAAAAGAAGTGCACTTAATGGTACTGAATTGAACTTCAAATCTTAAAAGTAGACTTTCATGGGCACACTTAAATACATGTTAAAAGTGCACTTTGTAATAATGTCAAATTATTATATATATTTTTTTAATTTAAGTGCTTTTTAAATCATATTTTAATCATAATTTGCTGTGCATGTTTTGATGTGTTGACTAATATACAACACCGTTTTAACTGTAGTGTGTTATTTAAAATAACATTTAAAGTTAATATATCTTAAATGTACTAAATTACAACTTCATTACAAATATGTAATTACAAATATTTTAAATATTCAAAAGAAAACCACTAGGTGCCAATCCTATACCGCACCTTTAAATGTCCCAGATTGGGGTTCATGAGTTTAACTAAAATCTAAATAAATAATTTTAAAATAAAAACAATCAAAATAAAACACTAATAAAAAAAGATATTGTATTTGTTTACCTGCATGTTATGTAGTAAACTTAATTTTGTTATTATTATTGACCTAACTTATTAAATTAAAATTGGGTATAGGTCTACTTCAAGTAAATATATTAGATCAAAGAGTTTCAGCTGACAAAAAAAGTTGGGGAATCCCTGCATTGTAAATATGAAAGTTGGTACATCATTATAATATTACAGGTTAAAATGTTGATTTGTAAGCTTACATTTAATTTACACATTAAAGTTTTTATAAAAACTTGTAAATTAATATAAACACTTAAATGATGGCTGTCATAAAATAGCTTTATTTAAACATACTTTTAGGAACAGGTCAAAATACAATGAATATGCAATACAGTGCATATATTTAGCAAAAGGCTCATATGTAAGCAATTTTTTCTATCTGACTAACAAGTTTTGAAACATTGAATGGCTTTTCTGAGCAATATGTGATGTTATATGACATTGTTTACAAGCCGTTTTATTGACGTCTTTCTGCAGTTAAAAAAACTGATTGATCGAATACATGTGACATAATAGAACAATTTACAGCCTACATCACACTGAAATCACGCAGGTTTAACTATGCACGTCGGTTGCAAAAGACGGTCTGGAATGCGTTATAATGTATGAAACATTGGTTTAATTGTGCTTTAGGCTATACAACAATTGAATTTCAGCAAATAAGCAGTTAAATTTTATTAAATGTTTGACACTGAATGAAAATAATGAAAATTTGAAATAAATTTGAGAAATAAAATAAGTTTAATATATTTTTATTTTCAAAATGTAGGCTATATATATATATATATATATATATATATATATATATATATATATATCCTACATTTTCCGTCACTGAAACAATACTACAGCCTGTAAAACATTTAAATAAATATCAGTAAATAATGGTAATATAAATTATGTAAGAAAGTTAAATATTAGTTAATATATTGGTTTTATTTTCCACACAGAGGTGCTCACACTCTTAAAAAAAAAGGTTCTATATGGCACTAAAAGTGGTTCTTCGTCGTAATCATAGAGGAACCACTTTTGATGCTATATAGAACCATATCTTAACATGTTCTGTATCTTAGACCTTAGTCAGTGGTGCTATATGGCACCTTAACAAAAGAACCGCTAAAGAACCACTGAAGCACCAAAATTGGTGCTATACAGCTGATATAAAGTGGGACCACTAAATTTGATTGACATTTGCATTTCTGCATTAATTTCACTTACCCATGTAGCTCCAAAATGAACTGGTCAGTAAAACCCAAGATGAAAAAGCCATTCTTATAAGGATTTAATATATCTACCACAGAAAATAATGGACTAATTTGTACTTTTCAAAACTAAAATCTAAGTATTCCACTTCTGAAGCAAAGCCTTCTTTAGGATTGTTCCAATCCACCATAACAATGAAACCAAGTAAGGAGACCAATTAATGGAATAAAGGCAAATTGTATTTTAGTGTAGTTATTTTATTAAGAATTTACACAGAGACTTAAGGAAGTATACAACAGAAGAAAAATGTGAGCCTATTTATATTACACAAAGAAAACCTAGCCAGATAGTGGTTCATTCACTCACTTGTACAAAACACTAGAGAGCACAAATAAGAAAGCTTAAAAATCAGTCAAATACAGGCAGTAAGCAGGTGATGAGGTTGTAGGTCACTGGAAGCGGGCACAGATGTTCCTCTGGGGTCCTGGCTGAGGCCCGGTCTGCTGCTGCTGCTGCTGCTGCTGTAACTGATGTCGCAGCTGCTGGGAATAAGGGTCTTCCAGAGACTTTACTGATACTGTGGTTTTTGGTCCCGTCTTCCATTCGATCCCACTGGTGTCTACAACTGAGGCTTCAACAGAGACATTGTGTGTGCCCAGGATGGAGAAGTTGAGCAGGAACTGTGTGCTGAAGTAATCATTATGAGGCTCCACTTTCTGCTCAATCTCGTTGGTCTTGGAATCAAGAGGAATCTAAAATCAAAGTTGAGAACATGAGAGTACGTAACTGAGAAACCTGTTACTGGGGGAATATTACCCACCAGCTGGGAAAAAACTGCCTTAGATGATCAACAATGTGATCCAAAAGAACAAAATAAGTTAAAACTTGGGACTCTGGGTTGAACACACCTTGAAGTCTGATCCTGGTTTTGTCTGTAAAGTAGAGCTGACTTTAAGGCAGACAGCCTGAATCTTCCGGAACAGTCCCGGAGTGGAGCCATGCTGCACCACCCCCTCCACCTTTAAAGTTAACTGCTGGTTGTTCTGCACTGGGATTGGCTCGTTGGGTGTGCGAGGAGATGGAGAGAGAGCAAGCTAAAACAAAAATCATTTTAAAATGATTTAAAATTGATTTAAAATGAAGATCTAAGCTTTCAGATAGTTTGAAACGTATGAAATAAATTCATGAATTGAGCACAAAATAATATTACTATTATTTTGAGCAACTGACTTACACTGAAATACTACTAAATTTTAATAATCTTCTCAATACCTACTAAATTTTCAAGGCAATATATATATATATATACACTCACCTAAAGGATTATTAGGAACACCTGTTCAATTTCTCATTAATGCATTTATCTAATCAACCAATCACATGGCAGTTGCTTCAATGCATTTAGGGGTGTGGTCCTGGTCAAGACAATCTCCTGAACTCCAAACTGAATGTCAGAATGGGAAAGAAAGGTGATAAGCAATTTTGAGTGTGGCATGGTTGTTGGTGCCAGACGGGCTGGTCTGAGTATTTCACAATCTGCTCAGTTACTGGGATTTTCACGCACAACCATTTCTAGGGTTTACAAAGAATGGTGTGAAAAGGGAAAAACATCCAGTATGCGGCAGTCCTTTGGGCGAAAATGCCTTGTTGATGCTAGAGGTCAGAGGAGAATGGGCCGACTGATTCAAGCTGATAGAAGAGCAACTTTGACTGAAATAACCACTCGTTACAACCGAGGTATGCAGCAAAGCATTTGTGAAGCCACAACACGCACAACCTAGAGGCAGATGGGCTACAACAGCAGAAGACCCCACAGGGTACCACTCATCTCCACTACAAATAGGAAAAAGAGGCTACAATTTGCACGAGCTCACCAAAATTGGACAGTTGAAGACTGGAAAAATGTTGCCTGGTCTGATGAGTCTCGATTTCTGTTGAGACATTCAGATGGTAGAGTCAGAATTTGGCGTAAACAGAATGAGAACATGGATCCATCATGCCTTGCTACCACTGTGCAAGCTGGTGGTGGTGGTGTAATGGTGTGGGGGATGTTTTCTTGGCACACTTTAGGCCCCTTAGTGCCAATTGAGCATCGTTTAAATGCCACAGCCTACCTGAGCATTGTTTCTGACCATGTCCATCCCTTTATGACCACCACGTACCCATCCTCTGATGGCTACTTCCAGCAGGATAATGCAACATGTCACAAAGCTCGAATCATTTCAAATTGGTTTCTTGGACATGACAATGAGTTCACTGTACTAAAATGGCCCCCACAGTCACCAGATCTCAACCCAGTATCTTTGGGATGTGGTGGAACGGGAGCTTCGTGCCCTGGATGTGCATCCCACAAATCTCCATCAACTGCAAGATGCTATCCTATCAATATGGGCCAACATTTCTAAAGAATGCTTTCAGCACCTTGTTGAATCAATGCCACGTAGAATTAAGGCAGTTCTGAAGGCGAAAGGGGGTCAAACATAGTATTAGTATGGTGTTCCTAATAATCCTTTAGTAGTGAGGAAAATAAGTATTTGAACACCCTGCTATTTTGCAAGTTCTCCCACTTAGAAATCATGGAGGGGTCTGAAATTGTCATCGTAGGTGCATGTCCACTGTGAGAGACATAATCTAAAAAAAAAAATCCAGAAATCACAATGTATGATTTTTTAACTATTTATTTGTATGATACAGCTGCAAATAAGTATTTGAACACCTGAGAAAATCAATGTTAATACTTGGTACAGTAGCCTTTGTTTGCAATTACAGAGGTCAAACGTTTCCTGTAGTTTTTCACCAGGTTTGCACACACTGCAGGAGGGATTTTGGCCCACTCCTCCACACAGATCTTCTCTAGATCAGGTTTCTGGCCTGTCACTGAGAAACACGGAGTTTGAGCTCCCTCCAAAGATTCTCTATTGGGTTTAGGTCTGGAGACTGGCTAGGCCACGCCAGAACCTTGATATGCTTCTTACAGAGCCACTCCTTGGTTATCCTGGCTGTGTGCTTCGGGTCATTGTCATGTTGTAAGACCCAGCCTCGACCCATCTTCAATGCTCTAACTGAGGGAAGGAAGTTGTTCCCCAAAATCTCGCAATACATGGCCCCGGTCATCCTCTCCTTAATACAGTTCAGTCGCCCTGACCCATGTGCAGAAAAACAGCCCCAAAGATGCTACCACCCCCATGCTTCACAGTAGGGATGGTGTTCTTGGGATGGTACTCATCATTCTTCTTCCTCCAAACACGTTTAGTGGAATTATGACCAAAAAGTTCTATTTTGGTCTCATCTGACCACATGACTTTCTCCCATGACTCCTCTGGATCATCCAAATGGTCATTGGCAAACTTAAAGGGGCTATATGCAACTTTTTCCCCAAAATAAACGTAACTATAGCCTTTTTATTTTACCATTTATGACTCAAACATCTCCTGATGAGCATACTGACACCTTGTCCGCTCACAGTGGGTGCACCTATAAGCCTGTATCCTATTTTTCATATTTTCTGACGGGTCGTCTTTTCCCGCGCTGTCTGCGGATGTGACGTCAAGCGCGTTCATGTTAAACGTTTCAGATCACTCTGCCTGCCACCACCGCTAGTCAGCGAGTAGCCTACACTCGCAAGCAGTGCAATGGATTTAACGAATACACAGAAGAGACCCAGGACAACTCGGACACCAACAGTAACTCCACAGAAGACTAAAAAAGTTAAACCCCTGACAAGTGGCCAAAAAAGGTCGAAGATTGAGAGAGACCGGCGCATTGCAAGGACTAGAGTGAACATCGGCTTCGCATTTGACTTCGCATATATATATATATATATATATATATATATATATATATATATATATATATATATATATATATATATATATATATATATATATATATATATATATATATATATATATATATATATATATAAACAAAAATAAATATGAATAGTGCATCAGTAATGTAAAGTCTTTTTGGGTGTCTAGAAAAGCGCTATATAAAACTGATGGATTATTTATTATATAGCCATGTAAAGCTACATTATATTGTTTGTTGTTTCTATATCTTAACAAAAAATAAGAGGTAAATGAAGATGTAAAGTGTGATGCATTTTATTTCACATAAGACATGTAGTCAATAAATATTGCTAAATAGTATTATGTATATGTGTCTTTCATACTTGGTGATAGTAAGCAACTTGTGTATAATAAGTGGTCAAGGACAGTGCTCAGTCGTCAAGGACAGTGCTCAGATTTGTGTTTTTAATATTCTACGAAAGTTTCGGTCTGTGCGCCCTTCATCAGCGTGTATGCCAATGGCGAAATGGGTTTATTTATTTATTTAATGGATACATTTTTTGTGTAGTTTGTCAGCTACACGTTTGACGTTTTGATAAGAGAACACTTATCTCAAACATTATATGTATTTGACTGTTCTTACCTCTGTAAACATAATGTTGACCTCCTTGCAGCAGATGACTTGTGAAGTGTACACGTACGAGTGCGCGCTGCGAGAGCGAGCAGAAATGAAGATCAGTTCTGTTTTTTGGCCACAGGTGTCAGTCGCGAGTTTAAATTTCAGAAAAACGCATATAGCCCCTTTAAGACGGGCCTTGACATGTGCTGGTTTAAGCAGGGGAACCTTCCGTGCTATGCATGATTTCAAACCATGATGTCTTAGTGTATTACCAACAGTAACCTTGGAAACAGTGGTCCCAGCTCTTTTCAGGTCATTGAACAGCTCCTCCCGTGTAGTTCTGGGCTGATTTCTCACCTTTCTTAGGATCATTGAGACCCCACAAGGTGAGATCTTGCATGGAGCCCCTGTCCGAGGGAGATTGACAGTCATGTTTAGCTTCTTCCATTTTCTAATGATTGCTCTAACAGTGGACCTTTTTTCACCAAGCTGCTTGGCAATTTCCCTGTAGCCCTTTCCAGCCTTGTGGAGGTGTACCATTTTGTCTCTAGTGTCTTTGGACAGCTCTTTGGTCTTGGCCATGTTAGTAGTTGGATTCTTACTGATTGTATGGGGTGGACAGGTGTCTTTATGCAGCTAACAACCTCAAACAGGTGCATCTAATTTAGGATAATAAATGGAGTGGAGGTGGACATTTTAAAGGCAGACTAACAGGTCTTTGAGGGTCAGAATTCTAGCTGATAGACAGGTGTTCAAATACTTATTTGCAGCTGTATCATACAAATAATTAGTTTAAAAAAAATCATATATTGTGATTTCTGAATTTGTTTTTTAGATTATGTCTCTCACAGTGGACATGCACCTACGACGACAATTTCAGACCCCTCCATGATTTCCAAGTGGGAGAACTTGCAAAATAGCAGGGTGTTCAAATACTTATTTTCCTCACTGTATATATGCGTGTTTGTTTGTGTGTGTGTGTATTTATTTTTATATATATAAATAAGAGCTGTCAAAATTAACATGTTAACTCATGCGATAATGTTTTCAGGTTAATGTGTTATAAATATTTAACGCAATTAACACAGCATGTGTTTTTTTCTGTCATCCTGGCTGCGCTACAGTATATGATCACACATCATGCATTTAACAGCTATTAAACCATTCAAGCGTGATATGATGCAAAAAAAAACTTAAATCTGTACTGGCGCACATCTGTGAATCTTCTGTCTGTGTGACAGACACACAAAGGACTCGCATGCACAGAAAGCCGCTTCAGCCGCACCGGCCGCATTGAGTTCTCTTTTGTGCTTGAACGGATGAAAACACACAAAATGCCTGTTTTGTCGAGTATCCTCGTAAGCACAGTCTTAAATTAGTTAAGTTAAGTATTAAATGTTCGTTATGAGGCCATGGGATACATGGTGTTAGATCTTTGTCATGTGCTTCAGATCTTAAAGTGACAGCAATAATAAACCTGCTGCTGTGATGTCTGATAATGTAAATCAAAGAACAAAAGACAGAGAAAATCACTCACTGCCCTTGACTGAATAACAAGGATTAATCTATATTTAAATTATAATGTTTGATAACTTTATATTATCATTATACATTCATTTGGATATTGGAGAACTGTGAAATTACAGAAAAATGTGTTATTAATTAGTAAATTTCTTTAAATCGATTGACAGCAGTAATATATATATATAAATATATATATTTTTAAATGTATTTTTATTTTTAAAAGTGACATTGTAGGTATTACTTACTTTAATGCTGGTGGACTGAAGCTTCTGGAAGAAATATCTCTGGAATGAAAGCGGTACTTTCAAAATGGCTATGACTGCATCACACAGACAGCCAGTGTGCTTGAAACGGATAGTAAAAAGACAAATTTAAAAAAGCAAAAACAGAGAAAGAAAGATAATTTATGTCTGGGAAAAGTAAATTCAAAAAGATTTGCAGACAGGGAAAGTCAGCCAATGGAAAAATTTCAACATTACCAGGTAGGAGACAGGAGGGTGCTTCCTGCTTAAGTTTTCCACTTCCTCCAGGACGTGATTGAACACAGCCAGCATTCTCAGTTCATACTCGCTCTCTGCCAGAACTGATCCATGTGTGCCAAACTCCTGAAAGCTGAGCCATATGTCTAAATATTATATATAATATATAATATATCATATTACGAGTCTTCATGTGGCTATTGTGTCTAAAAATCTCCCAAACATGTTGAAATCCCAGATTAAGTATTTGAAGCATCTCTTTTATGTTAAGATTCATTTTACGGATTCAAGAATTATAGTATTCTTACCTGGCTGTTTGGGGATCAATTATTAAAGCCTCAATAACATAAGATACAAGCAAGCAGCTTTGCTGTTGTCTGAGAAAAGTTTTAAGGAAAGTACAGATGTTTGGCAGAGCAGTTTAGGATTCATTTATTGTGGCCCTGCAAATACCATATTTATAGTAGCTCAAAAACTTTACTTTTGGAACATTAAAAACTCTATCACTAATCTAAACAAATCACTAATGTAGTATGTACAAAATTAGTATACATACAATATGTGATTTCAGACGCAGCAATTTATCCTAGCAGTTAGCCAAGATTCTTTTCAGATTTGAATTAGACCAATCTACGTTTTGATCAAGCGGCGACCTCCCCCAGTTTCTCTTGAAGCCAATACGGAAGTGACTTAAACTGTGATTCATCGACTGGCCGCTAGGAACAGGCTCCAAAAGGGAGCAGAATTTTACAACTTTACAGCAGAAAAAAACATGTTTACAGCCTGGTACAAATTGTGGTTTTGGTCTATACGGCTAATTTTACCCTTCATGACAACTATGAGGGGGGTGAAATTTTTTATAACTCATTCGTTTACATTATATCAAGCCTTAAAGTTCTGCATAATTAAGGGCATGGCCACTTTGAGTGACAGGTGGATTGTCATTTGTCTGCTGTCTGTTAGTCATCACCACAGCTCCACCCATGTCCCGCCTCTTTGCCCATTTTCAGTTATCCGGATGTGACACGCTGCCAAGATGGCAACGACCAGCTCGACCCTACTTTACACTTCAAAACTGCTCTTCAGAATCATATGTCCATATTTTTTTTACAGTCTATGGTTTTTATGCAACAGTTTTTGGATCACAAAATCAACAATGTCACTAAAGAAGTGTGTTTTTGGTTGTGAGGGAAAGATCACCTTGTTCAGCTTCCCAAATAACCTAGCGTTAAGGAAACAGTGGATGCAGTTTGTTTTTCCGGAGCAGCAATGGAGTTGTGCAAGTGTGTTTGTTTGTTCCCGGTCATGAGCTGAAACCGCAAGCGGTGAGTGAAACTGTATCAAATTTTGTTGGCAATCGGCACACAAGTGCAAATAATGTAAACAACACGAACGTGAATCGAAAGTTATCCAGGGATAATGCCATGATGTATTGTGTGTGTGCTCGTGACTCTTTAGCCCCACCCACTGCACGCCTGTTTTCGGAAAGAATCGGTACAGCATATCTGTCTTTAATAAGTCTGATAAAACGACTCTTCGGAGATATGAAGGATGCAATACTACACTATAGGTACTCAAGATTAACATTAAATTGGCAGAAACTGTGTTATGTACCTTTTTTTTTTTTTTTATTGACCGGTCTTAAAAGGTGAAGTATGTAGTTTCTGCGACACCAGTGGCACGCAACAGAATGACAAAAAAACAGTACATTTTCAAACAATCTTAGCAACGTCCCTTTCTTGTTTTTCTTTAATGCCATTCCAGATTCTATGGCTATGTTCATGGCGAGAGCCAGGTTTATTATTTCAGAAATAAAACAAAAAATGTTTAAGATTATTTCTAAAAACCTAAACTAAATTTACTTGGTTTTCAAAAGTATCAACAGAATAAAACTAATTTTTCAAGGGGTCGAAGTATTACAGTCCAGCAAAATATGTTTAATGGACAGTAGATTCTGACAAGATGAACACTGGTGAATTTTCTCCTGATTGTAAAAAAAATTTGTAAATTGCTTGACCCCAGCGATTATTAATATGGAATATATGTTTTTTTCCCAACATGAAGATTTATTTTATGTAAATTTATTGCAAATGTCCCTTTTGTGTGTCGCACCTCCTATTACTCAAACAGCACAAATACAGCTCTTACGGGTGCTGGTGAATGTTTCAACCAGTAAAATTGGGCTACTTTCAATAAAAGGTCCAACATACTTTTAGCTGTGTTACTATGTGTAATGATAAGCAAATGAGTAGGCCAACTCTACTCTGACTCGTAACAGACACGCAAGGAAGAAACCAGCACTCTGTACACCGTATCAAGCTCTCCAGATCACATAATTCAGTGGAAAATGAATAGAAATGATAATTTGTATAAAAAACATGTAAAAATAAATCTGTTCTCAGACACCAATGATAACACTCAACCTCCATTCTTTTCTCTCTTCCGGAATACTTTTCTTTTTTCAAAACTGCGCCATTACTCTCACACTTTTGTGCAACAGAGCTAATTGGATGGCTCATTTCATCGCAGGGCACACTTGACACACTGTAATTGATCCCGCCTGGTGTGAATAGCTCCATAGGGATCTATTGTTTCGATTCAAAAGCGTCATCGCTACATACATATGCGCCACTTTAATCGTGCTCATTGTGAAAGGCCCTTAACTTGTAAGACTACTCTAAGCATTTTATGCAGCCAGCCGCAGATCGTCCCCCAAGAAAAAAAGGATACAGTTCAACATTTCGGAGGGTGGCGTAGTCGGCATCAAACGAAGACTGATACAGGTCAGCATAGCGAGCTGCCAGACTTCTAAATTCATCCATGGATAATTTCATCTGATCAAAAACAAAAAAAATACACACAATAAACATGCCATCCTCATAAACAATTCCTAAACATAATTAAGGTTAAAATACTGAGGAAATCAGAGAAACAAATAAAAATGTACAGACAATATGCAGGCATGGATATGTGTTTCAGCACCTGTGTTGAAATGCGGCCGCATCGCTGCAGCTCGCTGCCTGAGGACAGAGCGATGGTGGTGGCGATGGCAGGAGGTGGGCTGGTCTTCAGACTGTTGCAGGTGCAGATGAGCTGGGACAGCGCCTGAAGAGTGTCTATACGCAGCTTCACAAACTCACACTGGAACGCCAGAGGACTCAGTGGCGTACTGGCGGCCTGAAGGCAGAATATGATTATAATCAGTCACAAAAAAAACTGTATCTAAATAACTCAAAAGAGAAATAGACAAAATCAGTTGCAAAAAACAAGAGCTTGACTAGCAGATCCTGACCATGAGAGACGCGATTCCCTTCTGGTAGGATTTGAGTGCTTCAGAGATGGCGCTCATGGCTGCGCTGTAGTCACCATCCGAAAGCCCACTGAGGCACTGCTCGGCCTGAGAGAACTCCATTAGACTGTTCAGCCAGAAGTAGAAATGTTCTGAGGCGACGCGGGTACGGAGGCTCTGGTACAACTCCCTGGAAAAATCATGGCAGCCCTGTGGACAAATTTAAAAAAATGAAAGCAGCCATTTTACCCTGTATTCAGCTACTAGTGTAAATACATTAACAAACCTGTCTGGGTGAATCTCACGAAAACTGTCAAGAACTATCCAGTTCGCAATAAATAGATAAATGATAATAAAAAATAATAATAGAAATACATGTCTATAGAAACACCTATATTAAATAGAATGAATTTGTACATTGTGCCGTTTTTTTTTACTACAATGGCCCAAATATCAGAAGCCTGACAACTGCAATACAAAAAAGATATATTTAAATTGTACAGTACAGTAGTGTATGTATCATGATAGTCTTCACGGAAATTATCTTGTTATCCTGGAAAAGCAAAATAAATGCCAAAACAAGATGTGAACATATGATTTTTCAAAATGTTAAAATAAAATAATATGATATAGGTAAAAAAAAAATCATGTCCTTGCACCTTTTTTTTTTTTTTTACAACATTAAGATTTTAGGTTAAAATCTTTATTTGTAAAAGATAATATATTAGGTTTTTTTTTGGCAGTTCATTTAAGGGTCCAGATCGACATTAATTTTAAATGAGTATGTAATGTAATGAGAATGTAAAAATATTCCATGTAGACTGTAAATTAATATAAATCATAAAAAGCCAGGACGTACACAAGAATCATAAAACATTTGGTTGCACATTATTTTACAGTACGTGTAATTACATTGTACTTATCTAAGAAAGTGCTGGGTAAAATAAGGTAACTACATGGGTTAATGTTAGGTTTAGGGGTAGGTTCAGGGCTAGTACCTAGTTATATTACACGTTATTATACCCAGTTATTGTAATTACTATAATAAGTACATAATATGTACATGGGGAACAGAACAGGAAATCTCATTTAAAAAGACATAAAAGGAGATATATTTTTCATTGTATTTTTTGTTGTTGGTCCATACAATGAAAGTCAATGGTAACCAAAACTGTTTGTTTGCCAGTGGTTTTAAAAAAAAAAAGTTGCCAGCCACCGCCAGCGTTTTTCTTCTTCTTCTTCTTCTTCCATTTTTCACGAAAAATTCATGGCCCCCCAGAATATTTTGTTGTATGAATATCTGAACATGCAATGTATCAAAATAGAGAACAGACCCCATGCTTTTAAACAAACAAACCCAAAAAAAGTTATTCTAGCTTCATGTATTCTTTTTTTATTTTTTTTAATAAAAAAAGCAATATTGCTCAGCTTTTTGCTCAAAGACTACATTCAGAACGGATTCAGAGCGATGATCAAAACAGATGGAGTAAATCGATTTCATCAACATCCCTAATGCTTGCACAATCATGTAGCTCATCCTGGGTCGACCATTCATTCAGTAACATTAGGCAGTTTTGAGTTATATGCCGTTTAATGTTGGTGATTGCGTTATTTTACATATGCACATGACTACATTAATTGCGTTCAATTATTTTACCGCATTAAGGATTTTGAAATTAATCACATGCGTTACCGCTGACTTAAACCCGTTTCAGACTATTGATTCATAATTGACACCAGCCAATACAATTAAAATGGGTTTCCTTCCCCCTCACATCCTAGCTCACCATGCGGGAGGCCTGTCTGGCAATGCGGTACACAGTCCAACCATTGGCCACATTCTCCAACTGCTGCCTGATCACCGTCTTTACCTCAGCCGAGAGTGAGGCCTGACTGGCCACGAATAATACTGTTGCCAAGGAAACCTAAGAAAAGCAACAAGACAAATAACTCTTGACTGTTTAGGAAAATTGAGAATTTAAGATCTACAGTTGGATATAATTTCTGTATTTGCTCACCAGAAGCTCCTGCTGTTTCTCTGAAGTTCTGTGACTTGCCACCCTGAAGAGGTCCAACAGGTCTCCCAGCATTCCCTCTGCCAGCACCGGCTGCTGTGTGGCAATAGCAGCCAGAGCCTGACACATGAGTACCCGTGCAGAGTCACATGCGCAGTGCAGCTGCCCCAGCAGGAGATCGACAGAGCTCTGACTGAGATGAGGACAGCTTTTCAACATCTTCACCAAAGAGGTGAGCGCCGTCTGAGTTCAAACAAAAGTTAACAATTCAAGACTTAAAAATACTCAGCATACACTGAAGTGAAGAAACATGGTGCACCTGATGTGGACTTGGTTTTTCACCATTTCTAAAAGCATGATATATTCAAATATTCCATTAGATTATAAAAACTCATGTTGGTCACCAACTCACTACTGCACATGCATTTATGAGGACACTCACTTTAAGTGTCACCTGTGCAGTTTTACTGTCATCTTGACTACAGAGCAGAATGAGAGACTCCATCCCCATTACCGTTTCTTGTTCCAGCTGAATGACCTCTGACAAAATATTTAGATTTAAAAAAAAAGTTATTTGTCATTTAAATATTTTCTAAATTAAAGTTAAGGCTATGAATATAAATTCCATTATTGGTGAGGAGAAACCAACCTTTCTCTGGACATGAAACAGCGATACTGGTCAACACAGTGATTCCATGGGCTGCCACTGCCAGGTTACTATGGTAACAACACTCCTGCGCCAGCTTCACCAGGTCAGTGTGACGGGGTGCTGGAGACGCCTCACCTGTGTCATCCAGAGAGTGGTTAAACTTATGTTGTTACATGAGAAATACATCCTGAAATCTTTGGAATACATTTGCATAAATGCATTTTTAATAAAGTTAACATGATATATTTGATATAGATTGAGTTCATACCTGTATTAGGGCTGAAGTAGTGTTTAATAGCGATAGTTCCAGATAGTGTGGAAAGGACAGACAGCATTCCCAGCTTCAAACTGTTGTACGGGGTGCTGAGAGCGCACTCACATAGCACCTACAAGCACATATCTTGGTAATTATTTTCCCAGTGAGCAAATTTTCCAAAATTAGTTTTAGTTCTTTTCACATTCTCTATTAAAAAAAAAACTAAATTATGAATGATTTATTGGAATCAGACAAAAAAATTAATGAGATACACCTGTTTGAATGCAATAGAGTCAGCAAAGTCAATTTTGAGAAAAATCCAGTTTTCTGAAGGCTCCAAAACAAAACCATCTAGCAACCATACCTTAACCAAATATCTATTGGAAAAAAAATTAAAAATGTCCCCCATGATACCACAATGGCTCAATTACCATTAATGAAACAGACAGCCTATATATTAAGACCTTCTGTAATGTTATATATAATATTCTATAATGTTACATGTCAGATGTTTTTCCCCAACAGTTAACTTAAGACATAACAGATAATGTTTGCATGACTACTCGCCAAGACTGATATTTTGAAATATTGTAATTCTGTATATGTGTATATCGGGATCACGGGATTGTTTACATCAGCATGAGTTTGGAAATCACATTTCATTGGTTCAGACTCATGCCATTGAGAATTCGCTATGAATATTCACAAAGTTGTAATGCTGCACTTTAAAACGATAACCAAAAGGAAAGGTACTCCGCGCTTTAGATACTTATATATTTTTAATTGTTATTTGGAGCATTGGGATCGCTAGACAAGGGATTAATGAAAATTTTTTGGTGAAAAACTCAAATTCGGCCTTTCACACTTGTTTTGCCTATAGTTCGAAATGAGCCTTGCGCATTCGGACTCATTTTGCCAGCACGGGTCACATATATAAATATTTACCGTAGTAAGAAATGAACCAGCTGACTGTAGGGCTGGTCCGAATACCATTTTTTGAGCTTCGAAGCTTCGGTAGTAATCAGCAGTGAATATTCGAAGCTTCGGAGGGAGGGGGCTGAACATATTCTTCTCTCTAATAAAGGCAGGAATCTCGAAAAGCGGGTGCACCTCAAGCGGGCAGGGCTTATATGCTCCGAGAACGGACACTGCACTAGTGATACAAAACACATAGGTCAGTTACGTCCCAGTAACCAGCTCCTATATTTCACAGTAGATTCATTTAGATTGATAATAATGGGTAATAGGCTAGCTACGATAGTCTGTGTTACCGGTGTTCAGGCGCAACACCAGTTACATCAATTGACCATCGTTTAGATTTTTTTATAATAAAATCGTGTAGTTCAGTTAGAGAGCAGACACTACAAATAAAAACTGAACGTGTCTGCTTAATATACCGTGAGTCGAACGAGAGTCGCAGCACAAACTGCAGCAGGAGTCAGATTTCATTTATCACGAGAGTGAGGAGCTCAATGACAAGATAATCGCCAAAGATTTGTTTTCCAAGCGAAATGTAAAAGCACCTATTTAAGTGAGTTTGGCATTGTACTGTTTTGTTGTTGTGTTTTTCATTAATAATAATAGGCTAATGAAGCGACCATTCAAGCAACCCACCCCTCGAACTGATGCTAAAGTAAAATGTGCACTGCTGCACGGGCATTCATTCACAGAAAATGTACTCACCATCACATCCGTAACAGGTAAAAAGGCTGATACATTTTGATACTATTATTGTATAACTAGGTTGGGTTCCTCAACTGTCCATCCTTTTGAAAACGGCTAGGCTACAAGATAATTGTAAAAAAAAGTGTATTGTATTTCACCAGATTTTATAGTGTAAACACATTCAAGCGTGAATGAGAACTGTTTTGAGGGGGATTCCAGGTGTGTGAAAAAATATATATATATTCGAATCCCAAAATTTAAAAAAAACAACCCACCAAACTAATATTTGGATCCAGCACTAGCGGACTGTCCCATAAACATCTATGACTCTCTGACCTGTATGTTCTTCCTTGTCCACAAGTGAGGAGCTTTTTTAGCCAACAGCTTGAGATCCTGAATGGCGAGTCTTTTCACTGCTTTTCTAGGGTCCTCCTTTAAGTACTGGAGAAGAAGTCGAATCTACAAGACAAAAAAGGAGGGTTTTGTTTCAAACAGAGATCATGATTCTCCCATGATTCTGAACAGACAACTAAACAATGTATTTTACTAGAGGTTCTGACAAATGTTAATTGCTGCAGTTTTTAAAGGGGTCCTATAACACCCTTTTACAAAGTCTTCCAAAGGTTTTGGGGTGTACTAGAATATGCTTTCATGCTTGATTGTAAAAAAAAAAAAAAAAAACATTATGTTTCACATATTTTACATTATTACAGCACCTCTATCCCCAGTCTGGCCTGAATGCGTAATTTATTTCCTGTTTCAATGATCAATGAAGCCCCTCCTTCTGAAATACGAAATGTGCTGTGATTGGTTAGCTGGCCCAGTGTGTTGTGAGTCGTGACTGGCACCGATTAGCACGTGTTCAGGAAATATCATGCCCCTTTACCATAAGCGCAAGCTCTATGTAAATATTAAGGATGGCATCAGTTTCAAACCAATTCAAACCTGATTCAGACTTTAGGATGTTAACAAACAAGAGGATCGTCCAGAACGGATTTCATGCACAGACTTTGCAAGCATGGATTTCACAGGACATTTCAGAGTGGTATGTTTGTTTTTTTTGTAATTTTGTAATACATTTAAGACACAATGTTATACACCATTTAATCATGATATTTGTCGGATCATGAAAACTATACATACAGTAATTGATCACAAAACCATGGTTACAAAAGTGAGAGCTTACAAACACAAACAGCTTACAAACACTATATCAACACATCGTAGCAACAACATTAAAGCTTATGTTTAGAACGGTTAATAGAAAACACAACTACAAATAAGACAGACATTCAAGTTGTATCCACAAACAACAGATTGCCCCAACAAAGTGGGAACTGCTCCGTTTCAGGAGAAGCTTTTGTGCTTAGCCTGCATTGTAGTTCTGGAAGCTGTCAATGTTGGGACTATAATGTTCAGGCACAGTGTCTAAAATAAATTTCAACCAAAAAAATTTTGTCAGCCTTAGGAAGGTCAAACAAATGAGTTATGGAAACGGGGTGGGAAAAAATGCAATGCTGTGTGACGCAAGTGTTTTTTTGCTAGTTTCAGCCTGATGCAGTTATCATTTTCACGTCCTGTGCCACATTGTTTAAATAGCAAATGCATTTGCACCTATCATGGGCATGCAGGTCTGAAAACGAGGTGTGTTCAGGCGCATTGTTGGCGCGTTGCTATAAGACTGCATCATTGACCAACTGAAACCCAGTCTAAAGTCAATGGCAAATGTATTTATTTTTGTTATTTAAAGAGTGTGTTAATAATGTGCGCCTATAGGCGGGTGCACAATGCGTGTACACTCTGTTTATTACACACACAGGGACGCACACAAACATTTTTAAATATGAAAAATTAAAGGATTCAAATGTAAAAGATTATTGTGTATAATATACAAAAGCCTACATGTCATAATGGATAGTCATTGCATGTATGCAAGTAGGGCTGGGCGATAAAACGACAATGATAATTATCGCAAAATAATTTTCCTCGATAAAACGATAACAACAGTTCGATAAATGCTCGATATAATGCTTATGCGCTATGTTGCGCATGCGTTTTGCAGATCGGGCTTCTGTAAAAGAAGATCGGGTGTTGTTGACAGTCACAGTGATCGACAGGCTGACCGGCTTGGAGGAGTGTGGAGCAAGAAAAATGAGTAATAGTGAAGAAAATTCAGCGCTCACGACCAGCTCGGAGGACACAGATATAATTGACAAGAAAGATCACTCAACTTCAGTGGTTTGGAGATATTTTGGCTATTTGCAATCTGACATAAAACAGAGCGATGTGCACTGTTTACCATAGGTTCACCACACGGTAATATAATTATTCAATTATCTTGCTGCTTCGAAGTTCTATAGCATTGAGCCCAACACAGTGGTAAATCTACATTAGCCTAATATCAGTTCACGCATAGGCTTATCGCCTTGTTAGTTGTAGTGGGTGACTTACAGCAAGCTAACGTTACCAAACTATAATCACTAAAACATCGGACCTATGGAAAAATATATTGGTATCATAATTTTTGTCTTTGGTGATTTATTAATAACTCAGCAATGCCTGTATTAAAAGAGAAATAAAATAATTTCATCCGATGTTTAAAGTGAATAAAATAGACTTGACAGCCCTTACTGGAGTTCCACAACTACTGAACTTTGTGCTCTCTCCCAGCACACGGCAGTTGTGTGTGTGTCGGTGAGCGGTGGACATATCCACTGTAAAGCAAGAGAGGGGGGACTTAAAACATTTCTAAACGCAAAACACATTTTTTGCCCGTTTGCGTGTTTATTGTTTTACTACTTACACAATTATTTTAATTAAGTATATGTAATTATATTATTGATTTAAAGAGTGTAGAGTAAAAAATGTTTTTTCTTTTATTTATATTGTCAGTGTCATTTATTTAAAAGGTTTGGCATGCTGACCAGAAATATTTTTTGTTTATTGACAAACATTATCTTTAAAGCACTTTAACTTTGCATTTGCAGTCAGCAGAGCCAAATGTTATCATTACAGTTCTAGATTTTACTATAGATGTTTATTTTATATATTCTATTTATTTTCTACTCTATTAATATTGATTTTATTATTAATAAATAAATCTACCTCAGTTTTGATAAATTGTTCACCTGTTTGGGAAGTGTTTGTCATGTTTTGATCATTTAAAACTACAAAATCTTTCACTCAGGAGCAAAAATATGCCTTTAAACTTTAAAGAAATAAAGATTTGACATTTATCATGATAATTATCGATATCGACTGATATGGAAAATGATATTGTGATAATATTTTTGGGCCATATCACCCAGCCCTATATGCAAGCCTTAAAGGCCTACTGAAGTGCTTTGAAACACGCAGCATTATTCAATGTGTTGACGTAATTTCCCCTGAAACGGCTCAAGCTATTAGCAGCTCCTCCCCTTTTTTGAAACAGCCAATAGCGTTTCGTTAATATCACAGTTTGACTAGAGTCTTTCTGTTTTGGTAAAGCCAGTTTCCTCCTAATCTCTAACCGTTTATCATCATAATCTCCTCCATATCACTTTGAAATACAGCATTCTGTGCAGAATTTAAATGGGTCCGATATGTTTTGTTGTATGCACCGACTCGCGCATATGATCTGCGCTGTGCTCTCGTCTCGTGTCTCTAGTCAACGGCTCTTGTCTAGATCAGTGTTTCCCAAACACGATCCTAGAGGCACACCATCACTGCACATTTTGCACGTCTCCTTTATTCGACACGCCCATTTCAGGTCTTGGAGTCTCTGATAATAAGATGATAATTTGAATCAGGTGTGTTTGATTAAGGAGACATGCAAAATCTGCAGTGTTGGTGTGCCTCCAGGATCGTGGTTGGGAAACACTGATCTAGACTATGTGTGTGCGCTGCGGCGGTGCGTGTTAAAGTAACGTGAAACCACACTTCATTCGCCTGAATTGTTTCCTATCGCATGTATAGTGAGCTATGTGCCATTCACCATGTAGAAAATAGTAAATAAATAGCTTCAGATTCTAGAGACCATTTGATTGGACAGAAGATTTGATGCGAAGGTGAAGTCTGCGATGATGTCAAAATTCTGTGATCCATTTTAACAGAAATGAGAGACTGTAAGTTTTGAATGCTTATATCTCCTAAATGCGAATTTTGTCATTGTTTTGGAACACACCAGCTTATTGATAACCTTAAGACTAACATAATCATACTAAAAGCTAAAAAACTTCCATTTTGATTTCAGGGGGCCTTTAAGTGCACTTGCGCTGTGCGCTTTAGACCATGCGCTTAGATAGTTAAAATAGGGCCCTATGACTTCACAAAATCCGGAAAAATGCATTGTAGTCCAAACAAGTCATTCATTGTAGTTCTTTTTGTAAAGTGAATTCTCTGTTAAATAAAATATCTCCCTTTGGAGTGGACTTTGAGTTTTGTAACCTTGCAGATCTTTTTTTATGCTCGCAACATTACACACTAACTAAAGTTGAAAAAGTGAAAACGCATAATAAGACCCCTTTAAAATGTTTAATGAATCTGAATTCATTATTTTTGTTAAAAATCATTTTGAATGAATGCTTCAATGACAATAACTGATTTATAAATACTTCACTTGTTTCATTACTGGATGAATCAGCATTTTATTAACAAATCTCTTGAGAGTGAACGATTCAATGACAAATACATGTTAACAATCACTTGTTGCCACCTACTGGTGTAACGATGTAATTGATACAATCATTTGAAGTGCCATGTTACACTCAAAAGGTGAGTTACACAATTTCTGTCGACATCAGTGTTTATAAACTATAAACTTTTATCCAAGTTCTTCTGAGATTATATGAATATTTGTAGGATAGAAATAATGCTACTGTTTGGTTTGAAACACTGTGTGAAGCCGTTTCATACCTATAAATGACAACTGCTCCCTCTGGGTCAATGGCAGCGCAAATTTTGCATTTTTCATATAAGAACGAGATCACAATCTTTTAAAGATTAATCATGCAGCTCTAGGGGGAGTAATTGATGACAGAATGTTCAATTGTAGGGGAAATAACGCTAAGAAAATATATGAAAATGTCAGGTATATTCTGACCTGCTCAGGGATATCGACAAGTGAGGAGGTGGCCAGCAGGGTGAAGGTGTGCAGAGTGACGATGAGCATGGCTGTGGACGGGTAGGAGGACACCAGCTCCTGGAGTAACTCTCTGCTGCACGAGGCCAGACTGGCGTCATGGTGCATGTGCTGCAGCATCGGAATCAACTTCAGCTTCAGCTCCACTGGCGTGTCCAATCCTTCAGTCAAACACACACAATCCATCAGACTGGGGACCACTTACACGAATAAGGTCGATCAAATGACGATTACTCACATGAGGAGATAACATACCTTGAATCATTTCACTAATCTTGTTGCAAATCCCTGCAGCAAAATCTCTGGAGAAAAAAAAAAAGAGAGACAAAAATTTTAATGTTTTCTATCTGTAAATATCCATCAATCCACATTATTATTATTATTATATAAGGGGGGCTTATTCCTTAACTTTTAAAAGAACTAACTTACAGACCATGTTCAATAAAAGTCTAATTGTATGGGTTTGATGTGTTCGGTCCATTTATTAAAAAAAAATTAATTCTCTTTGGGTTTTTAAATAAAAATGAATAGATTGTGTAACATATATCTATTACTACACTGTTGGTGGCTCTGTCTTAAACCATCTTCTTGTAACAGCTTTTTTTACTTTTTATACATTTCTTATCTTTGTTGTTCCACTCTTCAAATGAAATATTACCTAAATATAGACAATTTATATAAATATTCACATTTCAAAGAAATTTCCACACTAAAAGCTTCTAAATTCATTTTAATCTTTTGCCAATAATGAACTAGTACCTGACCAAAATAGTATTGTCATGTAAGTTATAATTTGTGTGGCATGAAGCCGGTTTTCACTTACTTAGAGTGTGATGAGAAACTAGCAGCTGCAAAAATAGCCGCCTCAACTTCAACATTATCATGAGAGTCCAGACTTTGCCGGATGCTGTGGTGGGCATTTTTTCTCTCTGGAATAATGGAGGCTAAGCTTCCCAACATCCTGTCAAAATGCACAAGACTCAAAAACATATATTGACACAGTGTGTACACTCACATTTTCCATGGATGGTCTTTGACAGATAACAGAAATTGATTTAAACATTAGTAGGAAGCTGACAACAAACATATGACTTTTGTAAAACAAAATAAAAGTACCTGAGAGTTATTGCTCTAGCAACAGGATCATTGCTATGGATGACGGAAAACACTCTTTTGACAAACTCATCCACATTCAGAATCTTCTCCAGGTGCTTCTCGCTCAGTTGTGTGACCTTCAGCACACAGAGTCGCAGGAAGTTGTTCCTAATTTGACAGGGGTGAATTTCTAGATTCAGAACTTTTCATAACTGAGACCGAACAAGAGCACAGCTAAGAAGATCAGTTACATTGTGTTATTATAAACACATGTCATTATTCAGAAATATTTGACAAATCACATTAAGTGTTTCAGCCAGGTAATAGCTGTATATAGACAACCTCAAAGCTAATGAATATAGATTTTATTGAAAGTGCACAATTACCCAAGTCTAAAGATGTCTGCCAGTTTCAGGAAGGCAGAGTTGATGAGGATGGGAAAGGGATACTTCTGAAAGAGTTTGGGGAAAAGGACCACGGCTTCACATTGCTCGCCCAGTTTACAAGACCTTAAACCTTTAGTTGTGCAAAAATAACAATAGGACTGTTTTCGTTACATTGGCAGGATATCTATTTCATTCTCTCTGAAAGTAAACAAACACAGTATCTTACTGCGTTATCAGATATAAAAGGTGTGTATAATTGAATCAAAACACACGTGTGACTGTGTGGTGTTTATAAATAAGCACCTTTATCAAGCTCCATCAGCGCTGAATTGGCGTCCAGCTCCTGCTCGCCGTAAGCAGCCTCCGACAGAAACGAACGCGCTGCGGAGAGCGACATTATTAGATATTATAAGATTGCGAATAATGTGAAAATACTGTTTATATCAATATTTTATTCGTTAGAATAGATAGACTTGGTGCATGAAGTTTGAAGTAGGTGACCCGGCTGCAGTGCATGTCACGTAGCCAGGACAGGATGTTGCGTCGAGTTTCCGTTGAAGCGAAAACAACAAGAGGCGGTTCCGAGTTCCGAGTACCGAAGAGGGCGGGGCCTATGTGTGGGTTTCAGTCTCTGTTTGTAAAAAAATCTATTGGCTCTGCTTTGTTTATTTAATAGGAATCTTCAGTCTTACAAATAAATTAAAAATAACATAAATAGCAAGTTACATTCAAATGATTTCCCCTCTAATAAACATATTAAACAGTATCAACACCCCCAAAAAATTATACTGCAACCCCCCAAAAAACAACAACAAAACAAACAAACAAAACAAAAAAAACAAAGCATGCTTTGGTCAATCATAATTACGACATAAAAGAGTTACTAAGTCGTACTTATGAGATAAAATGTTGAAATAATGACATAAAAGAAGAAAATATTACTTTTTCCCCCCAAATTACAATTATGACTAGTAACTTTTCATCTCACAATTATGTTTTAGTGTGTCATAATTGCTTTTTTTAATTACTAATTACTTTCTAAGTCATCATAAATGATGATTTACCATGGGTTTTTTTATGTCGCTTAAATGGGTTTCCATAAATTGTGATAAACAGTTGTCAAATATAAATTAAACAAATCGATTTTTCTCAAACAATAGATGCTTCGGGATTTATTCATTTATTTGATACTAAGGAATCTGACAAATAAATAAATAAATACAAATTTTAAATGAGGTGTAATGCTGGGACCTCCCGGGCCACAGAGGGCCTCTAGTGGCAAACAGTTGTAAACCAGCAGTTCCGGTACTCTGGCTTATTGACCAATCAGAACAGCGAACGTCGTTCTCGCGCGGAATTCGTCTTCACCGCTTTTTCATTGTTCGCGGGAAACCGACCACTTCTGAATGAAACGTCTGTCCAGCAGGAGCAATGACTCTTTTTCACCATGCTGTTGATCGAGGGGTTATAAAAAGAAGGTGCAATGGTGAGTGCCATTTAGATATGTCAATGGAAATCTATGTTATCACGCTGTTTACTCAGACATGCTTTGATATTAGGTCAGCGTCGGGACTATCCGCTGTCCTCTCTGCTGGACGGATATCAGTGTGCTCGACAGGATGAACACATTTCATATGGAGCCTCAGCTGTTGCTGTGCCGCCGTTTGGATGCACATTTTCCTCTGGTACACAGTTAATTAAACATTCACAATGAGCTCAAATGTTGTCAGAAACCCATTTTATAATGACTAAACTGTTCGATTGTTTATTTGCAATGCTCAGCCCCTGGCCAACAGAACAGCCTTGCTGTTGCAAACGAAGAAGGGTTTGTGACCATATTCAATACTGGAGAAAAACAGAGCTCTGTCCTGAAAGGTTGGTTTGTTTACCTAGATTCAAGACAGGCTACTTATTTAAAGCATAAACGTGCTCATATTTGTTAAACATTTGTTTTGCAGAGTGGCAGGCACATGATAATGCTGTTTTTGATATTGCATGGGTTCCTGGTACAAACAGTTTGGTGAGTTTTGCATGATTTTTCTGTTTAAAGATGGTTTCAGTGCTTCTGACTAAACTAAATCATCTATCTATCTATCTATCTATCTATCTATCTATCTATCTATCTATCTATCTATCTATCTATCTATCTATCTATCTAATTTTTATATATATATATATGTATATGTGTATATATGTATATGTGTATATATATATATATATATATATATATATATGGTAAGCATTGCTTTAAATGGGAATATTATTTTACAGGTTACAGCGTCTGGTGACCAAACCGCCCGTCTGTGGGATGTTATCACTGGTGACCTGCTGGGAACTTTTAAAGGACATCAATGCAGTCTTAAATCGGTGGCTTTTTCCAAGCAAGAGAGAGGTAACTACTGATGATGATGATCACATAAGACTTACAACTGTTTCATTTGCACCCCATGCATAATGCAAATTATGTGTGCATTAAATACTTTTGTCATGTGCAGTATACTGAACTGTAACCCATAATGCAGTGCACTCAATTTCACCTCTCATTTCCAGTGTGGCACTAACCAGATACTGTAGTCCCAACCTTTTTTAACATCTTTCTTGAAGCATTAATTGATTAACTTGTGCAAAATCAGGTTAAAATTACAAAATATTTTTGTTTTGTAAGATATCTGATTTAAAGCTGCAATACAGGATGATGCATCACTATTGTTTATAACGTTTGCATAAAATTTTTAAACATACTGTTGTTATTGTTCACTGAAACTATTAAAATAGTTTTCATTCGTTGAAATAAAGCTAAAATATAACCATCAGATGACAAAAAAACTACACTGAAAACTTTGCATTTAGAAATGTTGCCCTGCAACTTGCCCTGCAAGTTGAAGTACTAAAATTAATAATACTAAAATAACACTGAATAGTAGGCATGAATGAATGTGCACTGCATACTTGCTACTGCTATTTATTTATTTTTCTCATTACAGCTGTGTTTAGCACTGGCGGCAGAGATGGGAACATAATGATTTGGGATACAAGATGCAGTAAAAAAGGTGCTTTATTATTTTGACCACCAATGCTTAATAATAGGGCAGTCACTGTAAGCTCACCAAAAATGTTTTCATCCATCACAGATGGTTTCTACAGGCAAGTAAAACAGATCAGCGGTGCCCATATGAAACCTGAAAGATATACACCTCAAACAAAGAAGAGACGTGGGATGGCGCCCCCTGTGGTGAGTCAAACAACCTGACATTAAAGAGTCATGAAACCCCCCACCCTGTTTTAGTCTGGTCGTGTTCAGTGTAGAGGGGTGACGACAACCAATAAAACACACAAAAAAACCAATAAAACCTACAAAACGCTCATAATACAGACAAATGGATATTACAATATGAGCGGAGGTGGAAAAGTTTAATAATAGTAGACTACATTTTACATCACTCATTAAAGCGGGGCATACACAGTGCGGTTTTTGCTTTTGTACGATTTTGCAGACGTTTTTTTGGAAATTGTTGATGCTCGTATGGTCACGGCTCACAGCGTGTGAGGGGAGTTACGAGCCGGGCCGAGCACGTTATGAGCACCTCACTACCTCCGGATAATTTTTAAACGCGTTTAAAGAATTTGGGGAGTCGGCTGTTCCCTATTGCCAATTCATTCACAACCACATCACATAGGCTAAATCGAGTGTTCGCTATAGCTCAGTGGCTGCAACTATAGAGTGTGCGCATACACTGTCACACACACGCATGCACACACCTGCACTTTTTCCACTCTCTGGTTGTTTCTGTTGAAATAAATGGCTGCTGTTCTCTGCTTTTCAACAAATCATTTGCACACATCATTTTTTTTCTTTTTTTCCTATCCAACAATAGCTGCGACATTGAAAGCTCCAGTCTCTGTGTGTGCTGTGTACCATCTGCTTTGATGCGATTATAAAGTTAATTGAATCATCGCATGTGCAATATCACACGATGAGTGTCTGAACTCACACAGTGTGCGCCTGCCTTTATTCGGCTGATTTGGATGTTAAGTTTAGGGAGGAATGAAAGCATGCCGCTGTGAAGGAAATGGTGGTGCGCTGGATGGAATGCGGCATCGGCACAATAATCCTTTACCTCGATTATCTTATTTTCATAATCGTTGGAAGCCAAAATAGAAATCAAATTCAAAATACAATTAATTGCACAGCCCTAATCATCGCACAAAATATGAATAACAAAAACTTTGGGAGTCAGTTGTCCATAGCAGTCCTAAACCTGCCAGTGTACTAGCACAATAACACACTCCGCAATATATAGTCTAATAATCAATATCAACAAAGAAATCTGTGATTTTCCTTAAGCTTAAAACAACAGAAGTTTTTTTTTTATTATTCAGCTGTAAACCTGAGTTTAAAGTACTAAAATTACTGAAAGTGAAATAAAAATAAAGCACAATAGAAACATAAAAAAATTAAAAGCACACTTAAAATGGCTAAAACTTGAAATTAAAAATATAAGAATAAAAGCCAATTCAAAATATGAATAAATATTATAGTATATAAATTATATTAAAATGACACTGAATAGTAGGCATGAATGTGCATACTTGCTACTGCTATTATTTTTTTTTTTTTTCAGAAATTTCTTTTTTTTACTTTTTTTTTTTTTTTTTCTTCTATCTTTAGGACTCCCAGCAGGGTGTGACAGTGGTTTTGTTCTGTGATGAGAACAAGCTCATCTCCTCGGGAGCAGTAGACGGGTGAGTCCACAATGCAGTGTTGTACAGATTTCTTCTTATTGCTTGTTATATTATACATGATTCTGAATTTTTTGTCTGTGGATGTCTCACTTTTAAATAAAATTTCTAACTATAATTTAAATGCTGTGTCGAGATTAACTTTCCCAATAACATTCTGATCGCGTCATAGGATCATTAAAATGTGGGATTTGCGGAAGAACTACACTGCGTATTACCACAACCCCCTCCCTCTACAGACCTATCCTTACCCAGGCTCCTGCACACGCAAACTAGGTACACATCTCATGTCCACGTAGAGTTTGAGTTATTAGCATTTGAGTTTTTCACTGACGCTTTGCTCTGCAGGTTATTCTGGTCTGTCACTGGACTCTACTGGCTCCAGACTGTTCTCCAACTGCACAGATGACAATATCTACATGTTCAATATCAGTGGTTTGAAAACCACTCCAGGTAATGTATAATTTAGTGCTTATTTTGTCTGTTATAATAGTTTTCCTGCCTGTTTTTGTTAGCATGTAAAAAAATATCATTATAGGCTAATGCAGTATGAGACTGAGCTTTTACATTGGTCTTTTTCATAGTTGCTGTATTCAGTGGCCACAGTAACTCCTCGTTTTATGTGAAGTCCAGTGTCAGCCCAGATGATCAGTTCCTGGCCAGTGGTTCGAGTGACCATCATGCTTGCATTTGGAAGGTAATGAATAACCTAGAAGATTAGAAATCTAAGTGAATTAAAGTCTGCCATAGAGAACACCTGTGGTCACTGTCTGCACACAACGTTTGATTGCTTTTGTTTCAGATTTCAGATCCAAAGCAAGCTCCCATGATGCTTCAGGGCCATAGCCAGGAAGTCACATCAGTGGCCTGGTGCCCCACCGATTTCACCAAGGTTAGCACTTTTAATCTGGATGTATGGACAGTCATTAAAAGTTTTATATTGTTTTGTAATATCCATCACTTTCTCTGCAGATCGCTTCCTGTTCAGATGACAACACTGTTAGGATTTGGCGCCTAAACCGCAGACCAGATGGAGAGACCAACTCGTCGAACCGAGACCCAAACATCGTAGGCTGGACACTTCGTAAAGTCCAGTCACCAACCAGAACACCTGGTAGGGTTTTTTGCATAAAATGTAACCCATTGAATGCTTGGAATAATTAGGATTTTTTTATTATGTTCTTTCTCACTCATTAAGGTGATATTTATTCGATTAAAAATACAGTAAAATGTTGTGAAATATTATTATAACTTAAAAGAACGGTTTCTATTTTAATACATTTAAAAAATATAGTTTATTCCTGTGATGGCAAAGTACATTTTCACAGGAATAAATTGCATATAAAATAGGGATGCACCGATAGGATTTTTTTGGGGCCGATATCGATTTTAACAAACAATCATTGGCCGATAGTGATATCTGTCACTTGCCCTCTTATTTGAAATTTTTTCCTTAAAATATATAGTGTTTTGATCATGTTTTAAATTGCCAAAGTAAAAAAATACATTAACTTGCATAAATAAATATATAAATACAACATAACAAATATACACAGTGCTTTTTAGGTAGGTTTAAGTTTCCAAGTACAGAAATAAAGTGAACAAATGTTTAATAACACTGCATATTCCTCACTGTATAAATTAAATGCATATTATTAAATTGAGATGTAGCTAAATTCTACTGTACAACATTAATATATTTCTGTCACAATTACTTTGTTAAACTGAACTTTTATTTTGACGGGTTGCCGTGAAGACCTTTGAGTTTCTGTGTGTGTTTGATAGGACGATAGATTTTGTCAAATGAAAGGTTCATGTCCTCATATATTGAGGCGGCAGAGGCTGTAAAACACTGCAAGTTCTTCCGTGTGTGCAAGGTAAATGAAACCATGCGCCATTCATTCACACAGAGACATGCAGGTTTCATATTTAAACAGTCTTTTTGCAGCTTAATATTCACAGACACTAGTATATATCGTGATTTTTATTTAAGTGTACTGACCTATGTTGTATTTATTCGTCAAAACTTTGACAAATTCCGCGTTGTGCAGTAAATTCCGTTTTTATGACTGGATTTGTCTGTTTTCTGCATCGCGGAAATTAATCCTTGTGAAATTTAGTCAAGAGTAGTGGACTATTTATTTTTTGTTTTTGTCTTTTGTTGTTTGATTAACATTAAAATGCAGACAGCAGCGCAGCAGGAATATTACATTATAATCCTGGATTATGCAACAGACATTATACAGCTCAGTGCCTTCATGCAGTTAAATAATAAACCATTAGTTTGTAGCCGATATGCCACTGGTTGTAAATTGATCAAAAATTGACCAATAAATATCAGCGGCCTATACATTGGTGCATTTCTAATTTTTTTTTACTGTATTTGATCAAATAAATGCAGACTTAATGAGCATAAGATTATTCCAAACTTTTGACTGGTAGTTATAATTTTTTATAAATTCATAATTAAAATATTTGGTTTCTTGATGAGTTTAAATTGGTACTTATGCGTTATCATTTGTCTTCTCAGGCTGTTACAGCCCTGTTGAGCTCACTCCAGCCAAAAGTCCTGGTTCAGAGAGGGTCGTCTCTCTGGCTTCACCCCAGCGTGCTGCTTGTGCCCCTATGGGTGCTGATTTACCCCTCCCATCAAACACTTCTGCACCTTCAGCCAAGCTCAGCAGCCCTAAAATCCCCTCGTCTATCCAGCAATGGTTCAGCCGCAGCAGTTCCCCAGGTCACCATAGTACGTCTCCTCTTCGTAAGGTGCTCACTCCTGTCCTCCAGGGCCCATCCTCGGAACGCCGTGCGAAGCGACGGCTGGAAACGGGTGATTGTGCTAGATTTGGTTTGGGAGAGGAGAGTGACGGGGTGTCTGAATTGTATCCCAGCATAAAGAGGAGCAGGAGTTCGGTGAGCGCAGAGAACTGTTCTGAGGAGAAAGGTGACCTATTCAGTTTGCAAACAGATGAGAGGCTCTGCTTGACTGGACAAGTTGGCACTGGCAAAGAAAACAGCTCTCCGAGAAGGACTGATTGGCTGTCTGTGATCAGCCAGAGATTTAAAGGATCAACCCAACCCAAAAGCCCAAATGGCAGCAGCAAACGGCAGGATGCAAGAACACACAGCAGTCCAGTGAGTAGATGCATGAAAATACATTACTTTGAAAAAGTGGAAAAAATATTGTCTGATTATATAGTGCTCTTGGATCCTGAATTTTTAATAGCATTCGAAGCCATGAATCAATAAACCAACTGAGATTGTATGAAATTGCAGTCTTTTTGTGGCAAATAACTACATTTCCCAAGAAGCATGGCACATGACATGATCAAAAAAGGATACAATTGTTAAATCTATTGATTTATATACAGTAGCTTTTATTGGAATATATTAACACTTTTATTCAGCAAGGATGCAATAAATGATCAAATCTTAACCATTTTAAACAATAGAACATCCAGAATTCATTTTATTAAAACCAGACCTGCCAAGTGTAAACACTCCCAAAATGGGACTTTTTTTACTTCCATATTGTTTTTAGTATCTCTGAATTGTTCTCTAAAATCGTAACTTCTTTTTTCTTTTTTTAGGCAGCAGTATCACCTCGTCCCATTAGAGTTGTCTCTCCACTGCCATCCAAGAAAGCATCACCCTCCAGACCTATGAAAAAAATCTCTAGCTACTTTATGAAAAGAACCCAAGACTGAATATTGTGTGGGGGAGAGATTAAAGTGTCTATCATATAACGCATCTATAGTTTAAGTCTGGGGTTTCTTTAGACAAAAGTATCAAACCAAGAAGAAAAATGCAGATATCACTTTTATTTATGTATGTGTGTATAAATATATTTTTTATCTAGTTGTACTAGATGTGTACTAGTTGTACTAGTGTGTTTTTTTTTTTTTTATATATATATATATATTTACAAGTTTCATTTCTTAGAGAAGGGTCAAATTTATAATCATTTGTGAACAACTAGATGAAGTCATTTGACTCCTTGATTCAACTCTACATATTCTCTAAAGCGTCCACATTTATCTGTGATGCATTGAAAATGGACACTTTACTCGATTTAACAAGCATTTTTAAAGCATTTGCTTTTATATCAAATCCTACTTAAACCTAACAAGCGTATAGTTTGAACTTCATATTTTTTTTAGCTTTCCAAAGGTGCTTATTCAAGCTTGTCTGTCCTTAAACGTAGGTCACATTTTCAGAGCTCTATATTGATTGTAAAGCAGCACTTTACATAACTAATCCATTTCCAATTAGCTCAGTGCCTTTTTAGTTATTGAATATCAATATTACAGTGAGTTTCAAAATGATTTAAACACTTTTACATTGTACTGTATACTATAGGCCTTTACATGATGCGCAGGTTTGTCTGGAATGTGACTTGACCTGATAGTTCACGTCTGTGTTTTTGATCTTGTTCTTGTTTTGCTTGTTTTCGTCTTTTAGATTTAAGTTCAGTTTTAAATATAACCCATTTCAAAATATGCCATTCTGTATACTTAAATTGTTAATTCACCTACAAATGAAAATGTTCAAACCCATGTGCCTTTATTCTTTGTGAAGATGATGTGTAAAACGACAGTAAAAAAAAAAAAACAATGACGTGAAGGTTGACTGGGGAATCAATAACATTATCTCTCAACATCTCTTTATGCTCCAATTAATAAATTCATACAGGTTTGGAACAGGCTGAGCCAATTTTTTTTTTCTTTTTGGTATTTCAAGTTCATTTTGGGGTGAGCGTTCCTTTAACTGACTCGTTTGACTTGGCCAGAAGTCTTACAAACTTTTATTTTGTGCGTTCTCGTTGACATGGTGTACTTAACTGCACGCTTTTTGTATATTTATTCTTTTGAGTGGTTTAACGTTTGTTGATATTTGTTGCCCGTTTTCATGTGAGTTCAAGGATACAGAACCTCCTCCTCACTTGTATTTCCCGAAATACCATTAAAACAAGAATCTGATTGGCCAAGGGGCGGGGCTTACTGTCTTCGCGAACGTTCATTGGATGAATATTCTTGTCTCTCAAGCGCGCCACGGGGTTTTATTTTTAGACCCCAGTGAGGCGCAACAGCAGCTGAATGAAGTTCAGCGGATCCGAGGAATTTTACGGCCCGGCTGATTCGCATTAAACTTTGCTCGATTCGGTAATACATGGAGCTTGTGCCAAGCGACTGGATACTCATGACTCGGTGTTTTGACTGTATGTCGTCTGAGTTGAAATTGCGTTACGTGGAGTAACAGGTTTATTGAGGCGGTCTTGTTTAAACATTTCAGCATGATAAAAATCTACCGTTGACTACGTTTTTACATTCACTCGTCACCAAATTATCTTCGGCGGATACATGTGGATTTTTGGGAGAACGTGCAGCCTTCATGAGTGGCTCGAGAGTGCGTGTCATTAGATGGGGTCTCGTGAGTTTGATGTTCAGCACGATCAATGGGATGTCAGTCAGAATAGAAAACATTTAGGGCACATACAGACACTGTAAACGCAGCTCATTGGATAGACCTGCTTTGGAAATGTCGGCGATATCTGCATCCGAGAAAGTGGATGGATTCACGCGGAAATCGGTGAGGAAGGCTCAAAGACAGAGGATTTGTCAGGGCTCGTCTCAGTTTGCGGCGAACAGCAGCAGGCCTGCGCCTCCGGAGATCTCGGCGCTCCCGCAGCTCAAAGGTAAGAGGATAAAACGCTGTAAATAGACTCTCAGGCTCCGTCTCAAACTCTAGTGAGCTGCCTACCTAGGCTCCACCGTGGTGTCATGGGCGCCTAAGCTACTAAAACGCTGTAAAAAAGTAATAGATAAAACATATAAACTATAATAAAGCACACCTGAAAGTTACCTATTTGTAATTCTGATAAGCCTCAAGTGAAGTATTTACAGCAGGCCCATAACTCTGCTGGGAGACTCATCGTGTGTGTTTGGGTGTAAACTGTAAGCACTAATTGTCAACATTATCAAGGGAAGCATCTTTATTTCATGGCCCAACCTGTGGTTTCCTAGTCTAGTGGTTTCCCACATTTCCTGACCTCTTTTTGTGCCTTTGGAAGTCACGTGGCTGTCAGTTCTGTAAATCTGTCAATAAAGTGCATCAATGCCCGCCCACTTTTTCGGTTGGCCTTGTTTCCAGAAGTATGTTTTTCCCGTAGGGATTTTGAAAGGCTTCGTTAAAGAGTTATAAGCTGACCCTATAACCAAGGTTCAATTCACAACATTACAAACTTTAATTTGAAGCAAAAAAGTATTTGAAAATTGGACAAAAAGATAAAGGTACAAGACTGTGTACTTATAGCTTTAATGAAGGAAATCCCATACATCCCAAGAAGCATTGTGAACGTCATAATCAAAATGATCACTATTACATCATTCACATTGCTTCATGGGAGTGGACAGGGTCTAAAAAGTTAAATTGGTGTGATTTGTTTGTTTTGGTGTTCTGATATTTTTGCAGAATCATGGGTAATGTATTGTTTCACTGTTAAACATGATTATTTAAAGAAAAAAACAATGCAGGCTGATGGTAAAAGTCAATTCCCCTCAGAATACATATCGTTTCAAAGCAGCATCACAGAAAATGCGATATAATGCGTCTACATTACAATTTAAAGTGATTTGTCCATGTTATGTATTTCAGAAATGCACATATACAAAGCACACAGATTAGCTAACAATGTATTATTAATCAATATAATAATTAAATTAAGGGACAGGAATAAGTGCAATAAGAATACATGTTGTTAATGATTAGGGTATTAGAAATGAGCATGTGTGCGTGTTGATGCAGAGCTGCGTAATCTGAAGTCCTCGCAGGAGTTGAGTCGTCTCTTCACAGGTGTTGGTCATCTGCAGTCTTTAAGAGGGGCTCCAGACTGGAGCTGACGGACTCTCTAGTTACCTCGGGATGGGCGTCCCGAGATAAAACAGAACAAAATAATTAGCGTAGCTGCTGTTCAAGGCATTAAGCAAAGACGATCATGTGCACTGATATAACAGGAGTACAAGGTTAGATGCATTATGTGAATGCCTGGCTAAAGAGATGCGTCTTTAATCTAGATTTAAACTGGAGGAGTGTGAGTGAGCCCTGAACATTATTAGGAAGGCTATTCCATAGTTTAGGTGCCAAAAATGAAAACATTCTTCCCCCTTTAGTGGACTTCGATATCCTAGTTATTACCAGAAGCCCAGAGTTTAGTTTACACAAAGATGATATAGTTTCAAGGTTTGCGTTCTCTAGCCGCCGGACTCTGTTGCCGTGTGGATGAGTGCCTGGAACGCATTGAGAGTTTTCAATTTTGGTTGAAAATGGCGTTGTGTAAGTGGCCCCAAAATAATAACGAATTATTTTTAACAACGGAAATTAATCAATCAAAAACGTTCTTTAGCTGGACAATAACTTTTTTATAGAGTTGATGTACCCAAAACAATCTCTCTTCCATTAATTTCCTATTATCACTGTAACGCTACTTTGAAACAATCTCTATTGTTATAAATAGTTATATATAAATATTATAAATGAAGGTGACTTGACTTAACAGCCTCGTTATGCTCATTATTGTGCTCTTATAAACTATTCTAACTCAAACTTTTCTGGGAAATGCCTTACAGATAAAACTGAAAGAGTTGTCGGAAGCTTGGTGGTGGTGAAAGTCGTGGGACTGTGGTGTTGTTCGTTTATAGCCTACCATTAGCTTTTTACTTCTGCATCAAGACTTCAAATTTCATAAAAGTCGTGTTCATCTGTGAAAATTATCTTGATGGACAAAATGTGCAAGTATCATGAACTTTTGTTGATCACAGAGCTTGTTTTTTGTGATAATCCAAAAGCCTATGAAACATTTCTATTGGGTTTTTGTTGAGGGAACCAGTGTGATGCTAACTGCTGGTTGGCCTACAAAGAGACGCCATACCTGCACCACTCTAGTGCGGTGAACGACACAACTTTTATTCATACTAACCATATTGTTACTATAGAACATACTTTTTTTTTTAATGGTTGCGACGTAAATTCAAATGTAGTTCCTATGCATCGATGCATTGTCATTTCTAATGAGCCAAAAGAAAGATGGGTGATCTGATAAGAACACTCATGACTGCAACAAAAATGTACAGTTGTTTTATACTGACATTATAACTCTCCAGGGACGGGCCATGTAGCCATGGCAACCGCACGTCGCCCGGGGTGTCGATGGGAATCTCAGCAAATTCAATGACTCATCCTATGTGTGTTCTTGCCTGCGCGCGTGAGGACAAATAAAAGTAAGGCAATCAATGAAAACGTTTCTGATGTTCACTCGATTTTATGATCACTTGGCGCCATTTTGTGGTGAATACAGTGACTCTATAAGCAGAAGTGATCTGGGAAAGACAGGGCCACTGGCATGAAGATCGGTTGCATAAGGTGTATTAATAGAGCAGCAGTGGGGTTGTGTTGTGTTAGAACCCCTCCAGCTCGAGTGCGAGTGGCTTCCACTGGTGTCCTGAGTATAAAAACATCACAAAATGAAGTTTACAGAAGCCTGGAGCAGATAAACTGTGACAGTAATACATACAGTATAAAAAGAGCAACGAAAGAAAAACTTTTAGGTGACATTAATAAAGTTTAATAAATTGTTATTAGTGTTTGGTGTTGTTTGAATTTTAACGATTCCAATTCCGATTCTGCTTATCGATTCCTAATTTTGGTTCTTAAAGGAACTGTATGTAAGAAATGTATTTCAATTAATCATAAAATGGCCCTAATATGTCAATAGACATTAAAAAATCATGTTAATTTCAAATACTTATATCACTGACAACAGTTGTCCGGCCAAGATATTGTCATTTTAAAATTGGAGTTGCAGCCCTCAACTGATGTTGATGTTGACATGTTGTGTCATGCCTGAAGCGCCGCCCTCCACCTATCTACCAATCACGAAGTCAGTAGTGTTTCTGCATTCGGGTTGCCAGCTCTGCTAGTTACCACAGCTGCAGCTACAAACTTTCTGGATAAACAATGTCTAACTTTACGAAACCTAAACGACCTCGATATGAATCAGAAAAACGTCGTGACAGTGTCCGAAATAAAACAAGGATTTGTATAGGAGATGCCTTTGAAAGATGGAGACGGCTGAAAACGGATTTGAAGACTGACGCAATTGCTAATTATCTCCTGGACAGGTAAGGTTCATCTATGTTTGGCTAACTTGTACTTAATGTAAATGGACATTTCAAATATTCACGACAGTCGAACAAAGTTGTGCATGTTCATGCAAAGTAACGTTAGGTTAGCGCAGATGGAGGAGGTGGATCATTGAATTGAAAAGGTAACGTTAAGGAATTGTTTGGTAAATAAAAATGGCGAGTCGTCATTGCTAACATTAGTAATGCATTATCAGAGCCCGTTTCTCTGTCATTATGCTGAGACGCTGATGAAAACAACATTAGCACGCCTATTATGGCAATGTGAAAACGTATTTGAGACAGTAGCCTAACGTTACCTCTGTAAAAATTATTCCTCATTCTTTCTTCGTATATATAGTGGATAAAACATGCTGCAAGTTGACCTGTATGACCATTGCAAATGTTATTTAGTTACTCTCAATCGTTTCTGATGGGACTGAAATCAACCATGTGATAGCCATTGTTGATATTGAACGCTGACATGGCGTAATTTGTCCCGCGTTATACTTGCTGTGGCAATGTTTGTTATTTGTTAGCCTACTTATGACAAAAACGCTTGTCTTACTGTGTACGACTCGTCACTTGCCATTGAAAGCTCCGTGTAGCAGCCTACGTTCCCGCTGGATCCTGCAGCCTATCTGGCAACCTCGAGTTGGGGTACTTGCAGTAATTTGAAAGTGATTGCAGTACCAGTTTTGGCCACAGTCCTACATACAGCTCCTTTAAGGTAAAAAACTTAAATATCATTCACATTTACATGTCATTGTATATGAATACCATGAACAAAAACAACAGGCTGAAGATTTACACAAGGAACTTTTGCCTATAGTTTAAAAATTCCATAGTAAAAACAACTAGCCTAACTAATATACATTTCAAGCATTACTAAAGACAAGTGAACACTGTAAAAAAGAACAAAAAATCAAAATAGCACCTATAAATACAACTAAACAAAGATACGATTGAAAAAGTGTTTTAATATTTTCAGGTATTCAGGTGTGGACCCTAATCAAATGTTAAATAACACTGCACTTTATAAGTAAATATACATTACAAATATAGTTACAAAAGTTATTAAGTAAAGAACAGCGAGTGAATTTTCTTGGTCTTTTGTTTTTTGATTAACGTTATTATAGAGATGGCAGCAGGGATATGAGGCTGCTGTCACCTTTAAAGGGATAATTCACCCAAAAATGAAAATTTGATGTTTATCTGCTTACCCCCAGGTAACGAACAGTATTTATATATTTATATACTCTTATTGTGAGTCTGTGAATGTCCTGTCTACCTGACACACACAACGCACCGAAAGATGCGCGCAATATCACGCGCACAGACCGTTTTGTTGAGTATTCTCATAATAGCAGTCTTAAATGAGTTAAATAAAGTCCTAAATAAACGTAAAATGTGGTGAGAAAATGAGTTGCGCATCAGATCAGCATCATGTTCGGCAGCGACAGGTCTCACGCCCGTTTCACACATACTCTGTCTGCAGTGCGTATGCGGTGCAGGAGCAGCACACGCTGTTGTGCTTTCATATATGCTGTGTTTGCAGCGCGCAACTGATCCGCGGTTGTATACCACAAACACAGCATTTATTCACTATTTTTGTTTTATTTCGAATCCAAAAGTTGTTACTGAACATGGCTTGTCAGAATTGCAATTCTCTTGGTTTACACTTTCATAGATGTCACGTTTTAACGTAGTACATTTAAACAACGTTTTATTCAATTCATTACTTTATATAGCCTAGTACTTTAGATTTAGCTCACACAAGCTCTCGTCTTTTCTTTCTTTTTAAGCCCTTTTAAAAGCAGGTCATAAAGACCTTTGTTTTTCCACCTCCAAGAACGTACGAGTGCTATCCATTATTTCAAATTTTTTACCTAAATGCCAGGTAAGGTGTCGTTTCCTTGCTTTACCCGAGAAAAAAAGCCATGTGTTGACTTTGAAACAGAGTATATTTTAAATGATATGCACCTGTGGTAAAATTACTAGATTTTTGCATCAGTACATGTTTATTTTAATGCGAACAATGTGCTGTCACTTTAATTCAGCAGTGCAACACAGCAAAAAATAGACTCGGTGCTGCTGAAAGCAATGATCCGTTAACATGGGTACGGTAAAAAATACGCACACTGCAGACAGAGTATGTGTGAAACGGGCTTTAAAGTGACAACAGCCACTAGGGGTGGCACGGTACATGAAAAAAAAACAAACCGTTCTGTTCGCTTGTCTCGGTTCGGAGTGTGTGCGTCGCACGGTTTCGATGCATGCGCAATGTATCCCGTGCCCGTATGTTACCTCAGACAGTGGGTGTCCTTTTTGCGCGAAATAAGAGGCGTGCGTGTGTGTGGACGTACAGTAAAATAAAGTAAAAGTGGAGTGCTGCAGGTCACGTCACGTGTATAAATGCAAGTGGGAGAGATAAGGAAGGCTGCCTGGAGTTGGAGGAGGATGCGCCAGCGTATAGCAGGCAGGGCAGATGCAGTGCGTATGGAGAGCGGGAGCCGCGCGCACGCCCGTTGTGCAGTCACACACTGGCAGTGTTTGTCTCGCGCAGCTGAACCGCAGCTCGTTTATTGCAAATACAGACAAATATTGTCCATTCTGTCACATTTTCCGGTGTTCTACTCAGACCCCTGTCTGTCTCATGCTTTGATTTATGATGGGCAGCATATATCTGCTGCAAATACGACCGTGTTCCCCTCTGTCTCATACACACATGCATATAACATGTTGTGTATAAGTAGTTCACATGATAAATGTAACATTTAAAAGTTAAGATGCTTCTAGTTCTAATAATTTAAACATGCCTTTGAAGTTTGGGCAAAAACTTCTGGCAGTGTTGTGTTTTCGTGTATTTTTTTTTTTTCTTTTCACAGCGCTGGATGTCATATGGTGATTGTGAAACACACTTCATGGTGAAATTTGTTAATCAGGTCAGCTGAATTAAAACCACAGTGCATTGTTCTGATCAAAATTGACATGATTAACATGAAAAATAGGTAGACAGCCAGTTAGGAAACAACTTCTACATGATATAACAATTTTTTAATACTGTATCCTAAATTGTGGATGATTAAGCTATATATCATATGCTGAAGTAAATTTCTGGAGTGTTAACGATAAAAAAAAAAAACCAAGAACCGAAAACCGTGAACCGTGCCACCCCTAACAGCCACTAATGCTGTCTGTCATTAAAGCTAATCAAAGAACAACGATAACAGAGAGAATTTTATTTTTAATAAGGATTATTAATCTATATTTAATTTATGCAGTTAAAACCGTAAAGTGTTTGCTAACTTTATTACATTTCTGTTAGACAGGTAAATTACATTTATTATAATGGGTATTATAACCATTTTGAAGATTTAACTTAAGTGAACTTAAAACAAAGTTATATATATATATATATATATATATATATATATATATATATATATATATATATATATATATATATATATATATATATATATATATATATATATATATATATATATATATATAGCCTAATGTTAAAATTGATAGCTTTCAATTATACATTAACGTTGAATGTCTATCATTTAATGTTTAAAAAAAAATCTATTTTAGACGTCAGTAGGCAATCAGTATTAGTATCAGTGATACTGGCCTTCATTCATAAAAAGATATTTTTTATATATATTTACAAATATTTAATATATATTGTTTTTAAGTTGTTTCTACATTAATTTGGAGAGTAACTATGAAATTTTCATTATAAAATAAAATAAAAAAGATTTGTGATTAAATAAATTAATAAAATGTAATTGATTGACAGCACTACTTGAGACATAACCGACTGTGTTTATGAGGATACTTGGACATATTTTTGTGTACATTTTGTGCAAAAAGACGCAGAAGAGAAGTATTGCACACTATATGAAAGGCGGCTTTCTGTGCACGTGCTTTGGATATGTGTGCAGGGTTTTTGCTACATTGAAATTTTTTTGGCGGCCGCCAAAACAAATTTTTGTCCCGCCAAAGCCTTATTTGATCAGTTATTGTGATTTATGATTGAGTGTCAGAGAGAACGATCAGAGAGCTCCTCCCCCGCTCGCACGCTCTCTGTCTTCAAAATAAGCATTCTTAGCTTTGTAATATTTCACATATTACGTTAATCAAAATCAAAAGGTCCGAAGACCGAATCCATGTTGCACATGACGCTATCAGACAATGTTTTCCTTTAATTACCGCTGGGTGTGATTTGCGCTCAAAAAACGTCGACTCTTCTCTGACCAGCTGACATGAACCATACTTTGAATAAACAGGAAACAAATCCTATCTGGTTATGAAGTGTTTTTTGTGTGTTGACAAATCTTTCGCGATGTTCTAACAGACGGGATTCGCACACAACGCGTCTGCTAATGTCCGATTCGCGACCTAGTGACTCCTTTGAACCGAATCATTTTAACGACTGGTAAGAACAACTGATCTGTCCAACACTGAACTCACGAATCAGTTTAATCATTTATTCAAAACACATCTGAAATCAGGTGGAAAATTTCATCTAAAAGTTGGGGGGGACAATAAACATGAAATTTCTCAAGAGCAATTTTTGAAGGGGACACAAATAATACAGCCAAAATCGTACTTGTAAGGATATGTGTACCACAAACAAAAAAAAACATTTCGTACTTTTTGGTGTTTTGGTGTACTGAAAAATTATCTAATGTCCGTTTTTCTTTTCTCTGTCATTTTATCTGACCAACAACACAAAGCGATAGTAGTTTAAATACGATTAAGGTTCACCACGCAGTCGTATTATAATTATTAAATTATCTTGCGTCCTCTACATAGTATTTTATACTATGATATTTAGATATTTAACTGCAGCAAGCCCTCTGATCTGCCACTTATTATCATATTGAGCAAAACCCTACACAGATCTGACTGAACTTTCGGTTTAGAATTAGCCAATTTTTAGAATTTGGGGGCGGGTTACTTGAATTTTGGGTTCATTAGCCTATTATTCGTAATGAAAAACACAACAACAAAACAGTGCAATGACACACTCCCTTAAATAGGCGCTTTTACGCTTTGAAACCAAATCTTCGATAATCTTGTCTGTCAGCTGTTTGCTCGTTCGGCTCGTGCTGTATTGAGCAGACACGTTCAGTTTTTAATTGTTTTGTCAGTTCTCTAACTGAACTAATGATTTTATTACTATACAGCGGAGCGGGGCGGTGCGGCGGTGGGCAAGTGATGTTAACAGTGTTTTGCCTAATCTGTATTAAAGAGAAAAGAATCACTTAATCTGAAGTTTAAAGTGAATGAAATAGCCTTGACAGCTACTTACTGGTGTTTCACAACTGCTGTCTGAAGAGCCTTGTTCTCTCCCCAAACTTGTGTGGTAGTTTTTCTACGCTCTATGGGTTACGTTAGTTGAGGTGCACGGTGGATCAAACCACTGTGAGGCAAGGGGGGAGGGGGGACTAAAAATGTTTCTAAACTTAAACCGCATTTTTTGTCCCATTTGCGTTTGTATTGTTTCACTACTTACACATTTATTTTATTGTTCCAGTGTATATATTGTTATATTATTTACAATACTCAGCATGGTTTTTAGGGGGGGACAGCCCTCAGATTGGGGGGGTCCTGTCCCCCTGTCCCCCCTGTGATTTACGCCCCTGTCTGAAATGAGAACACAAGTGCGCTTACCCAATTTAGCAAGAGTGGGTGTAAGTGTTAGTTTTAATTATCCACAGTCTTTCAGCTTATTTATGTTCACAATGTGAAGTAAAATAAAAAGCCTATAAACCATTTAGTTTAGACTGGAGTGAGGTGAACCCAGAACAAAGTTGTTATTAGCTAGCTGATAATTTTATGACATTGTATATGGTAGAAAATTAGGCTATTTGTTCTTTTTTTTTTTTTTTTTTAAATACTACTTTTTAATATTGATATGATTATATACCAAAACAATTATCTGTAAATAGTGTAAAAATTAAGAACAAAAACAAACATCAAGGTATCAAAATAAGATAAGCAAAAATTACAAACTTTCTTTGAATTTATTTAAAATGTATTGTCAGGAGTAGGCCTATTGCGCTTGCAGATCACGTGGGTAGGGTACTTTTTTACTGTGCGTGTGTGTGTATATGGATGACCATGTCGGTCAGCCACCACCGCAGACCATTTTTGACCCAGGAAAAACCCTGTGTGTGTGTGTACGGTACAGTAAACAGTGTGTGGGTCTTGCGCTTTTAATGGTTTAAAGTCTTATTAAAATGCACAGAAAGGAATCGATAAGAGGAATCAAAATTTTTATTTTATAGCAAGAATCCGATTCCTGACTTTGGGTGTTGATTTTTCAATTCCCAACTCTAATTATTTAGTGTTTATAGTGCATTGTATTTTATCTGCATTAGATTTACTTAAGTACTGCATCAGTACCATGGTTTAGTGATGTATCATCATGGTACATTACTATTCAAAAGATTGGGGTAATGTTATGAAATATTATTACAATTTCAAATAACTATTTGTAACAATGTAATGATCTTACTGTAACTTTTGATCAATTTAATGCATCATTGCTGAATAAAACATTTCTTAACTTTTGAACAGTGTGCATGTCCAAAAAAAACTGATACCATAGTACTTTTGTAGTGATATTTTGTGAACCTCCTATGTCCTGTATTGGTCATTTTACAATGAAAATGATTTTTGCTGAAGCATTTTGAGCCAATATTCTGATCATGGAGCCACAAATGTCAGGGCTTACGAATGATTTATGCTGTTCATAGTCAAAGTTCAGGTCAACTAAATGTCCTTCTGGTATTTATAGAGCACTGTTGATTTATTATTGGTGTACACAGTGTTTGTAATAGACATGGGTTGTATTTACTATTACAGTCAAGATTCCATAGTCCATGTGAAAATGGACCATCAAAGCTTAAAATTAAGTGTATAACCTGTGGCACTTGCATTTAAAAGAAGATATATTATAAATTCGTCAAATTGTGGTAAAATGGTTTTGATGGATTGAGTGAAAGGATGATAGTAAGCTTTAACCCTTAATAAATGCTGCAGTAATGCAACCAGTTTTATGGGTGACCGCTTCATGTGTCACTCACCCAGCTGAGGTCACTGGTATTATAGTGTCTTATGTAAGATAAGATCCTTCAAAGTACTTCTAGGAACTTCGGTAGCCCAGGGTTTGCAGGCGATAGGATAGAGCAACATATGAAACGTATGAGGAATGAACGTGGATTGGGGACCATAAAGGCATATGACTCATACACTATGTTCTGGAGCCATATGAAAAGTAATGATAAAATGATGCATGTAACATTTAATCATTTTAATTGTGGAGATTTGTTTTTCTTTGTTGCACACATGGGATGCATGTGGAACTGTTTCTCCTTGTTGCTTGATTTACTGTGTTGTTTCTCTACAAGAAGCAAGCAGTGACATTGTTTATATCCACTTACTTTTATGCAAATTTTGGGATATCGCATAAAAACACATGGGTGGCGAGATGCTCATAAATTCTAGAAATGCGCATAAAAACGTTGAGGCAAGCAGGGAGGGGACGAAGGGCCATGGGAATGGAGCGTGGCCAATGGAACGAGTGCTAAAATATATGTTACATTTTATATAATATAAATATATTATGGGGAGTTCATCCTGAGTTTATTCCACACAAACATTTAGAAAGCTCAGTGGATGTACACAGTACACACTACACACTCAAAGATAATTGGACTATAAGATACCAAAGGCATTTACATTACATTTACGCATTTGGCAGACGCTTTTATCCAAAGCGACTTACATTGCATTCAAGGTACACATTTTTACATTTTTGTCAGTTCTTGCTTTCCCTAGGAATCGAACCCATGACCTTGGCGTTGCTAGCGCTATGCTCTATTGTTTGAGCTACAGGAAATGCTAAGGCAATGCATGCATGTGCTTTCTCTGTAGCAACAGTGTTATTTCAAGTTGATTTAAATATCAAGTGTAAATGCTTTTTTAAAATCTAATTTAATCAGAGAAATTTTATTTGGTCTAGTTGAAATAAAAGTATTAATATTTATTTTATGTTACCATATTCCGGTAAGAACATCATTATAACCAGGCTTGTCTTCCTTGAAATTTAAAGGGCAAAATCTGAGGAAGTGTCCATATATTTTTGATCATTTAGTATCATGTACTTTAAAGGCCAATTCACACCAATGCCGACAGTCACCAGATTACAGCACGTCTCTTCTCAGACATTCTAATTCAGATTCTACATGTTCATTCGGCAAAAACAAGCTCTGACATACTCCGACAGGGGTACGCACTGATAAAAGGGTAAAACCTGACGCAGTGTCTGTTGCCGTCTGTGTGGTGTGAATTGGCCTTAAAGCATAACATCTCGGTTCATAACATCATATGTTTTTGTTGTTTTACTTAATGTTTTTTTTTGTGGTTTGCTTTTTGTTGTGTTTTTATTCGATTTTTTTTTTTTTTTTTTGTGCTTTTGCTTTTTCTTTTTCTTTTTGTGCTTTTGCTTTTTCTTTTTTTTTTCTGTGCTTTGCTTTTTGTCGTTTTGTTTTTGTGTTTTGCTTTGTTTTACGTTTTGCTTTTCTTTTGCTTTTTTTTGTTGTTTTTTTTTCTTTGCCTTGCTTTCCATTGATCTCATTTGCGTATAAAATGTTGATTTATTGAATTGGACCGTACAGGAGAATAAATAAATAAATAATTTCTTCATTGTTTCAGATGCATCTTCCACAGAGCAGCATGCGCTGTTCATGCAGAAACTACAGCAGTGCTGCGTAATGTTCGACTTTTACGACACGGTGACGGACCTAAAGAGTAAAGAGACCAAACGGGCCACTCTAAGTGAACTCGTGGATTATGTGTCCACTAACAGAGGCGTTCTGGTGGAGCCTGTCTACCCTGAGATCACCACCATGGTCAGCATATATGTGATGTCCACCAACCTTTCAAATTTATTTATTTGTTTTTAGCAAAAATAATCATCTCTTCCTTGGTGATCTATAGTCAAAGCAAAGTCCAAATTGTTTCTGTTTACAGGTTAGCACAAATGTTTTCAGAACGCTTCCACCCAGTGAAAACCCTGACTTTGACCCAGAAGAAGATGAACCCACTCTAGAAGCCTCCTGGCCTCACATGCAGGTTAGCTGTAGCCTGATGCTCTGACATTTTATGGCTCATTTTTAAAAAAATAAATACATTTGTTTTAATTTACCTCATAGAGAGCATAGTGTGTAAATAAATTAAACGCGTCAACTTTAAGACTTGCTGTATAACACATATATAAGACAGCATTTTGTTAAGGTTATAGAGAATATAATTGTTGATGTAAATTCATTACATTACATTCATTTTGTTTGAATGTTTGGTTTTTTTAAGCTATAAGTTCTAGGGCTGGGCGATATGGCCAAAGAAAAATATAATGATAACATTTTTCTTTTTAGTTTATATATACAGTGAGGAAAATAAGTATTTGAACACCCTGCTATTTTGCAAGTTCTCCCATTTAGAAATCATGGAGGGGTCTGAAATTGTCATCGTAGGTGCATGTCCACTGTGAGAGACATAATCTAAAAAGAAAAATCCAGAAATCACAATGTATGATTTTTTTAACTATTTATTTGTATGATACAGCTGCAAATAAGTATTTGAACACCTGAGAAAATCAATGTTAATATTTGGTACACTAGCCTTTGTTTGTTGCAATTACAGAGGTCAAACGTTTCCTGTAGTTTTTCACCAGGTTTGCACACACTGCAGGAGGGATTTTGGCCCACTCCTCCACACAGATCTTCTCTAGATCAGTCAGGTTTCTGACCTGTCGCTGAGAAACACAGAGTTTGAGCTCCCTCCAAAGATTCTCTATTGGGTTTAGGTCTGGAGACTGGCTAGGCCACGCCAGAACCTTGATATGCTTCTTACAGAGCCACTCCTTGGTTATCCTGGCTGTGTGCTTCGGGTCATTGTCATGTTGGAAGACCCAGCCTCGACCCATCTTCAATGCTCTAACTGAGGGAAGGAGGTTGTTCCCCAAAATCTTGCAATACATGGCCCCGGTCATCCTCTCCTTAATACAGTGCAGTCGCCCTGTCCCATGTGCAGAAAAACACCCCCAAAGCATGATGCTACCACCCCCATGCTTCACAGTAGGGATGGTGTTCTTGGGATGGTACTCATCATTCTTCTTCCTCCAAACACGTTTAGTGGAATTATGACCAAAAAGTTATATTTTGGTCTCATCTGACCACATGACTTTCTCCCATGACTCCTCTGGATCATCAAAATGGTCAATGGCAAACTTAAGACGGGCCTTGACATGTGCTGGTTTAAGCAGGGGAACCTTCCGTGCCATGCATGATTTCAAACCATGACGTCTTAGTGTATTACCAACAGTAACCTTGGAAACGGTGGTCCCAGCTCTTTTCAGGTCATTTACCAGCTCCTCCCGTGTAGTTCTGGGCTGATTTCTGACCTTTCTTAGGATCATTGAGACCCCATGAGATCTTGCATGGAGCCCCAGTCCGAGGGAGATTGATAGTCATGTTTAGCTTCTTCCATTTTCTAATGATTGCTCCAACAGTGGACCTTTTTTCACCAAGCTGCTTGGTAATTTCCCCGTAGCCCTTTCCAGCCTTGTGGAGGTGTACAATTTTGTCTCTAGTGTCTTTGGACAGCTCTTTGGTCTTGGTCATGTTAGTAGTTGGATTCTTACTGATTGCATTGGGTGGACAGGTGTCTTTATGCAGCTAGCGACCTCAAACAGGTGCATCTAATTTAGGATAATAAATGGAGTGGAGGTGGACATTTTAAAGGCAGACTAACAGGTCTTTGAGAGTCAGAATTCTAGCTGATAGACAGGTGTTCAAATACTTATTTGCAGCTGTATCATACAAATAAATTGTTAAAAAATCATATATTGTGATTTCTGGATTTTTCTTTTTAGATTATATCTCTCACAGTGGACATGCACCTATGATGACAATTTCAGACCCCTCCATGATTTCCAAGTGATAGAACTTGCAAAATAGCAGGGTGTTCAAATATTTATTTTCCTCACTGTGTATATGTGTGTGTGTATATATATATATATATATATATATATATATATATATATATATATATATATATATATATATATATATATATATATATATATATATAGAGATAGAGAGAATGATCACGATACATGTCAAATCTTTTTTTCTTTCAAGTTTAAAGGGAGCTTTTTTTTCCCCGTGATTGAAAATTGTAGCAACCAGACAGTCAATTGTATTTTTAAACTATTCTTTATTGTTCTTTATTACAATAACTTTATTGTCAGGAACTGACAAACAATTGCCAAATAGATGAACATTTCACAAATTTAGAACATAAAAAAAAAAAAAAAATTCTTTAACACTTTGAACCTTCTTGAACACTTTTTGTCTTTTGTTCTTAACTCTTTCTCCGCTAGCGTTTTTTCTTTAAAGAAATTGGCCTGCCACCGCCAGGGTTTTTGATCATTTTCACAAAAATCTTTTGTGGTATGAATATCTGAGCATGCAATATATCAAAAGAAAGAGCAGACCCTCTGCTTTTAAACATTATTTTCTGCATTCCTTTTTTATCAACACTTAAATATGGGTAAGTTTCATAAAAAAAGCAACATTTTGAACAAAAAGCTGAGAAAATCATGTTTTTGTCCAAGACTACATCCAGATCAGATTCAGAGTGATGATCAAACACTGATGGAGTAGATCGAGTCCATCAACACCCCTACTTGCACAGTCCTATAGCTCGTCCTGGGTTGACATTTCATTCAATAACATTAAGCAGTTTTGATTTATATGATGTTTAATATTGATGATCACGTTTTTACATGTGCACCTGCTTACATATGATTGCTTGAAACCCCTGGAAACAGTGGGTAAAACAGTGGACACCTCTAGCGTATAACAGTGGAAACAGAAAATTCTGTTTGGTGGGGAAGAGTTCTCTCACAAATAACGAAAAATTTGTTGGCAGGGAAAGAGTTAATAGAAAAAATAAGTTCTTTGTTTCTTTCTGCATGTTCTAACAGGTGATGTTTGAAATCATGAAACAGGTTTGTGTTGCCTGAGTTTAACACAAATCTTTATCACAATTTGCAGTGCAGGCTGCAATATTACTAATATTACATGTTTTGTCTCTTAGGAATGAACATTTCACAGTAGCTTGAGTTGAGTGACAGTAGCAGTTGCTTGAGTTGGGATGATTTATGTTCATTAACAAAAACAGTAACATCTTTAAAAATTGTAACAACCCAAATAAGGTAACTTGCATAATTCTGACTGTTTGACTTGGGACTCTACTTTTATAAAAATCTGTTTCGTTCCACTTTTGGCGCATAAACATTATATCAAATATTTATCAAACTTTTGTTATAATTCTATAGAGGAAAATAATATAAATGAATTAGCGTTACTATTTTATTGCCCATCCCTAATATGTTCAAATATCTAATATTTCTACATGCTGGAAGCATTAAATTGTGTCTTTTTGTCTTTTTTTCAGTTGGTGTACGAGTTTTTCCTTCGATTCCTAGAAAATCCAGACTTCCAGCCAAGTACTGCCAAACGTTACATTGACCAGAAGTTTGTGCTACAGGTATATGTGCTTTATATTAAATCATGAATTACAAATATAATACACCTTTTTTTCTTTTTTTTAAGGAGCAGTAAAGAAATCTAAAATGTCTTAAATCAAGATACATTTACCTGATGCAATATTGCATCAAGTATTAAGACTTAAATATATAAAAGTTTTCTTTTATACTTTGTAAAGCACTTTGGTCAGCCTTGGTTGTATTTAAATGTGCTCTATAAATAAACATTGATTGATTGAAAAGTGCTATATATAACATTTTTCATGTATTAATCACTTTTTTCATTGCCAATGTGTGAACAGCTTGTAACGTAACTTTTAAAAAACAAGACCTTCCCCGACTTTCTATGTTGTTTATGAAAGCATGTAGACTGATTTTCATGTGAAGGACTTGGGGATCATTTTTGCCGGGAAAATCAAAAGGATGTGACTTTTAGCCTCTTCTGTTCAATGATACATGAAACAAATGCTTATACATTGTTTAGGATAATGCCGAAAGAGCCATTCTATACTGCAATATCAATGGTATTCATTCAAACTATAGTCTCACATAGCCAGATCTATATAGTCTATAGTCTCAAACATACTTTATAATCAAACTAATCATAACATTGTCATTTTTTTTAATTACAAACATTCACATCGCTATAATCAGATGCTTTCTTTACACCTGTTTTCATTTTTGTTGTGCGTTAATTTTGTTATTGAGAGGAAAGCGTGCAGCACATATTTACTTATTAATCTAAACGTCACTCCCAGCAGCGTGGACTGTATCGGGATGTTCGTTAACAGTAAATCGCTGCAAAGGTATTTCAAACTTCTTTCCAATCGAAAAATGAAAGAACTTCGCTGTGATTTAATCGGTGCCTTGAATCACGTTCAGTCTCTTGTACGTTAGCAATAAGTTGCTATCTGCAGTTCACATAATGGCCACTGGTGTCGCTAATAGGGTTTCTGAATTCTACATATAGCCCTTTAATTTTCTTTAGAGATTTATTCTTAAAGTCCCTGTAAAGGTAAATCTGAGATTTGTTTCTAAACACATAAATGTTACACTGAACACTGAAACACTGAACTGTGTAGTACTGAATTGTGGAGTTAGACAGGTAAACAGTTTTTCCCCATTGCTGTGTTCAGGAGTTTTTGGGCGGGGCATAGATAGATAGATAGATAGATAGATAGATAGATAGATAGATAGATAGATAGATAGATAGATAGATAGATAGATAGATAGATAGATAGATAGATAGATAGATAGATAGATAGATAGATAGATAGATAGATAGTCACTAACTACACCGTTAGTTACAACAGCCTACAACTTACAAAACAAAAACGATGATATCAAGAAGAGGTGGATTAATTTTGAGAACAGCTGCTTTGATGGAGAGCTGACGATCACCACCAACACCTGCCTCTGCAGTGACTTTACACCGGATAGTTTTACAAACTCTCATTGGAGACAACAAGGATTCACTGATAATCTGCTGCAGAATGGGGCCGAACCGACTATCTCCCGCTGGCGTGAGCAGTACGTGATTGGGTGTGGTTTCGGCGCCGACAGCGGACATGCCCCCAGTGTTTGAGAGCAGAGAGTGCTGCTTATTTTTTTTTATTTTGATAAGATTTTATTTACTTAGCAGATTTTTGTATGATTCAAATTTGGCTGGGTGGTTAATAACACATTTGGCTGTGGTGCGACAAACTCATGACAACACATGTTTAATTTTGACTCTACAGGGACTTTAAAACGCAACAACTTGCAGAACGTTTTTCTGGCTTCAATGGAAATTTAAACAAAAAATCACAACATCATTCAATATATATTCTCTTAAAACAAGTCATATCGGTTTTATCAGTTGTGATCCTAAAGTAAATGTATCCTGTTTCGGGGATTTTTAGGTTAAGGAAAAAAAAAAAAATGAACAAATGAAGTGGAAAATATTTTGAAATATGAAATATGCCTGGAAGACAGGCCTGGCCTCGTCCTCTCTTGGATCTGCCTCAGTCAATCCCTGTCCCTGTGTGAACCACTGGGTCATCAGCTGTCCATATCGACCCAGTCATTCCCCCTGAGAGCACTGAATGCTCTGGAATGTAGATCCAGTGTGGAAGGTGGTAAAGGCGAGTTTCCATGATGTGAGCGTTTCCTGGGCTGCTTTAAATAGGGCCCTGTTTACGCCACAGGAAGGAAAGAGGCAGCACTGCAGTCCAGGCTGGGATGGATAACATAATGACGGGGTTAAACAGACAGCAGACACAAGACAAAAAGAGTCATTCGAGCAGAGCAGAGATGTGGTGGATGGTGTTCCCTGATGCCCTAATGCATTATTATTTTCCATTTGGAGATACTGTTGTGCAGAAGTTACACATTTAAGCTTAAAGATAATCAAATTAGTCCGGTGACGTAGGACTGCATGCAACTTTCTAGTTCCTGCTGGATTTCGTCCTCCTCATATAAGCTTAATAAAGCCTGAACCTCATCGTCGGTCCATCGGTCGTATTTTTAAACTCCGTTGTTAATTAAAATATCAAACAACTCTTATTGCACGCGCCGCAACATACTTTTAAAAATGGTGGTTGAAATAAAATGCTGCCTGGCGTCAACCAGTCAGCATGTTCAGCACCCAAGTCACACTCCCGAAAGTTCCTGAACTTTGAAAAAGTACATTCTGAGGGGGAAAGTTTTTACCCAGAACCTCATTTAGGTTCTGGTCTCTGCGGTCAAAACACACAAGAGTACCACCCCAAAGTTCCTAGTTCCTGTGGTGGAAACGTGGCTATTCTAATATGCTGATTTGATGCGCGATACATTTCTTATTATTTTCAGTGTTAAAAATGGTTATTTTTGTGGAAACAAAAAAATTATAATTCTTTGCATTGAAAGATTTTTTATTTTTTTGTGTGTTTGTAACGAGGTCAAATTATTATTATTATTATTATTATATATTACCATGTACTGGGTCCTAATGATCAATTAACTGCTTTAGGAAAATTTGCACTCGGCGCTTTAGTTTACACTAGCGGGTGATAAATTTATGTTCAGCTGGTCTTTTTTTCCAGCTTATTCATAGTGATCTATTAAAATAAGCGTTGCGTGTGGAGGATGAGCATTTTTACTTCTGTTTGAAATCTTGATTTAGAGTTAATGTTTTAGACATCATTAATGGTCTCATGAATGTGATTGAGGTTGGACTCATTTACTAATAATGTGATGTTGCATAAAGGCTGTTGTCAAATACATCTCTCATGGCATGGATTCATTGTCTCGGGGCTAAAGGTAGCATTACATAACACATTCCTGTGCAGACAGTCTAATGTGACATAACAGTCGACGCTGCCAGATCAAAACCATTCTATGAAATGGGCCATTAAGAGTTTCAAATGGGAATAAACTGCTTTGAATGGCATTTAAGCCTGTATTGGTTTTCCATTCGTTTAAATTTTTTTACTCTTTTTGTTTGGATTTATTTTTTTTGTATTTTGAAAATGAAAATTCTTTTTTATTTATTTTTTTTTATTCAAATTAATTAAAACATTATTGGTTAGTGAACGTTGCGTTCATTAGTTTTTTTTTATTTAATATTGAAAGCAGAAAAATTTGAAAATGGCAACAACATAAAAAATAATGCAACTTGATTTTTTGTTTTGACGTTCAGGGGTATAAAATGGATTAACAACTTGAATATTCAATCTCTACATTTGGGAGGGAAAGAAATGCCCCTTTCAGCTGATTAATTAAAAGATAAATTAAATATCATACCATGACGTGCCATCGTCAGTACCGTGCAACATAATAATGTGTTGAATCCCAGTTCTCCTACTTGTACTACACCCTAAAAGTAATGTTTTTGTGAAGAAAAGGTAAAGACTTTTGAGTGTTTTGCAGAAGAGGAGACGAGCTTTGGCACATACCACTGCTCTGTCGCTTTGGGCCTTATTTTAATGATCTAATCGCATAGTCTAAAGCGCACGGCACAGGTGCACTTAGGACATGTCTGAATCCACTTTTGCTAGTTTAACAGCGGGAAAAATGGTCGGCACGCCAGGCGCATGGTCTAAAAGGGTTGTCCCTGGTTTCGAGTAATGGGTGTTTTGGGCTTAACGTGCAGTAAACCGTGAGTCTCATCTTTCATTCCCTTTAAAAGCCAGTTGCACTCGCGCCATGGCAATTTAAATGACGAAACTTTGCGAGCGGAAAGACTGAACACTTCTCCAGAGAGGAATAATTTTATTTAAAGATGTTTGTGTGCTGCTGCACGTCCCTGTGTGTAATAAGCAGGACATGAACAACGTGGTGCAGGACATGAAAATGATAACTGCGTCAGGCTGAAACTAGCAAAAAACACTTGCGCTGCATCTGGCGCTGCATTGCACTGGGTGTATGATCGGGCCCTTTGTCTGTCATGCTGAGACTCTCCTTGTGTAAACGTTTGCATAATGATACATTTAAAAGTTAATGACCAAATGTATATTTTTAAAAGTTTACAATGCTGTTGCAGATGAAATGATGTGGATAACATTGAATAAATATATTTTCGCCAGATTAGATACTGATTATTACTCACTCAAACCCCTTTATCTAAACTGCTCTACTTAACAGTCGGACACGCACTTCCGCCATGTTTGTAGTTTTTTTTTCTTTTTTTTCCTGTGTTTGTAGTTGTAATCAAATTCTCGTCCAACGCGCAATGGGCTGTGGGCAGTATTAGCCGCTAAAAGTGCACGGATCTGAACTTCGGGTTCTAACCGGAAAAAGTAGACCATCCGGGTATCTTTGGAATACTCATCAACATACTACGATTTGGGACACACTAATTCTAATTTCGGACGGATAGTATGTGAATTGGGATGCAGCAAGTTACAGTTGTATAGATTCTAAAGCAACTATGTTAATCTCTTTCTCATCAAACAACCAGAATAACAAATTGCTTGACACACAAAACGAAAACGATGAAGACGCTTTCTCATTTTTCTTCCTTCAATATTAAATAAACGCAACGTACGCTGACCATTATTGAAACCTTATTATAAGAAATGTAAATGAGGCCACTATGTAGCTTTCATCATGCGTTATAAACCCAGCTAACCCAAGTATCTTGACTACAAATAAAATGTCATATTCATATGACATATTTCAGTTGTGTAACAATTTATCAAAGATATTAGCACAAACAAACTGCAGAGAATTGGCACCTTAGAGCAAGACAAAAGAAAATGGCAAAGTAATATATATATTTTTTTTTAATGAAAAAATTAACTCCTTGCCTATTTTTTTTTTTTTCAGCTCTTAGAACTGTTTGACAGTGAAGATCCTCGTGAGAGAGAGTTTCTAAAAACGATTCTGCATCGCATCTATGGGAAATTTCTGGGTTTGCGTGCCTTTATTCGGAAACAGATCAACAACATTTTTCTGAGGTAAGAACACAACAGCATGGACACATGTAATTGATCAAAAGTGACAGTAAAGAAGTTTAGAATGTTACAGAAGATTTCTGCTTCAAATAAATACTGTTCTTTTGAGTCTTAAAAATATATATTAAGCAGCATAACTGTTTCAACACTGATAATAATAATAAATGTTTCTTGAGCAGCAAATCAGCATATTAGAATGATTTCTGAAGGATCGTTAGAAACTGAAGACTAGAGTAAAAATTCAGCTTTGATCACTGGAATAAATTGCATTTAAGAATATATTACAATAGAAATGTTTTAAATTGTAATAACTTTAAATATTAATATTGTCAAATATAATTTTTTTTTCTCCACAATAATGCAGGTTGATAAATTTGATCTAAGCAAAATGTATCCATGTAAATGATTTGGCTAAAGATTATCTATGTGTTATTAAATAATGTTTCCAAAAATGATAGCTGCATGTGAAATGCTTTGGGGTAAGCTGTGTCAGTCTCTCAACTAACAGTGATAGTAAGCTTTCCAATTTCAGGAAATATTACTACAAAATGTGGTAAATATTTAAATATAAATGTATATATAAATATATATTTATGAATTTCTAATAATCTGCAGAGAAATATGAATTTTGGATTGTGCATTTAGAAAAAAATATATTTTATTTGAAATGTAAATTGTTCATGGATACCCCAATAATTTCCCCAGATACCTCTATGAAACTGAGCACTTTAATGGAGTGCCTGAATTCCTCGAGATTCTGGGCAGGTGAGTTTTTGTTTCATTTTCTTTCCTCGCTAATGCATCTTTATTAATTTTCTGTTCACATAGTCCATCTAATGGATTACATGCTGTGTAGAAGGTTCTTTGGCTCCAGGTTCAGTCTGAACCCTGCGGCAGCAGCAGAAGCGTGTTTGTGTTGACTGGCTTCAATCATTTAATGTTAAACCTTTCAGGCCTCCATGTCATCAGTTGTGTCACATGCTTTTGTAATCGCAGTATCATCAATGGCTTCGCTCTGCCGCTGAAGGCTGAACACAAGCAGTTCCTTATGAAGATCCTCATTCCCCTGCACACTGCCAAAGGACTAGCACTGTTCCACGCACAGGTACACCAAGAGTTGGTGCTTGACCCTATAAAGCCTTAAACTAATTTCTAAGGCCTTTAAATAATCAGGAGCTCTTATCATAAAACTAGGTGCAGTAAGGGATTTCTGAGAAGTGCTGTTAAAAGTGGACCGGACCGAGCAGCACAGCACAGCACACCAATCAGCAGTAGGGGGCGTGTCCACTCATGATTGGGGAGGAGAGAGAGTAAGCAAGAGGGAGATTTGAAGACGGACTGTAGAAAGAGAGATGGCTGAGAGACATTAGTAAAGCCCCTTTCACACAGATTCCGGAAAATACACTGATAATGTGTCCCGGGATTTGTCCCACGATCGTTCAATTTTGGTTTATTCACACTGCTTGTGATTTTCTGGAATCTGTGTATGCGTTCGCTAGGGCTGGGACAAAAAAGTGTATTCACCTAACTATCGCAATATAATCCAGAATCGATATTATTTCAGATTGTTTTATTTTAGCCCTTGCTTGTAGACGAGGTAGACAGAAGTTAACCGCTTTTCTTCTCAACCGAGGGTGAAATGTGTCATTTATCTATGAGTGTTAAGTGACATAATATCCCTTTCAAGTGGACGCGTGAAAGCGGTGTGAGACTGAATGCACTGAAAAACCTTGCGCTACTTCATATGCTGAGAGAGTGATAAGACAGTAAAGCTGCACGATTAATCTGTAAAAGATTGGGATCTCAATTCAAACACTCACGCAGTCCTATTCCAATTCGTCTGTCTATTAAATCTTTGACAAAATCATATCGCAACATTCAAATCTGTGTTGCCGCTGCCGCTTTTCAACCTCATAGTATCATTTATTTCTGTGATTTTTATTTTTGTTCAAATTATCATAGAAGTACTGGGATAAAAGTTTATAGTTCAAATATAAACACTGATGTCTACGGTAGCGATCAAAATGGTTATCACCTTTTGAAAACGGTGCTTCAAATAACGACTATCGAATACATTGTTGGTGGATGGCAACAAACGACTTAAAAAAAATTATTTGTTATTGAATCGCTTATTCAAGAGAATGTAGCAAGAGTATGATGCTTCTGAAATAAAACTCAAAGATGTGATGAATTGTTTTTGTAAATATAACTAATCTTATGCATCATGTACAGTCTGTATAAGTGTATGATTTAACTTTTGCCCATGGTCTAGTGTTAAAAAACCACGAAGAAGAAAAAAAAATCGCAATATCGAATCGCAATACTTGTAGAATCGCAATTCTTTAAAAAAATCACAATACATATCGTATCGGCACCCAAGTATCGGGATAGTATTGCCCTAGTGTTCACACACATCCCGTAAAGAATTGTTTCAATTCCCTCTTCTGCTGAAGATTAAGAGATAAAATCTGATCTAAAATTATGTAAAATGCATTTACACCGAAAGAAGAAAACCTTGTCCATGAAAGAGGATAACTAAAAGAATAAATGTTGCTATATCAGTTCAAGTGAAAGTTGTGAAGTTAGTTAATTTATATATACAGGTCCTTCTCAATAAATTAGCATATTTTATCCGACCAATAAAAGAAAAGTGTTTTTAATACAAAAAAAGTCAACCTTCAAATAATTATGTTCAGTTATGCACTCAATACTTGGTCGGGAATCCTTTTGCAGAAATGACTGCTTCAATGCGGCGTGGCATGGAGGCAATCAGCCTGTGGCACTGCTGAGGTGTTATGGAGGCCCAGGATGCTTCGATAGCGGCCTTAAGATCATCCAGAGTGTTGGCTCTTGCGTCTCTCAACTTTCTCTTCACAATATACCACAGATTCTCTATGGGGTTCAGGTCAGGAGAGTTGGCAGGCCAATTGAGCACAGTAATACCATGGTCAGTAAACCATTTACCAGTGGTTTTGGCACTGTGAGCAGGTGCCAGGTCGTGCTGAAAAATGAAATCATCTCCATAAAGCTTTTCAGCAGATGGAAGCATGAAGTGCTCCAAAATCTCCTGATAGCTAGCTACATTGACCCTACCCTTGATAAAACACAGTGGACCAACACCAGCAGCTGACATGGCACCCCAGACCATCACTGACTGTGGGTACTTGACACTGGACTTCAGGCATTTTGGCATTTCCTTCTCCCCAGTCTTCCTCCAGACTCTGACACCTTGATTTCCGAATGACATGCAAAATTTGCTTTCATCCGAAAAAAGTACTTTGGACCGCTGAGCAACAGTCCAGTGCTGCTTCTCTGTAGCCCAGGTCAGGCGCTTCTGCCGCTGTTTCTGGGTCAAAAGTAGCTTGACCTGGGGAATGCGGCACCTGTAGCTCATTTCCTTCACACGCCTGTGCACGGTGGCTCTGGATGTTTCTACTCCAGACTCAGTCCACTGCTTCCGCAGGTCCCCCAAGGTCTGGAATCGGTCCATCTCCACAATCTTCCTCAGGGTCCGGTCACCTCTTCTCGTTGTGCAGCGTTTTTTGCCACACTTTTTCCTTCCCACAGACTTCCCACTGAGGTGCCTTGATACAGCACTCTGGGAACAGCCTATTCGTTCAGAAATTTCTTTCTGTGTCTTACCCTCTTGCTTGAGGGTGTCAATGATGGCCTTCTGGACAGCAGTCAGGTCGGCAGTCTTACCCATGATTGCAGTTTTGAGTAATGAACCAGGCTGGGAGTTTTTAAAAGCCTCAGGAATCTTTTGCAGGTGTAATTTTGATTCAGATGATTAGGTTAATAGCTCGTTTAGAGAACCTTTTCATGATATGCTAATTTAATTTTGGGTTTTCATGAGCTGTATGCCAAAATCATCAGTATAAAAACAATAAAAGACCTGAAATATTTCAGTTGGTGTGCAATGAATCTAAAATATATGAAAGTTTAATTTTTATCAGTACATTTTATCACAATATGCTAATTTATTGAGAAGGACCTGTGTATATGTATGTATATATATATATATAAAAACAAAAAAAGCCAGAAACTAAGCTTTTTTTTTTGCACAGTCCTATCTAAACGTTTAATGGTGCCACCTGGTTATCAACTGTAAAAATGACTAAATTGACCTCTTCCCAACAGGGAAAACCATCAACAATCAAAAATGCATGGGTATATGGTGTCATGGCGTTGTAATAAAAAAAATGGGGCAATGTGTTTAGAAAAAATCTGATGCTGCACAAAAACTAACAATGCATCAAAGCCAATGTTGTTTCTGATCTTTGACATGTCCAAGACTGATAAAAGGTAAAAAAAAATCCACTTTACAATAAGGTCTTATTAGTTAATATGTGTTAACTAATATGAACTAACCATGAAGAACAGTATATTTGTTACTGTATTTGTTAATCTTTGTTAACGTTTGTTAATATAAAAACAGCTGTTCATGGTTTGTTCATGTTAGTTCACGGTGCATTAACTAATGCTAACAAGATTTTAATAATGTATTAGTAAATGTTGAAATTAACATTAACAAAGATAAATAAATGCTTTATAAGTGTAGTTCATTATTAGTTCAACTAATATAATTAACTAAAGAACCCTTATTGTAAAGTGTTACCATATGTATTATAATAACTAATCATCACTATGATTTTGTCTAACTAGTTAGTGACCTCTAATTTGGAGTATAAACTGGGGGAGTGACTTTATTGCATCAAACATGTCACTTTGTTCACAGCTAATTGGTTCAATGTCAGTTGCATCTCTTACCGTGAATACAACCTGAGTAGGTTAGCCCAAGTTACTATGTTGATGAACGCCTCTTTCATGGTACCAAAAACCCAGGGTTTCCGCAAACTAAACTGAAACATACTTGGCTAGCCACCTGAACCGGCTTCATGGTATAGGTGCCAGTTTTGAGTGTCGTTGTTTGTCTGGAGCTGGTGTGCTGCTGGCAACTAACAAACAACTCTTGCTTGTATATACTCTTCTGTACTGTGTGTAAATTTTTTGTTTTTTCTTGTTGTTCGTTCGTCATCTTCGGTTTATTTTTCGCCAAGCATTATTTTGCTTCACTTCAGCTATGATAAAGAGACATCCACTGCATTGTGTGTTTGTGCATTTTGAGGGCGGAGCAATGAAGGGGTGTGTTTCTCAGAAATCGCTTACTGCACCTTTTTTTTAACTATTATTTCATGTAGTGCTTTAACTGTTATTCTCTCATAAATGTTTACAACATGACCTTAAACTCACAAAATGTTATTTGCTTACTACATAGATATTCTTTATAATTTCAATGTATAACATTATATAGTCAACATATTATTCTTCATACAGTTACAGGGGAAAAAAGTGTAAAGCTTTCTTATTTTCTGCACAAATTGATCATACAATTTTATCTGTTCCCATACTAAAAGCTGGAATACACCACACAACTTTTAAAATCTGAACATATTTTTAAACACTAGGCATCACTCACAGTTTTTAAATGGTTAGAGAGGAAAAACGGGAATCATACTTTAAACCAGTTCTTCCTAAACCTGTCCTGGGGATCCAACCCCCATCCCCAACTACACATTTTGTATGTCTCCCTCATCTAACACACCTGATTCAACTCATCAGCTCATTAACACAGAATGCAAGACTCAAATTGACCATTTGCACGGAACTTCCTTAATGATGTATACAGTATAAGCCAGATGGAAAACTTCAGGTGAAATGTCACTTGTTGATGTGTCGGTTGCGTCAATGTCCTGAGGTAGCTTTAACAGCATCAATAGTGTAATACTTAGCTTATAATCAGAATGTAGTCACTTAAATAGTCATGCCTAGTATTAATTTAGTCATTCAAACATAAAAGACATTAAAAAGACGGGTCCCTCAGTGTTCCTCCTCAGCAAAATTCAATTCAACCATCAGTTTTCAATTTTGTGTGAAAACAAGCATCAAACACTGTAAATTAAAGACTTATCGTGCACTATAGTTAGATTAATTAAACAAAATGGGAAGTGTGCCGAAATCATTGAGCTTGCACTGCACTGACAACTTCTGTCAGTGATTTACAGTGCTTTCAGTCAAATTAATTCACAATAAAAGGTTTTTTTTGTTTTTGTTTTTTTTCATGAAACTGATACATTCACAATTTCATACATCACCTTGACAATTTTATTTTGAAACCTAGTGATTTTATAATGTTTAATATTTATTCAAAATCAAACGAATAAAAATGAGCCAATAAATGCTCCTCTGTCGCCATCTCCTGGTTATAGTTGCAATAAAAAAAATTTTTTTTAATCTTTAAATAAGTGTTTCTATCAAATATTCCATTTCCTACATCTTGAAATGTTCATGTTTACAAATGGGGACAATCTCAGAAGGATGACAAATAATGTTTTTAATCATCACATTAAAGTATAGAATGACAACTAACAGTTCACCAGAAATTGAACATTTATGAGAGAATAACTTAAAGCATTACATGAAATGATAGTAAAAAAAAAGGTGCAGTAAGCAATTTCTGAGAAACACACCCCTTCATTGCTCCGCCCAAAAAATGCACAATGCAGTGGATGTCTCTTTATCATAGCTGAAGTGAAGCAAAATAATGCTTGGCGAAAACCAGGAAGTAATCGTGCATATGGTTAATTGGGTGTGTCTAATAAGGGAGACCAAAATTTGCAATGATGGGGGGTCCCCAGGACTGCATTAAAAGACTGAGGATTACACACTACCGGACACAACAAGCAAAATCTTTCAACTTCGACTGCCCAAAATCTGCACACTGGCTCTGGCTTTGGGCAACTACAATTCATCCAACTTTATCTGCTATTCATTTGTATGCTGAAATATAAATCTTTGGCAGGTTGATTTTTGTTGCACAAACCATCCCTTCTATTCACATTCACTATTGACCTTGTTGTCTTTCAGCTGGCCTACTGTGTGGTTCAGTTCTTAGAAAAGGACCCGACCCTCACTGAAGTGGTACTGCTCACCTCACTCCCACCTTCACCCTCACACCACCCCACTAGAGCTCACACATTCAGCCCATCTGAATTTATTTCATCCACCAATACACTTTTTATTTGTTTACAGCTATTCTCTGGAAGTTGCTAAATATGAGCAAAGAAGGCTGTGAAAATAAATCTCCATTGTTTTTTTTTAATTATCTTTCATTCAAAAAATTCACTAAATGCTGACCTTTCATCGAAGTAAAACAATTGAGAGTGGGGGGGGGGGGGTCACATTATGAAATAAATGTTTTGCTCTAGTTCACGTTGGTCACAATTATTGACACCCAATTATTACAATGTCCTTTTCCAGTCCCTCCAGAAAAACGCGATTATGCGATCCCGTGATTTAACGCATAATCAGCCAAAGTCCGCATATTTATGCGGGGCCGCATTTTTTCAAATACGCCTATAAATATAAATTGCCTATTTCCGCGTGCAAAATATGCGGGCTAGCATGATTTCATAATCCCCGCATTTTCGTTGCAAAAAAAATCATATATATATTAGCATGTTCGTGTGTTCGTTTACTTCACACAAGAGCCGCCATTTCAGCCTATTGCCAGGGGAAGTTTTGAAGTGACGTAATTACCCGACGTAAACATCATCGAAAAGCTGCAAACCCCCGTGGTGAAACCATAGATATCGGTGAAACCATGATGAAGCGCAAACACCCATTTGCCAACAAAAATAACAGCAAAAGACCGCGCAAAGCAGTTTCCCGGTGTGTTGATCGATTTCAAAACACAGCATCATGAAGCTTTGAAGCGTTATGAATCAATGAGTCGATTCAGCGGTTTGGATCGCCAAAGTCACGTATTTCAGCAGTTTGACACGCGATCCGAATCATGAATCGACTCACTGATTCATAGCATCATGATGCTGTGTTTTGAAATGTAAATTACGTTAATGTGTGTGTATGTGTGTTTTGTTTTTTGTTTATTTGCACAATATGGCAAATATTTCATTATATTATAGTAGATGTTTTGCCAGTGTGAGTAAAATTGATATGGAGTGTGTTACTAATTTGACTTAGTGCTGTGCTTATTACAGAGAATTCCCTCTGGATTAACTTTAAGCGTCTTGATGATACAATGATGATAATATACTATGGCACAGTGATGATAGTTCATAAATGACTGCTTGAGGGATTTAAATATTTAAACTTTGCCAGATGTTAAAGCGCTAGGCTACGGCAGCCTCAGAACAGGTACTCATCCCATACTCAGACACCATGCAGTGTGAAGATGCCGAGGGGCTTCTGGAGGTTTGGCTTGGTGTTCGCTTTTCGAGCCATCTGCACTACCATGGAGTGTGTTTTTCAGCCTTCGTGATTATACGGCTGCTGCTGTGTTTGGTTGAACAGTCATGCATGAACAGTGACTTGATTCTGAGGACGTGGAGCCGACCGCAGGGAAGCCACAGTGTTCATGAGTGTAGATGAGAGCTCATTACCACTTGTGTTTGCCTGTAAGCAGGAATGAACTCATGACTTTGCACAGGCATACAGTAAATCCCCCAATTTAGAGGGCAGTGACGTTGAAGGCAGAGCTATAAATGAATGATTTTCATGTTTCTGGGTTTGGAAACTGCAAGTAAACAGCAGGGAAAATGGCACAGCTGATCCTTATGAGATGTTTGTCCGACGCAATTAAAAAAAATAGCACAGCACCCACAGCAACTTGATCTGTCTGTCGGGTACTCAAAGTAGACAAAATGACCAACATTTCCATCCCTAGTTAGCAGGATTCTCCAAAAAAGAAATAATGAGAAATGGATTCTGCGATGACCGAAATGTACTATTATATAGTTGAAAACTAAGTAACCATTTATACAAGGCAGTTTTTGTCAACACTAATAAACAACTTAATGTCACAATTAGCATTTTGCATTTCTTGTGATGCATTTAAATTAAGACTATTTATTAATTTTCTAGCTTGCAAAATAGCTAGCTAACAAATTAGACAAGAAAATATAGTAATACTATTGTATGTAGTAGTAGTAATAATAATGATAATCGTTAATAATAATAATAATAATAATAATAATAATACAAAACAAAATGTATAAAATGTTACGCTTTTGGTTGATTTGGTAAGGCCAGATTTAATTTGAGATTTTTTTTAAATCAAAGAAACTTTTATAAATTGTGAATTTTTATTTTTATTTATTTGTTGTTTATACATGGTTTAGGTTTTATTTACTTTTTCTATTTCTCGCTTGTTTTTCAGCATTAATCTTGGGATGAGAGATAAAACATGTTTTAGAAGTTAGATTTTATTAATTATTAATACATTATTAGAAACCGATATATTTGTAGACAAAGGTCTCAGCTAATGAACAATGTAAGGGGACAGTTTTTTCTGAAAATGTTTTTTCTAAAAATGTACATTTATTCACTTCATAACTTTTTGAAAAACATTTTTGAATTTGTTTAATTTTTAAACACTTTGTTTGCCAGTTTTACATTGTGACCTCATGCTGATTACAGGTTAAATGACACGTAGTTTCCAAGTATAGAGCATAAAATAATACTAAGAAAATTATTTAAAACATACTGTAAAATTAGGATTGCAAAATTTATCAGATCTTTTCTGTTTTCCATCAGGTGGTTCGTGGCCTTTTGAAAATTTGGCCCAAGACATGTAGTCAGAAAGAGGTAAGCCCGTCTGATAACTGACTTGAAAACAATAATTACAGACAGTAATGAATGCACAACAGTGTATGTTTGCTGAATTACATGTCTGATGAGTTCCTGGGTTCTGCCTCTCTGCTTTATTTAGGTCATGTTTCTAGGGGAAGTTGAAGAGATCCTGGATGTTATTGAACCCACTCAGTTCAAGAAGATTCAGGAGCCTTTATTTAAGCAAATCTCTAAATGTGTAGCCAGCCCTCATTTTCAGGTACAGTGTAAGATTTTGATCAGGGTCTGTTGGCTGACCTGTCCAATTTATCACACTATGTATGTAAGGAAAAACTTGTTGATATCCTCTGACTGGATGGAATCAAACTTTGAAGTAAAAAAAAAAGTCTGTGATCATCATATACTGCACAATTTAATGTGAAATCTGTCAACTCAAATCTGCAGACTGGCTCTGACTGTAAATTTGGGCAAAAGTCATGTAGTGTATTCCAGCCTTTATGCTCAACAAGGCTGCATTTATTTGATGAAAAATACAGCAAAAAGGGTAATATTGTGAAATATTTTTACAATTTAAAATAACTGTTTACTTTTTTAACATGTATTTTTTTCAGCGTCCTGTGATCCTTCAAATATCATTCTAAGAAACATTTCTAATCAACTGCTTAATTATTATTATTATTTAACCATATGGAAACCGTGGTAACACTTTTCAATAAGGTTCATTAGTTATCTGCATTAGTTAACATGAACTAATAATGAACTGCACTAATCAAGATTTTATTAGTGAATGCATTAGTAAATGCTTTCTTACATTAGTTAATGCACTGTGAACTAACATGAACAAACTATGAACAGCTGTATATTTATGAACTAACATTAACAAAGATGAACTAATGCTGAACAGAGGTGTTGTTCATGTTAACTAATGCATTAACTAATGTTAACTAATACAACCTTATTGTAAAGTGTTACCCGAAACCGTTTTTATGATTCTTTGATGAATAAGAAATTTAAAAGAACAGTATTTGTTTTAAATATAAATCTTTTGTAACATTATAAAAGTCTTTACTGTCACTTTTTATCAATTTAATGTGTCCTTGCGGAATAGAAGTATTAATTTATTTTTTACTTTTGACAGCTGTACATTTCAACACAAATTATTGGCTCCCGTTATTAATCTGGTCTGGTCTATTATTTGCAGGTAGCAGAACGAGCACTGTACTACTGGAACAATGAGTACATTTTGAGTCTAATCGAGGAGAATAATGCCAAAATCCTTCCCATCATGTTTGGAAACTTGTACCGGATCTCCAAAGAACACTGGAACCCGTATGTTTGGGATTTTTTTGTTTTTAACTTTTTTTTTTTAAACAAAGATTAACTTTTATCTTTGCTGTTGTCATTTGAACACTGGCACAGATTGGGATCAAAAGTATAAATGAAATATATAATGGATATATAGGAATAGTACAGTATGGCTTTACAGAAAGTTTTCATTGCATAATGTTAGTTAACGCATTAACTAACATTAACAAATAAAGAGCATTTGTTATAGTATTTGTTAGTTAATATTAATTTACTATGAAAGTCTTCAAATGATTAGAACCTTAAATTCCACATTTTCAAAGTCTCACAGTAAAGAAATGACATACAGTACAGGTGTGTTGTAAACTCTTTATCTCTACATTGTCTCAGGACGATCGTGGCCCTGGTGTACAATGTATTAAAAACACTGATGGAGATGAACAGCAAACTGTTTGATGAACTGACGGCCTCGTACAAATCTGACAGACAGCGGTAAGAATACATCTTTACTCTTTGCATTTTGTTTAAAATGCTCATGATCATTGACCATCAAAAAAATATGGACGACGCGACTTCATTGACTTCCACTGACAAGAGTTGAAGCTTTCGGAGGCCCGCACACGGCGCTGACATCTTGGGACCGAGTCTGCACAGTAGAGAGCAGGAAGTAGAGGCGGGATTATCAAAAGCCTGCCCACACTCTCACAGATGCAGAACTATTAATTATGTTGGTGTGAAATAAACAGTTATGGAAATGGAGAAATTAAAGCTAAAGCTCCAATCTCCTCCTGAAAATCCAGAAAAAAGTCAGTTAGTGCCTCAGTGACAACTTCACTCAGAGAAGCCGTCAATCTCAGCTGTCAATCATGACGTCACACCCCCCGTTTTTATAGCATCAAATAACTAACTAAAACTAAACTTATTTAAAAAAACAAACACTTAAAAATGAAATCATCATGATAAAAACTGCCTAAAATGACAGAAACCATCTTTAGGAAACAATTATTTGAAGTTTAATTTGATTGTTTCGTTTGTCTCGTGTCCTTTGTAATACATGGAGGGGTGGGGTTTAGGAGCTATACTGGGACCAACCACCGGGGGACGATCAAGGCGCGTAGGCTTCAGTTTCTGAGAGGAGTGCTGCAGGCTTGCTGATGATTGCCATCATTCTGTCCTCAGAGAGAAAAAGAAAGAGCAGGAACGTGAGGAACTGTGGAGGAAGCTGGATCAACTAAGACTGCAAGAGACATCAGCAATCCAGAATAACAGGCATGAGATGCAGTTCACCTACAGCAACAACAACAACAACAACAACAACAACCTTCATGATAAGGATGAAAACACAGCAGCAGCCATTGCTGAAAGAAGCTTCGACACCTGGGCCAAATGACGCTGCCCTCTTTCTTTTTATCTTTCTTTACTCAGTGTTTTGCTAGAGAGCAGTAAAGGATATGGACCTTGAGCAATAATCTTTACATTTTTAAACAAGAACTTTCCCCCGAAAGCCTATGTAAAACTAAATCAAAATGCTATTTTCTCCTGGTAAAGCATAATATATTTTATGTATGTAAGTCTATTTTGGGTGTAAAGTGTGGTTATAGTAAATTATATATATTTTTGTCTAATCAAAGATGTAAGATTTTCACCTACACTTCAGAAAAAAAATATTTTCTTAAAGGTACACTATGTAACTTTTATCCCTCTAGTGGTTAAAAATCGAAACACTGCATTTTGTGGAAGAATATTGTTTTGGTGCGTGACTCTGCGGATGAATATAGTTAAATCCTACTGCTCATAAAACATTCACTACTAGACTTATGCCCAAAGCATACTACGGCCATCCGTCTGCATGACGCAATTTTCATCATCAGGAGGGTTCGCGGGCGCGTACAGCGCATGTCAGAAGAGTCACAACAATTATACTGCGCAATTATACCTATACTTTGAAAGCTGTTCGGACACGATCGTGCACGAGAGAAATTTAAGTATACCCGGGGCTTTAAGAGATTTAACAAGTTTAGATGGAAAGGAAACTGTAGCTAAAACCGTTGATAGGTACAGGACTTCCTTAAAAATCAATTCCATCACAGCACTACAACAACCATAATGAATTGACCTTCCACAATAGATAATGCTTTACAGTGAACTCGGTTAGAGAGCTACATATGGCAATTTACCTGTTAAATAAAATACCTTACTCACGTGTTGATTTATAAAAATCATCTCTGTCACTTTTGCAACATTTAAAATCCCTCAGTTCTTGCCATCTCCGAAAACCCACACCCATGTTGATTCTTGTTTCATTACTAGCTCTTTCGCATTCTCTTTTTGCCAGCAGACTCTCCTCTGTTCGCCGTTTGTTTAAAACGGGTGATTCCTCAGATTTAGCTACTCCATGTCAAGTTTTCTCAACTAAACTACTCTGCAACTAAACTATACCACGCGCACACCAGCCGGAGCAACTTTTCCTTATTTACGGATGTGACGAGACGCACGGGCGAGTGATGCATGTACGCAATTTCCCACGAAAACCATTTTGCCAGGTTAAAAAATATAAACACTTTTAATAGACTTGCCATAGTGAATCAGACTAAATGTTTTGGAATGATATATTAACTCATTATTTGTTCATTTTGAACAAAAAAAGTTATATGGTGTACCTTTTTAAGGTGTGGTCACATTTACGCAACAAATTTTAAATTCGCGAAATTCAGTCATTTCAATAGGAACTGGAAATTTTGTGTGAGGACGAATGATTTCCCCACAATGATTTCAAGTTAGTCATGTGGATTCGTCACGTTGACCAATGCTTGGTTTTAAAAATTACAATATTTACCATAGACTATGGACCTTTTTTTTGCCTATGAAATTTTGCTAATGTGACTGCACTTTTAATCAGCACTTTTGTCTTGTTTTAAAATGTACAGCAAAAGCAAAACTGTATACTATATTAATCAAAATAAAAATTATATAAAAAGAATAATATAATACTATTTGTTATATTATCAGAGAAAATGTCTTGAATTAATTTATTGGTCACCCTTTACAATAAGGTTTGATTAATGATAATCTCAACATTTACTAACACATTTTTAAGATCAAAAATTGTGTATGTTAACATTAGTTAACGCACTGTGAACAGGTTAATGATGTAAAAAAAATATTGCTTATTGTTAGTCAAAGTGGGGAACACTTTAATTTAAAGTCTTTCTGTAAAAGTATTCATAATGTACATTATAATGCATTGCATCTTTTCATAAGTAAATGTAACAAGTTAAAATGCATTTTAATTATGTGTAGTAATGCATTATACTTTCTAAAGGTGTAACAATGAATAAATAAATATTTTAAAGTATTGTAACTGGTTACAATATTCATGAGACCATACAATGCATAAGGTGCATTACATTACATAATGAATGCATTGAAAATACTTTTATAATGCAATATACAAAAACTTTAAGTAAAGTGTTACCAGTGTTACCAAAATGTAAACTCTACCATGAATTGTGCGTTTGAAATTTGCTACCATTAATGTGACCTGAGCTGAATATTAATGTTTGATGCCTATAGTTCACATGATACACAAGTTATGCTCCCTGGAAGTGTCAAAAATTAGCCTTAGAAATGCAAAAAAGTGAAACGCCTGCTATTTAAGGAAGCACAAATGTAGTGAACCTGGTCCAAAAACACAGTACAATTGTGAGAACATTCATTGTTTCTTACAATTCAAGCTGAATCTGCCTGATGCATGAAATCTGCATTGAAACAGTGCATCTGTTTATCATCTTTTCTTATTCTTTTTGTGGAGGTTTCATTTGTTTTCCTCATAATACCATCTTTAAATACTAGATTTTATTAAAAACTCTTTTTGTTCTGTATCGTTTCAGTCCACTGGCTATGCATTTTCATGTTTGGATTAAAACAAGCAGATAGTAGTTCTAACTTGACTCAGGGATAACTAACACTCCCCACATATAATAAGAATGACAGGTTTGTTTGTTTTTTTCTCCCAAAATATAATAATTCCTAATATTTAAAGAACCTATATATAAACAATAGTATGCAGTAAATGAGACTCACTGACATTCCATCATTCAACATTCAATTTTTCTTTTGCTCCAACCAAATATGTTCTCATTGCTATGCAGTATGTTATTATAGGTTCTCATGTTATAAAAGCAAGGTTTGTTTTGCTGTGAGAATGTGTAAAGTAACCTTGTTGTAATGTGCTACCCTTTATTAAAATGCAAGGCTGCTGTTTATTTGTACATGTCATATTAATGGTCTGTATGCGTTGGTCTCTCTGGTTTCTCTCTCCTTCACTTCTTCATTTACTGTGGGACTCTTCTCTTTTAGCCATTAATGAGTGCAGTCACCAAACATAACGCAATTATTTCAGTGATTCAACAGTAGATTGTAGAGCTGCACAATCCTGGATAAATTAAGGGTTTTTTTCACAGTCTCAATTCTTCTCCAATGATTCATAATAGACAACTAAACAAAATAACATGCATTTTACTATAGGTTCTGACAAAGAGTTATTTGAATTATATATATATATATATATATTATATATATATATAAATAATAACTTATTTTATGGTTTGAATGATTCAATGACTCCCTTATAAAGACTTCTGTTGTGTAATTACGGAATGAATTTCAAAAATGAAAATTGTCATAATTTACTCAACCTTAAGTTGTTCCAAACTTGCCTGAATTTCTTTCTTCTGCTGAACACAATAGGAAATATTTGGAAGAATATGGGGGGAGAAAAAAAATACAATGGAAATCAATGGTCCTCACTTTAGATGAGCTCACAAAAATAATTAACTGACAACTACTAAATGTTTTATAACTACCTGAATTAATCATGAACTACAGTAGGAATACATGTTAATAAAGCATTTATTAACACACTGAGTTACTATTTCTATTTCTAAATATTACATTTACATTTATGCATTTAGTAGACGCTTTTATCCAAAGCGATTTACAACTTGGGGGTACATGAAGCGATTGGTCATGAAGAGTCGAGAAGCGCAATAAGAGCCTGAAATCCTGAGACCATGTACATTGCTCAGTGTAGCACAGGCTAGAGTAGGAAGAGAAAGAGGAAGGATTTTTTTTTTTTTTTTTTTTGTATGAGTTTAAGTGCTCACGGAAGAGCTGAGTTTTAAGTTGACTTTTGAATGATGTCAATGATTCTGCGTTTCGGATGGCGTTGAGAAGATCGTTCCACCAGCTGGGAACGTTGAATGAAAATGTTCTGGAAAGGGATTTTTTCCCCCTCTGTGATGGTACCACAAATATGTATAAATGTATATTTTATTAATCGTTTACTTATACAATTATTAAACACATGATATGCTTATAAATCAAGAATAAAGCATTTATAGCTGTTTTTATAAACTGCTTATTGTCCATTAATGCTTTATAAATGATGAATTAATATTTACTAATGGTTAACTAATGCTTAATGGTGTGCAGTTTTTATAAAGTGTTACCAAAACATTTTTTAATTTAATTATAATAGAGTGTGTTAGAATTGTGTTAGAAAACATTTTTTCAAATAGTAATAATAATTCTCAATATTAATGTTTTACTGTATTGTGGAAAAATGCTTGCTTGGTGAGCAGAAGAGACTCTTTCAAAAATATATATTTAAAAAAAAAATCTAATTTAAAGTTTAGTTTGAATCTAGCTGCATGACTAAGATAGTAATGTGTGTCAGCTGAAATAGAGACAATATTTTCAGATGTAATAAAATACCATTTTTTTTCAGTTGTGCATAAAGGAAAAGTTTTTTATTAAAGAAATTCTTTACAGAATATAGTTCTACACTAAAGGTGTTTCTACATTAGACAAGCATTGCGAGTGCAGTCTTTTTAGCTTCATGGATCTGTTATCTGATAATTGATTTGTAAGTTGCAGCCTATCTTCACTTGTGGTCCAGTGCTGGTTCAGTGTTAGCATATGTGAAATTATATGGCAAGAGAATTTCAAATAATCTTTACATTTTGATTTTCTGTGTTGTTCAGTCCTCCACAATGGTGCAAGGCGTAAAAGGTTGTTTATGCGCGGAAGCAACTGGCTCTTTTAACGATCTGGTAAGTTATTGTCATGACGGATTATGAAAGCGATGAGCTGCTTTAATCATGGAGACTTTGAAATAAAGGTCAGTTAGCAGCGAGAGATTAATTCATTACAAATATAACACTAAATGTCATCCTCTGATGATGAGCAGCTGATTTGTTTAAATAATTACAAATTGTGTGTATATGTATGTATGTATATATATGTATGTATGTATGTGTGTATATATATATATATATATATATATATATATATATGTATGTATGTATGTATGTGTATATATGTATGTGTATATATATGTGTGTGTGTGTGTGTGTGTGTGTGTGTGTGTGTGTGTGTGTGTGTGTGTGTGTGTGTGTGTGTATATGTGTGTGTGCGTGCGCGCGCGTATATGTATGTATGTGTATATATATAATATATGCATACACATGCATGCATGCCAAAGACCTGTTAGTCTGCCTTTAAAATGTCCACCTCCACTCCATTTATTATCCTAAATTAGATGCACCTGTTTGAGGTCGTTAGCTGCATAAAGACACCTGTCCACCCCATCACCACTTACAATCAGTAAGAAACCAACTACTAACATGGCCAAGACCAAAGACCTCCACCAACTTTACACTTGACACAATGCAGTCCGGCAAGTACCGTTCTCCTGGCAACCGCCGAACCCAGACTCGTCCATCAGATTGCCAGACAGAGAAGCGTGATTCGTCACTCCAGAGAACACGTCTCCACTGCTCTATAGTCCAGTGGCGGCGTGCTTTACACCACTGCATCCGACTCTTTGCATTGCACTTGGTGATGTAAGGCCACTAACAGTTGACCGTGGAATATTCAGTAGTGAGGAAATTTCACGAATGGACTTATTACACAGGTGGCAACCTATCATGGTACCACACTTGAATTCACAGAGCTCCTGAGAGTGACCCATTCTTTCACAAATGTTTGTAGAAGCGCCTGCATGCCTAGTGCTTGATTTTATACACCTTGGGCCATACACACCCATTGCAATAATCTGTGAAAAATGTGACTAATTTTAACCAAATAAGTTGTATCATTCAAAATGCATTATTTATTTAGTACTGTCCTGAATACAATATTTTACATAGAAGATGTTTACATATTGTCCACAAGTGACTGTATGATTTTGATATCCATCTTTTCACACTGAAGACAATTCAGGGATCAAACACAACTATTAAAAAAAGGTTGAAACATTCACTGATGCTCCAGAAGGAAACACGATGCATTAAGAGCCAATTTGAAGATCAAGGTAAATTGTACTTAATTTGTCTTCCGGGAAACATGTAAGTATTTTCTGTTGCTTCCGAAATCTTCATCCTGTTCAAAAGTTTTCACCCCTGGCTCTTTATGCATTGTGTTTCCTTCTTTTATTTTACACTGTTATGCAGATGATACTCAGTTATATAATTCAAATCTCTAAATCATCCAAATTGACAGAGTGTGTTAAACATATAAAACATTGGATGACCTGTAATTTTCTTCTATTAAACTCAGATTAGATCTCAGGTATTCTGCAATCTGCATATAATAGAAGGATGTACTGTTACTTTGTCCTCTTCGGTTAAAGACCTGGGTGTTGTATTGGACAGCAACTTGTCTTTCAAAAATCACATTCCATATGTTACAAAAACAGCCTTCTTTCACCTCAGAAGCATCACTAAGCTACGGAACATGCTGTTTCTGATGCAGAAAAGCTAGTTCATAATTGACTGACGTTGTCTTATATTTATATAAAGAGATAAAAGCATTCTTTTTAAAGTATTTATGCAATCTTTTTTTAAATACATTTATTTATTTATATGGTTTTTGCACTAAAATCAAAATGACAGAAAAATACACCGGATTACAAAACATCCAAAAACAAATCTTTTATATTATAAAATAGTTGTTGACGTGGAGTTTCTCTGCTATTTGAAATCCCACAAGGGGCATACATGTCCTTAATGAGCCTGATCATAGGTGACTTTCCAAGAATAGTCAAAAGGTGTCCCATTTTTTTAAATACTGAAATTAGTTTAAAATTTAAAAAGCGCAAATACATCACAAACATCAGACATTTTGTCTAAATTATCTAATCACTTGAGAACATTTTTTTTAATTGCACGAGAAATACTATATGTCTAAGCACTTTATGATCTGTGGTACTGTTTGTGACATTTCTCATTCCTCAATGTTTACCCAGTGTAGAGTCTTTATAAAGACCTGTATCTCCAGATTTTTGTTATCTAAGATTGTCCAGAAGGTGGCGTCTCAAACCTGCTCTTGTGTCCACATGATGGGGTTTCAGGAAAGTACAGTCATGGCAAAGCCGCTTTAAGACTCTAGTAAAGACACTATTCTCTGGTAAAGACACTATTCGTTTTAGATCAACACCTCACCAAAACAAAATAATGATACTCTGCAGCTCTGAGTTGAGTGCACATCTCACTCTCAATACTATATTACCGAAGGCTGCAGTTCTAGGTCATCTCACACTCGAGATGACTGCAGCAGTAACAGTGACACATACTGGCTCAAAAACGTATTCTCTAAAGGTTGACTGGCCATCTCATGGCAGCCAGTGATGTGGATGATTCTCCACAATGACTAGTCTAGCTTTGTGCAGTTAAATTTAATATTAACCAGAGAGATGGTGGTCCAGTGGGATAAACCATGGAACTGATACACAAAAGGTTGCTGGTTCAATCCCAGCGCTCACCACCAGTGTGTCCTTGAGCAAGGCACTTTACTCCATGTTGCTCCAGGGGGATTGTCCCTGTAATAAGGGCACTGTAAGTCGCTTTGGATAAAAGCGTCTGCCAAATGTATAAATGTCAATGTAAATGTCAAATGTCAACCAAAGATGCTCTAGAGCAGGGGTCGCCAACTAGCGGACTCCGGTCCGAATCTGCACCGCGAGATGCGTCCATCCGGACCGCGAAGCCTTTTGACATAATGAAATAAATATCCCAGTAAACACAGAACGTTCCCCTAACGTTCCCACATGGTTCCCGTTTGGTTATTTTTGTGGGGAACCAAATAAGAACGTTCTGGGTTGTGTTCCCAGAACGTTCCATGCAGGTTATTTTTGGGTTTTCTTTTATAACCTAAAGAGAACCTTCCCAGAACGTTCCCTGCAGGTTATTTTTAGATTAAATTTTTTTATAAGGGTTATTTGTATATTTCCTTACTGCGCGCCTCTGATCTGTGCGCGCTTCTCCATCACGCGCTTTCTTCCAGCACGCGCTTTCTTTCGTCTTCCACAGAAAGACGCCCACTCGCGTAATTGAAAAATTAACGGTCATTTCGTTTTTACCGACTGACTAACATTAGTTTATCGATCTTTATTGAATAATGGGTTATAATTAATAAATATACCAGTGTAAATAGTGTGATATCAGAGAGATTTGACACGTAATTGAAGACAACATGATGTTAACCGAGGAGTTTTGCTTTACTGACCGAAAGAGAGAAGCTCCGTTCCGTTAATTCAGTGGTAAGAAAATAATGCAATGTTATCCCAGTTAAAGTCATCTTTATTCATTATTAATGTCTGTGAATAAAATTCATATTTTAATACCACATATTGTGTTGAAGTCATTATTTGGCACTTAAATGTAAAACCTGGTTGTGGTGTCAGTGCATATTAATGCATAATTCAATCTTATTTAATCATCCATATGAAGGTTTATGTGCTTGAATTATTTCTATTGATTAAATAAGTTCAAAACAAGACATGGATTGTAGTAGCTACTGATTATTGACGTCCATTCATCCTTTTTCCATGCCGCTTATACCCTATGGGACGCGGGCATTGCTGGACGATTACTGCTTATTGCTGGAAGAGAAGAGCTCTTTTAAACCGGTGGCGCGCGACCGAGAACGGGAAAAATACATGAGCAATCTCTCCCGAGCAGGCGAAGTCAAGTAACGGTATGTTTTTTTTGCAATCACTCAACGTTATACATTTGTTTAAGTAGTTTTAATATGTGCACTGGTCGGCTAAGTTGGTGATCATTGTTACTTGGTGCTTATAAAAGCTCAGAACGCGCGATATCATTCATATCCTGATTCATGTTTTCATTAACCATGTTAATAGGTGTTTGTAGGCAACTTGAATTGTACAATTGTGCATTAATTATACTATATATATCCATTAATTATAGCCTACTATGTTTTACTATATAGAGGAACAAGTTGACTTCGCCTGCTCGGGAGAGATTGCTCATGTATTTTTCCCGTTCTCGGTCGCGCGCCGCCGGTTTAAAAGAGCTCTTCTGATTGGCCGAGATTCTCTGCTCTCTGAACCGCTGCCTCACAGATGCACAAATCTCTTTTGCTCTACGTGTCGCGCAGTATATGGTGCAAAAGTGAGAGCGCGCGGAACGGGTCACTTGAAGGCGGAAAAACTGCGTTTGAGACTCGCAGCAGCAGATTCCAGCAGTTGTAGTGATTGGACTTGTGATTGTGTTAGAAAAATATCCAAGAAAAGAAATACATTTGTGACCAAATATTCTACAAGTGTGAAACTCTCATTGCATGGATTCACATATTAATTTGCGGATGTGCACAATTTGTCTGTGACTTCACTTCACATTTTTGATGCGGGTGTGTGAATGCGTTTTGCATCATATTTACTGCAGCAACTTGGAGCAAAAATGTGAGCGTATGAGTTTCTTCACGTGTGATTCGTAGAACAGGATTTGTGCACCTGCAGTGAAGAATGTGTGAAGGTGTAACTGTTGCGTTGTGTTTGTAAGTGAGAAAAAAAGTCTACAAGTTTACAACTCCTAAAATATTTTTCTCTGTGACTTCAAATTTATTGCTACACATGTGTGGATATGATCTACAGCTACAAATTCCACTCTCACGCGTGTTCAGTTGTTTTGCACCAAAAATCAGTTGTTTTGCACCAAAAATACCATATCCCCCTGAGACGAGATAATTATGCATTTTATTTCTGGAAAAAATCTGATTTTTTGGCCAGAGGCTAAAGACTACAGCCACTAGATGGAGCTGTTCCGCATGTTATCAACCTGCCCATAGCGGAGAGATCTCACACACAGAATGTAAGACACAGACGGCCGCACGGACAATCACAACAGAGCGCGGTGCAGAGTAAAGTGAGTGTTTCAACTTTTCAATGAATTCCTGTGATAGTTTAGCTTCCATATGCGATCTGAAAACGTGCCAGACTGGCGTTACCTCAGCTCTGCTCAGCTCTTAGCGATGAATGAAATCTGACACTGCTGCATCTGTGCCCGGCTCACTCACACTTTATTGAAAAGACACGTTTTTAACTGTAGTGTTTATTCTCTAACTGAAGGAAATTATTGTATTGCTATAGTATGAAGATCAAAACAAGAAGCAAGTGCATTCTGGGAGTTGTTGTCATTCATCCACATGAGACAAATACATTTTCTGTCTTTTCTCAGTCTAGAAGGCACCAAATTCAAAAATAATTTCACATTTCTACTGCATAAATGACCCAGTTTAAATACAAAGCTTAATGCTAAATCATTGAAGTAACCCTTTAATAATTCTCATCAGTGATGCGCGGGTCAATGTATAAACAACCCTTCACCCGACCAACGTTTTCAACTAACCCCACCGCAACTCGGACCGCAAAAAAAAGAAAATATTGTACCCGACCCACTTCCTGACCCGCATTTTTTAAAAGTAGTAAATCGTAGCGTTATTGGGCCATTGAGAAAATGTTTCAGGCCCTGACGTGATGCCCTCATACCCCTTTTCCACCAAAGCAGAGCCAGAGCTAGATTGGAGCCAGAGCCTAGTTCCAAATCGGTTCTTTGTGTTTCCACACCCAAAGCTCCAGCTCCGAGCCAGGAAAAGTGGTTCTTAAGTAGCACCAAAACATTGCTGGGCTAGAACGGGGCTAGAAGTAAGAACCGATTACGTCAGGCACTGGGGGCGGGGTCAACAAGACGAACACAGACTTGAGATCCGCCATTGTTGAAATAGCAGCTAATGGAGCTAACAGCTGCTGCTCGTTTGTAATCTCCGTCTATACAAATTACGGCGAACTGCACGAATGCGTTGGATTCGCTGTGTTTTTGTTGTGTTTTGATGCCGATGTAGGATCGTAAAGCCATGTGAATCAATAGTAACGCAACGTTTGCAGTGTTGATGAAGGCTTGTTCGCAGCGGTGCTGTGCAGAGACCGATCTCCGTATGATAACGAGTCCAGCAAGAGCACACGACTCCTTATGCTTTTGATTCACTCATGCGTTTTTTTAAATATTATACGTGGATCGGTCTGCGCAGCGCCGATGCATCTCAAACAAGCCTGGTGTGTGTGTGTGTGTTTCCCGCTAGCGTTGCTGAGAAAGATGAGACGTATACAGTGACGTAAGACCTGGCTCTGTTGTGGCTCTCTAGCCTGTGGAAACGCAAACGGTTCTTAGCAGGCTCCTCAGTTGAACCAACTATGAACTGGGACTAGCTCTGGCTCCGATCTAGCTCTAGCACTGCCTTGGTGGAAAAGGGGTATCAGAGGTGCAGCGGCGAGAGCAGGCAGTTCTTGAGGCGGCCCATCATTTTCCATTTCAGCTGTCTAGATGCATATTATTGATGAACGCGATGTTTATGTTTCGACCCTGCTTGAAGAATTCATCAGCAGGTCAACTGAGAGAAGGCCCACTTTTAGAAAAGCGTGAAAGCCCTTAGGAGCGCAAACTGTTCTTTTTCTGAATGCTGTATGATATACCCTAGTGTTATGTAATACAGGCTTGATTTATTCATTTATTTAGTTTCATTTTCTTAAAAATTAAGATGCTGCATGTTTATCCAGTCTAATCGAAGTGTGCGTCTCTCCCCTGACTTTCCCAACAAAAATCCCGCCCCCTCTCAGAAAATACATAAAACTGACTTTAGTAGCCTATTAAAATGGTACAATGGCATTGCTCAGTTCAACGTGTTGGGAAATCGGGCATTTTGTCCCGTGTCAGCATTTATTCAAAAGTTAATAACGCTCAACATTCAAAAGGTAAATAAGGATTTATTGACGACCCGACCGACCACGACCCGAATATCATTAAAAATATTTGTGGATGACTCGTAACTGCGGGTAACCGTGGGTGACCGCAGGTACCCGCTCATTTTGATCAACCCGCGCATCACTGATGCTCATAATTAGTCATAATTGAGTATTAATGCTCAAAATCAAAGATTTTTGTTCATTATTATTATTATTATTATTATTATTTTCTGTGATTATTATTCACTATAGGACTGAAACTACCATCAAATTAAAAAAACATGCATTCATTAAAAATATTGAAAAATATTTTATTTACCTCCTTATGGGGTCCTAAGGTGCAAAATATTCAATTATATACAACCCCAAATCAGAAAAAGTTGGGACAGTATGGAAAACGCAAATAAAAAGAAGAAGAAGTGATTTCTAAATTTACTTTGACTTGTATTTCATTGCAGACAATATGAACACAAAATATTTCATGTTTTGTCTGGTCAACTTCATGTCATTTGTAAATATGCATCCTTTCCTGTCATTCAGACCTGCAACACATTTTAAAAAAAGTTGGGACAGGAGCAATTTAGGGCTAGTAATGAGGTAAAATGGTTAAATAATGATGTGATTTGAAACAGGTGATGTCAACAGGTGATTGTAATTATGATTTGGTACAAAAGCAGCATCCAAGAAAGGTCTAATCCTTTAGGAGCAAAGATGGGCCGAGGATCGCCAGTTTGCCAACAAATACGTGAGAAAATTATTGAAATGTTTAAAAACAATGTTCCTCAAAGAAAGATAGGAAGAGATTTGGATATTTCACATTCAACAGTGCATAACATAATTAAAAGATTCAAGGAATCTGGAGGAATTTCAGTGCGTAAAGGACAAGGGCGCAAGCCTAAGCTGAACAACCGTGATCTCCGATCCCTCAGGCGGCACTGCATCAAGAATCGTTATTTATCTATAAGCGATATCACCACATGGGCTCAGGACTACTTTGGCAAACCTTTGTCAAGTACCACAATACGTAGTTACATCCACAAATGCCAGTTAAAACTGTACTGTGCCAAAAGGAAGCCCTATGTTAACAGTGTCCAGAAGCGCCGTCGACTTCTCTGGGCTCGGAGGCATCTGGGATGGACCATCACACAGTGGAAACGTGTACTGTGGTCAGATGAATCAGTATTTCAGGTATTTTTTGGGAGGAATGGACGCCATGTGCTCCGGACCAAAGAAGAAAATAATCATCCAGACTGTTACCAGCAACAAGTCCAAAAGCCAGGGTCTGTCATGGTATGGGGTTGTGTCAGTGCCCTTGGCAAAGGTAACTTGCACTTCTGTGAAGGCACCATTAATGCTGAAAAGTACATAGAGATTTTGGAGCATAATATGCTGCCTTCAAGAAGACATCTTTTCCAGGGACATCCATGCATATTTCAACAAGACAATGCAAAACCACATTCTGCACACATTACAAAGTCCTGGCTGCGGAGGAAGAGGGTACGGGTACTTGACTGGCCTGCCTGCCTGCAGTCCCGACCTGTCTCCAATAGAGAATGTGAAGCGCAAAATGCGACAACGAAGACCGCGCACTGTTGCCCACCTTAAGACTTGTTTGCAGGAAGAATGGGACAAAATTACACCTGAAACACTTCATCACTTGGTGTCTTCAGTCCCTAAATGTCTTTTAAGTGTTGTGAAAAGGAATGGCAACATTACAAAGTGGTAAATGCTTTAATGTCCCAACTTTTTTTTAATGTGTTGCAGGTCTGAATGACAGGAAAGGATGCATATTTACAAATGACATGAAGTTGACCAGACAAAACATGAAATATTTTGTGTTCATATTGTCTGCAATGAAATACAAGTCAAAGTAAATTTAGAAATCACTTCTTTTTTTTTTTTTTTTTGCGTTTTCCATACTGTCCCAACTTTTTCTGATTTGGGGTTGTACAAAACATGGCCAAGCCTATGTCTGTTTGCTTTTACCCCATTGCTCTGCTCCCGGGAATTCTGGAGAGAGCTATAGCTGCCTAGCATGTCCCTTTGGGTGTGGTATCCCTGGAGAGAAACCCGTTGATGGCACGTTTCCTCCGTGGTTCCTTGAGGCTGAGGCCTGCAAGCTACACTAGAGTACCAGCCTAGGACCTGGCCATTGTGTTAGAAGGTCTATCCACGGCTCCTTTTGAGCCAATTGAGACTGTTTTTAGTATCAGAAACTTTTCTGGAACAATGTTCCTCTCTTGCCATCACGTCTCTTAAAAGAGTAGGTGATCTCCAGGCCCTGTCGGTGTCCCCTACATGCCTTGAGTTTGCACTGGGGATGGTTAAGACATTCTTATACCCTAGACCGGACTATGTCCCTAAGCTGCCTACCAATGTGCCATGGCCTATAATCTTGCAAGCCTTTTGCCCACCTTCTTTCCAGGAGAAGCTGAACATTGTGTTCTTGCAAGATGTGATGTGGCGGGCTGGTCCTCTCCGCCCACATTCGTAAGTTTTTACAATTTGGACTTGGGCTATGCCCCAGGTTCACAGGTGCTCCTGTCTTAGTTGTGCTCACAGTATTCACACAGACAGGCACTTCTAAGCATGGCTGTTTGGGTATTATCATTCCCAAAGCGTCAATACTATGATGCAGCGCAAGTTCCCTCGTAAGGGAACATCACAAGTTACGACTGAAACCCTTGTTCCCTGAGAAGGGAACAAGACCCTGCATCGCCTTGCCATACTTCCTGCCTTCCTGTGATTGACTTGCTTCGGCTACTTTGACGTTAACAGCGGTCATTCCGGATGTGCTTTTATGCCTCCTGGTCATGACGTCCCATTTTGCCATTGCGTCTGAAGCACATTTGTGAAATCAGTCCAATCCCGCAGAAGCATTCCCAAAGTGTCAATACTATAACACAGCGTCTCATTCCCTTCTCAGAGAACAATGGTGACTCTAAAAAAAAAAGTTTTAATGAATTTGTAAAGTTATCACAATCGACATATATCTCTTTATAAAGCTTGGAATGTCCACTTTTAAATGAAGTAATTTATATAAAAAAACAAATATTCTCTGTTTATGTAATCCGTATGAAAACAGCGAGAGGTCCAGTTCCTCCAGCATTATCTTTAATGTGACCACACCCACGGGCGCGCGAATCGATTCACATGCAAATTGTCCACACGGAAGGAACGCAAAACTGTAAACGCCTCAAAACAAAGAATGCGCTTCATCATTTTCATAGAGTTTGGAAGACAGTTTTGTTGTTTACCTTGGATTTACCACAGAAACAGAAAGTGATTTTAACATGAGAATTTTTAAGTTAAACATTTCTTCTCACTTATATTAGCGTTGATGCATAGTACACTTCACATTGTAGGCTACTAGTTGAACTATTTCCAGACTAAAATGTGTGAAATCAACGGAAACATGTTGAAATATGAAATAGGTAGGCAACCTTTCAATGCTAAATAAAGATACACGTACGACATGGGGATATTTTTATGCTGTATAATATTAAACACAGCATGATATAAAAGTAGGGTTGCCAACTGTCCCGTATTTGCCGTTTTTTGGGCCTAAATGTCCCGTACATGACTGTACCGTTTATTGACTGCTACGCTGATGTAACCACTGACTAAGCCGTTCACATATGTTGCGTCTTTTGCACGTTCAAGTTTATTTTAAATGTAGACGTGCGATAAGGCGCTCAAATAGAGAGCAACGATCGCCATGCCATGCTCATGCGTCTATGCGCAACGAGATCAAAAAGCTTAGCAACGTCAGACTTGCAATTTGTAGATTACATTGCAAACAAATCATTATGATATTCACGGTGATACTGTAATGAGAAATCCCTGTTGAAAACAGTTATGATTTTTTTTTTTCAGGATTCTTTGATGAATAGAAAGTTTAAAAAAAACAGCATTATCTGAAATAAAACACTTTTTACACATGTAATGCATTCTCAAAAAATATTAATTATTAATAAAACTATTAATTTAAAACAAATTCTAACTGACCCCAAACTTTTTAACAGTAGTGTATAATGCTACAAATGCTTTAGTTGGCTTGAGTGTAACAACTGACATTAATTTCTATGATGTTAAAATTCTTTTTAGGATTAAATTGATAGGTTGAGCAAAACAAATGTGTTGCAGACACTGAAATGACACACACAGTGTGGTAGTACAAACATTTTGGGTGTCCCTTATAAATAACCACGTATATCCCTTATTTTTGTCCCACTTTTTTCCTTTGTTATGTTGTGTTGTAAATAAATACAAACAATTCAAAAAGCCATTCTTTTAATCTCTTCACATTCTTTGTTCTAGTTCCCTCACAGTTATTCAGCTGATTTTAGGATTAGGGGAGGGGTTCTTGTCTTTCTCAGGTGTGAAACACTTCAATATTCATGATGATTCACGCCTTCCCCGCATAAGCCTTCCTGACACAAAACATGTCTTACAAATTTTAAAACGATATAATGTTTAATGTGAATGAGTGGCCAGAGTGATTTTTACATTGTCTTGAAGCAAAAATTCTAGCCTACGTGATCCAGTTATCCAAAATCTTGTGAACAAATATTCAATATGGGTTATATGGCTTTATTTCAGTGACTTAATTATTTATTTTGATTTTTTTAATGACGCATAAACGTCATTTTCTTAAAACGACAAACTTTTACGTACATGCTGCTCACATATTATTGTAGCAGAGTTTGGCACAACAGAAATAAGCACAAATGTCAGGGCATGTCAAAACACTTCCATGGCCCAGAAAACATCTCAGGGTTCAGAGGGTTAATGATAACACTCAGGAGAATGTGGAGAAATGCAACATCCAGCACAAACGAGAACTCAGGGCTTAAATAACAAGGAAAACTAATGAGATAACGAGCAGAACGGGTGAATGTAATGACTAATCAGACATACTTGGAAAGTGGGTCAAATGAAAGTCATAGGGAAGACAGAACTTAAACACAATGAAAACTAAGACAAAACAGCATACACGTTACAGTAGGCCCCTCCCGAAAAGGCGCATCCTTGCGCCGTAAATGGTCCAACTGAGGTGGGAGACCAGGGGTTCTGGTGAGGGACATAGAGCAACAGAAAAACACAAACAGTCCAGGACACAGGGTGGGAGGAGCCAGGAGAAGCCAGGTGGTGGTCCAGTGGCCAGCCAGGACGAGGCCCCAGGACAGAGTTGAATGCGGGGACCATGGGAGCAACGACTTGATGGTAGGCATCCTGGGGACGACCGGCGAAGATGCAGCCACCAATAATGGAGACACTGGTGGAGCTGACAGACCGGAGAGGCCACACAACCCCTATGGTACTGGAGACCAAGGTGGAGCCGCAGCGACGAACATCCGAGGTGGAACCGGTGAACCAAAAGACGCAGGCAGGATGATGTTCGACCAAGGCAGAGCCGGAGGGACAAGGGAGCCCAGTGTAGCCGTATGGGCGATGGTTTCTGATGGAGCTGAGGGAGGGAGAAGCCAAGGTGGAGTCAATGTGTCTAGAGGCCAAGGTGGAGCATTGAACACATAGGCTGGAGGCAGAGCCAGTGGATCCTCTGAGCTGGATGGCATTAAGCAGATCCTCACTGCGTCTTGGAGATGCTGAGGTGCTGAAGGACACCTGTGAAAGCGGGGCTGAGGAACTGCCTGTTTGAGGAGATGGGAGAGGGAGGCTGAGGAGGCATTTTGGGAACGCAGGGAATGCTGGAGATTGGCCCAAACCAGTCAATTATATCCTCATCAAATAAGTCATTTAAATCCTCCAAATAGCTCCCAGCAACTTTATTCATCACATCCATGGCCACGTGGTAGTGGGATGGTCCGGGTAGGCAGTAAGGCACGCCAGACTGAGGAATAGCAGAAATTCTGCAGGTAAAGCCATTTTTGGTTATTTTTGGTCCGTTGTTCTGTTATGGGATGGTTGCATGTAAAAGGTGCATGAAGAAGGAAAATGAGCACTCAGGAGAACATGGAGAAATACAACACATCCAATACATGTGAGAATGGACAAAGAACTAAGGAGAACTCAGGTCTTAAATAACAAGGAGAACTAATGAGATAATGAGCAAAACATCTGAATCTGAATCTGACCCTACCATCTGAATGTCGCAGTAGGAATCAAGACTCATCAGATCTGGCAATGTTTTTAAAATATTCTACTGTCCAATTCTGGTGAGCCCGTGTGAATTGCAGCCTCAGTTTCCTGCTCTTAGCTGGCAGGAGTATCACCGATGTGTCTTCCGCTACTGTCGCCCATCTGCTTCAATGTGTTGTGTGTTCAGAGATACTCTTCTGCATAACTTGGTTATAATGAATGGTTATTTGAGATACTGTTGCCTTTCCATCGGCTCAAACCAGTCATTCTCCTCTGACCTCTGACAGCAACAAGGCATTTTCGCCTGCAGAACTGCTGCTCACTGGATGTTTTCTCTTTTTCTGACCATTCTCTGTAAACCCTAGAGATAGATGTCCGTGAAAATCCCAGTAGATCTAGCCTAGAAATCTAGACGCAAATCTAATTGGCAGCCAGGGTCGTCTAGCAACTCTCCGTTGGTTGCGAGCTGGAAAAACCCTAATGAAACCCTTAACATAATGACGGCAGAGTTGCGGCGGTTCCGCTTGCTACTTGTAAAAAAAGAAGCTGGCAAACAGCGGCCTTTCGAATCGGCTTTGGCCGCGACTCTGGAAGACTTGGAGTTAAGCTTTTCTTTGAGAAAAGAACAAAGAACGGCAATGAAGTCATTCTCAAGAAAGGAAGATGTGTTCAGAGTTTTGCCGACCGGATACGGCGAAAGTTTAATCTATCAACTAGCTCCATTTCACCTTCTTTGTTGCTCTGGTTGGTTGTAGCGCTTTCCTATTTGAAAGACAACCGTTTATCCCACCCCTCAGCTTGAGCCCTGCCAATGGTGAGTTCCCAGACCCAACATCTTGATGTGGGTCTGGCTTGTCAGGCTACAATAGATCAGCAGTTTCTGAAATACTCAGACCAGCCCATCTGGCACCAATAACCATGCCAGGTCACTTAAATAACCTTACTTCCCCATTCTGATCGTCTTGTCCATGTTCAATATATAAAACTGTAAATTTTCTCTTTGGACAGTAAAATTACATGTCATGTCATCTGCCCATTTTATTAAAGTGCTGTATATATTATAGTGCCATAAATAGAGTAATTAGCAGGGATCTGCTTCTCATTCCCTGCATGTCAAGTAGCGACCGAAGGACAGTCAGGACCCCTGTGAGTCCACAGACGTCAGCCGTTCCCCTCAGAGTTGCTATATTGATGTTCTCAGGAACCCCATTGCTTTCTATTAACCTTTTGCTTTAGACCACTGACGCAAATGCAAACGAGATGAGAGGATATTTTAATGCTTCATCAAGGTTTGTTTGTAATAAAAAGTAATAAAATCCAGCTGGACAGCTTGTAATGATGATTAACTGCTTAGTCCTATGGTAACGTCAAATAAGACATGTTTTGGAAATTATACACTTTAACAAGTCTTTATTTGCTGACTTTATTTGGTAAGCTATACAGGTAGTTATTTAGAGCTACTTTTAGGGCTAAACATGAGTTATTGTCTCTCTCTCTTTATCTCTTTTTCACTGGAGTCTATTTATGTATTTGTACTGTTTGACTTTTTTGTATTTGGTCTTTTAATAGTGCCATAAATTGTGTTTGTACAGACAGTCCTGAAGCTGCAGTTAAAAGGGGCAATTGGAAGAATGGACTGTCACTTGAAAAGATTTCCGTCTACTATCTATGAGACTAAAATATGCTTTTGGAATTGTTCCTCTAAATTATCAGTGGATTTACAGAACCACACCTGCTGTGCCTTCTGTTGATTTCAGTCATAACTAATTCTAAAAAATCTCATGGTAGTGATTGGTATTTCAGACCGTTCCAGGAAAAACAAAGGATGTTGATTCAGAAACATGTTCTCTTGGTGAGCCTCATGGTGAACCTCGTTCAAACAGTGCCCTGTCACTTAGAGCACCGCGCCTTTCATTAATGTGTATTTGACCATGATACCTGATCTGTCAATCATATTAGTTTTTTGTTTTTGATTTTGGTAAAACAGGAGCTTGGGCAGTCACTTTCACCTTTAAATGCGCGATTGCATAAGAGAAGAAATGAATCATTTGAAAGAATTATACATTTAATTGATAGGTCACACTTGCCCATTGTTCTCTTGTAAAGGAAAGTTGAATAAATAAATAATGATCTAAAGCAATCCTTAATAAATTTATTATTATTATTATTATTTAAAAAAAAATCTGAAACTTTTAAGCAGAGTAGGGTTTTGTTTTGTTTTTGTATTTGCATCTTTGCACAGGAAGTGAGGTAGAAAGCATGAACAGACTAGTGCAAAGTGATCCTGGAGCACATGCTGAAACATCAGTAAAAGTGCAGTCGCAGCGTTACGTAACAGTCTGAGCCGAGGACTCCTGTGGCCGGAGGGCTCTGTCACATACATAAGAAACCCTGTGAAATGGTTAACAAATGTTTATATGAGCAAAATATTAATAAATAAAAGGATTTCTAGAGCGCTGAACAAAAAATTAGGAAACTATGATGTTAGAGCCCAATAGATTCTGCATTTCTTATTCACAACATAATGTAATATAATTTAGATTTCAGTTCTCCCTGAAGACAGTAAATGCATCAGTGTTTATATGTCTATATTTGATTTGTAAGGGTTTTGCTACACAAACACTCAACAGAGCATTAATGATGTGCACTGATGAAAGTGAAGGTTATAAAATACTCAGTGAACTCATAATTTATCATTTATTAAACATTCTGTCCGCCTCCTCAATAAATCATAAACTCGGTCACAGTCTTTTTATTTTTTAATGCCTGCTTAATTTCAGATCCGAGATTTGTCCTCGCCTGAAACGTGAGGGCATCTAATCTCAGCTGACATGGAAAGAGAGTCAGGGTTTTGATGCTGATAGAAGCTGAAGTTGGAGACATATAAGAGGCTCCCAGAGTCCCTCACGTGACAGAGGAATGTCACAGCTGTGTGAGCTGTGTTTGTATTATTTAATCATTCCACAAATCCTCAAGCTCTCCCACTCTTTCAAACTCTTCTCTCTTTGCGAAAAAGGGCTTTAGATTTTGCATGACTTCTAAAGGGTTTTAAAATAAGAATTAAATCAGCACAGTTTTTTTTGTAATATTAATGTTATACTTGCACAATATGATGGTTACATGTTTTCCATATAAGGCTGCATTATTCATCATTTGTTTGTTGTTAATCATCTTGCATCGTCAACAAGTCAGTCTGTATGTGCATCTTATGCGCAAGTTGCAAAGGTCAAACACGTCAGTGCTGTGGAATGCAAAAACACATTCTGTGTGAACGGCCCCTTAGACAGTTCATTGGCTGTTAAACAATTCAAATACTGTTACTTCTAATAAATAATTTGTGCATATCACTTCAATTCATTTATATAACACACTTGGGTATGTGTCACTATCAAAACATGTTTGGAACAAAATGTTGGTGCGATAAACATTTTAATTTGAATGAATGTCTGTTAATGCGTCTGTTCAGACCTACACGAACATTCACATGCCATCAATGCAATGCAATTGTTTACGGAGAGCTGGTACAATTTTCTATGGAAGTAATTGCGACCTTTTTGCGATTTTATATCTCACAATTCTGAGGGGAAAAAAACTCAGAATTGTGAGATATAAACACAATTCAGATAAATAAAGTCAGAATTGCGAGCTAAAAAGTCGCAATTGAAAGAAAAAAGTCAGAATTGTGAGATATAAACTAAGACAGAATTGTGAGATAAAAAGCCTCAATTGCAAAAAATTAATAATTGCGAGATATAAACTCCAGAACTGTGAGATACGTAGTCACAATTTCGAGGAATAGTTAGAATTGTGCTAAAAAAGCTAATTGTGAGAAATAAAGTAAGAATTGTGAGATGAAAAATCGCAATTGAAAGAAAAAATAAGAATTGTGAGATAGTTGCAATTCAGAAAGTCAGAAGTGCGAGATACAAACTTGAAATTGTGAGAAAAAAGTCACAATAGCGAGAAATAGTTTGAATTGGGAGATAAAAAGTCAATTGTGAGAAATAAAGTAAGCATTGCGAGATATAATCTGGCAATTGCAAGAAATAAAGTAAGAATTGCGAGATGAAGTCACAATTGCGAGAAAAAAACATGAATTGTGAGATAAAAAGTCACAATAGCGAGAAATAGTTTAAATTGGAAGATAAAAAGTCACAATAGTGAGAAATAAAGTATGAATTGTGAGATAAAAAGTCACAAATTGCGAGAAATAGTTTGAATTGGGAGATAAAAAGTCACAATTGTGAGAAATAAAGTAAGCATTGCGAGATATAAACTGGCAATTGCAAGAAATAAAGTAAAAATTGTGAGATGAAGTCACAATTGCGAGAAAAAAACATGAATTGTGAGATAAAAAGTCACAAATTGCGAGAAATAGTTCGAATTGTGAGATAGAATGTCACAATTGTGAGAAATAAAGTGAGAATTGTGAGAAAAGGTTGCAATTGCAAGAAAAAAAATCAGAATTGTGAGATAAAAATAGCAATTGACAGAAAAAACTTCAGAATTGTGAGAAATAAAGAGTTGCAAGACGTAAACTTGCAATTGCGAGAAATAAAGTCAGAATTTTGAGATATAAACTTGCAATTGTGCGTTATATAGTCTCGATTGCAAGATAATAAAACTGGCCAACCAAAATGAGTCACTCTTTTGGTCATGTGCCCTCGAGACACTGCTGTTACTTAATAATTATGACTTGGAAGCATTTTTGAACAAACTATTTTGCTAAGGGAGAATATTTAGCAGTGAATACTACAATCAAGACTCAGCTCTTTCTCTGTACTCTTGTATTGTTGTTGTTTGAAAACGGCTGAACGGCTGCATAAAACACATAAATGCTGTTTGACCTTGATAAGCGGGTGTCAGAAAGTTGTGCAGAATTGACCTGGTGTATGTATTTTATTGTTTTTGAACAACGAACACATAATTATGGCTATTATGACAAATATCAGTCATAGCCAACCCGATCTCACGAGAAAATTTTACTATTTTAGGAAGTGACGATGAATTTGTACATTGTGAATCGTACAAAAATATAAGTCTATGATTTTTTGAATCCGTGAGGCATAAGCAGATCATACAAAAACATATGAATTAGATCTTATGAATTCATAAGAATTACCCACAAACTCGACAAAATGAAAAATCGTTCATTGAGATTATGCTGGTCAAATATACTGGAGACAAACATAAGAATATTAATAAAAAAGAAAAGAATACAAATAAAGTATATCAGCATCTTGTACAATGGTTTAATATGCTATAATATTTCTGGATTTCCATTACTGTCAGAAAGTAAAAGTGCATTTTCATTCAGCCATTTTTCTCATTGGTTTGAACAGACTAATTTACATGCGTAAAGCGGACCGAATTTTCATGCTGAACAACATACGTTTGGCTTAACCAACTGTGTAGTTTATATCCGTTTGTTTCACCAATGACAGAAGGGAAACCTGTATGAAAATATTGATTATTTTTGCTAGGGGTATAGAAATTGGGTGAACCTGGGGGCAAGTTCACACAGCACAACTTAGCATAGCTGTAGTGTAATTAAGCACAGCATAGAAAGCACTAAAAACACACACACACACACACACACACACACACACACACACACACACACACACACACACACACACACACACACACACACACACACACACACACACACACACACACACACACACACACACACACACACACACACACACACACACACACACACACACACACACACACACACACACACACACACACACACACACACACACACACACACAGTCCCCAGTGGTGTCACTGCATCACTGCAAGTGTCTAAAGCTAGTGCCGTTTTTTCATCTGCTTATTTATTGTTGAATGTTGTTGATTTAAGAGAGCTGCAACTGAGCAGATTCTGTGAAAAGTAGATGAAGTGACGTCAGGGTGATGCAGACCCAAAAACATGACCCATAACATCACATTACTAATGAAAGCTCAAGGATTTGTATAGCTCTTTTATAAAAACTTAAGGGCCTATTGCATATCATTGTTGTGTAAATGTACCCTTAAACTGTTGATTGTTAAAATGCAGAAATTGACTGATAATCAGAAGAACTTGGATGAAGGAAGAACTTAATACATAGTTAACATCATGTATTTATTGAACAGACGGCTGGGACATCAGTTTATTATGATCGCAAAATACAATAATTATGGTACTTATGGTACTAAATACATCCCTTAAGATAGGCCCATTTCAAATGAATGTATAAACATAATGAATTCAGCAAGAAATGTTTAAGAATAGAAGGCCAATAATATGACTCTTTACAATGAAGCAAAATTCATAAACATGAACTTCTTTCTATGTTCTAAAATCTAAATTTCTTCTCCCTTCCTTCAACTGCAGAAACACAGCAATGTAGCGAATGAATGATTGTTTAACTGAAATTTGTACATCTCTATGTCTCATCATGCATACAAACACACTTCTCAGCTTTCATTTGTGCTCTCCGCCCAACCACTTGTCAAATACTTTCTTTGCCCCTAGGTGGACATATTATGCAGCTTCATTCCCAAATAGAGAGAGAGGCTTGGATGAAGATGATCGGAACTGACAACATTTTTGCAGGAAAAAAGAAGAAGGGAGATTAAGGAGATGGGAAAAACCCACACTGACTCAACCCTCTGAGGTAGAGTAACATTAACAGGGATGCTCTTTGATTTACAAATTAAGAAAGAACAAACAGGATCAAGGCAGAATATTCCATTTTTTGGGTATTACACTCAATTCTATCATGCGATGTGCAATTTGTACATTACGGAACAAACATTAATAGCAATCTAAGGCACCCAGCAAACAGTCAAACTCGTTCTTATAAACATGATGTGACAAGCACCAAAATATGCCTTATTGGTATTATAGTATGCACATAACTATGTGAGACTAAGACGTTAATACATTAAACATTTATACATGTTCTCCTGACATATTGCTTCGATTATATTTCCTATGTGCTACTTGACATTTCTACGTAAGTTCATGACACGCCCATGTGATCTATATGCACATTTTATTCCACTTTATATTTCCAAATCTTTATTTAATTCCCATCCTGAACTGGATATGAGTTTGGATTAGAAACCAGAAGGTCATTAAAGAGAAAGTGGTGACCTTTTGATTATTTGCTCTAAAATTGCAAATGCGTACAATGTTAGTATAGTACAAGCCACTGATGTTTCCACTTACACAATTCAATATCCAGTTTCTAAAAATTAGTGATGTTATATTCAGTATTTTGGATTTTAAAAGTGCAGTTTAATGGCAGTCCATTTGTGCCCCCAATATATAATTTTACACAAAACTTGCATTTAAACCTGATGCTAAAAAATATAATTTTTAGTACATTTTCAGATATCAACACCATCAGACCTGGTGTAATTATACAAGGTTACAAATTGTGTACTAACAAAAATATATTAAAAACACTATTGCTGTTCAGTTACAGTCAACACGAAACGATTTGCAACCCATTGCTTCCTTAATGTGATATATTTCCAAGTACACTATATTGCCAAAAGTATTGGGACACCCATCCAAATAATTAAATTCAGATGTTCCATGGCCAAAGGTGTATAAAATCAAGCACTAAGCATGCAGACGCTTCTACAAACACTTGTGATAGAATGTGTCACCCTCAGAAGCTCAGTGAATTCAAGTGTGGTACAGTGATAGGTTGCCACCTGTGTCCATTCGTGAAATTTCCTCACTACTAAATATTCTACAGTCAACTGTTAGTGGTATTATAACAAAGTGGAAGCATTTGGGAACAACAGCAACTCAGCCACTAAGTGGTAGGTCACGTAAAATCACAAGACTGTAAGGCATGCCGCCACTGGACTCTAGAGCAGTGGAGACGTGTTCTCTGGAGTGATGAATCACGCTTCTCTGCTGGCAATCCGGTTGCCAGGAGAACGGTACTTGCCTGACTTTGTGCCAAATGTAACGTTTGGTGGAGGGGGGATTATGGTATGGTTGATTTTCAGAGGTTGGGCTTGGCCCCTTATTTCCAGTGAAAGGAACTCTTAATGCTTCAGCATACCAAGACATTTTAGACAATTTCATGCTCCCAACTTTGTGGGATCAGTTTGGCCCGTTCCTGTTCCAACATGACTGCGCACCAGTGCAAAAAGCAAGGTCCATAAAGACATGGATGAGCGAGTTTGGTGTGGAGGAACTTGACTGGCCTGCAGAGAGTCCTGACCTCAACCCGATAGAACACCTTTGGGATGAATTAGAGCGGAGACTGCGAGCCAGGCCTTCTCGTCCAACATCACTGACCTCCAGTGCCGCCGCTCCCACCACGTGCATCACGTGCTGGGCACCAAGTACCCCAGCTTTAAAAAATTTAGCGAACGCTGCTGCCGCAGGCATCATAAAGTGATACCGCTTAGGGCATCAAAACGGTCAGCGGCGGGACTGCTGACCTCACAAATGCGCTTCTAGAAAAATGGTCAAAAATTCCCATAAACAAACCTTGTGGAAAGCCCTCCCAGAAGAGTTGAAGCTGTTATAGCTGAAAAGGGTGGGCCAAGATAATGTGCAGCCTATGTAAGGGCAGGTGTCCCAAAACGTTTTGGCAATATTGTGTGTGTATATATATATATATATATATATATATATATATATATATATATATATATATATATATATGGACCCACTTTATATTAGGTGGCCTTAACTACTATGCTACTGTGTACTAACATTTTAATGAATCATTTGATACAATGCACTTATTGTGTACATACATGTTTTTACATTGTACTTACATTTTAAAAAATACCTGCATGTAATTACATCTGTAATTAATTTCTGTAGTTACATTTATAATTACACAGTTGGCACTTCCCTTACACCTAACCCTACCCTTAAACTTACCCACACCACCACACCCGTCCCTAACTTTACCCGTATCCCACCTCAATATCAGCAAAAGTGTTTTGCAATACAATTTGAACACAGTAAGTACATTGTACTTATTTTTTGATGTAAGTACATAGTAGTTAAGGCCACCTAATATAAAGTGGGGCCATATATATATAAAGCATATTACACTATTAGGTTTGATTGTACAAGAGGTCATTCAATAGCAGAACGCTATAGAATGCCTGAGGCCTGAGGTCAAGTTAAAACTTCAATTCATTACTTGATATATAATGCTTATTTTAAACAGCAAAAACATTATCAACAACAGTAACCCTAAACGAGGCCTAAATGGCTGTTCGGCTGTTGGGCACACGGCTTGGTTTTGTTTTTTTAACAATTGGCTTGGCTTGGTTTTCAAAAATAGTTTCAGAAGCAGACCAAGTTATTACATTTTAATCAAAGATTACAACAAAAACAAGCATTTTTTTGTTTTTCTTTGGAACAACGTGATGAATTGTGCACAATAGGACCAGGAATGTGTTTTAAGAAAGTAAATAGGGTCCATTTGGATTACATGTTAAGGATAATCTGTGCACTCCTGGCTACAACCCTGAACTAATAGATTTCATCTAAAGTGCAACTGCAAGTACACTATATTTTCTATGTAATTATATAATCCAGTATAATAAAAAAAAAAAACGTTACAATAGCTACAATAACGCAAACAAATTATTATTCAGACAATCAAACATGGTGATACATTAAAATAATAGCAGATATAAAAACAGATAACACATGGATAGATGAACAGTACAATTCATTGTGAATTTGAGTTTGAATGTGGAAGAAAACAAAAGCGAATAGACCTTAGTCAGGTTAGACGCCATATTGAATTTTATGCAGAAAACAAGGCTGTGAGGGATAATATTACAATCTTTACAATGGCATGTGCTGTATAAAGGTTATGTCATTTTCTCAACTCACAACTGTTTTTGTGGAGTTTTTGTCAACTGAAAGTTTTTTCTTGTCTTTTTTTCCAGAAAGCGAACAATCGATATGTTGTTAAATAACTATACAATCCATTGAATTCACTGTACACCTGTTCCCTCACAGTCTTGTTTTCATAGAGTGCTGCAGGGATAACTTATTTTTGTTGGCTAAAATCTGGAAACGTATTAGCATTTTTGCACTTCCGTTTCTATTAGCCTGAATTCAATGGGTTTTTTGAATGGGTTTTTGCTTAAATGCATGTAATGAGGTTTGTGGTGAACACAAGCTCAATATATTGCCATGCTTTATTCTACAACATAAAATACATAGGTGGTCACACCTTGTGATTTAAAAAAAAAGCTTTTACTGCTGCTAACAAGTGGCTAAATGGGACTACAGAGGTTATCGGGGACATTAAACATCATCATGGCAAACAGGTACACTCTTCTACTCACTAGTCCGCTTTCACAGCCTTGTTGTGTTTATAATCGAGCTCTTGCAAACTATTCTAATTTGAACATTCAGGGGAAATATTTTTAAATATAAAAAATATAAATATATATATATAAAAAATGACTTTGAACGTTGAAGTCATGCAATCGTAGTGTAGTTTGTTTATAGCCTACGCTTAACTTTTTACTTATGGCTTTTATTTAGGCTTCTGAGCTAGTATAAAGTTGTGTTAAAGAGATAGTTCACCCAAAAATGAAAATTATCCAATAATTTACTCCCCCTCAAGCCATCCTAGGTGTATATGAGTTTCTTCTTTCAGCCGAACACAATCAGAGTTATATTTAAAAAATACCCTGGCTCTTCCAAGCTTTATGATGTGAGTGAATAGAGCCTGAGATTTTGAAGCCCAAAAAAAGCGCATCCATCCATCATAGAAGGAATCCATATGGCTCCAGGGGTTTAATAAAGGCCTTCTGAAGCGAAGAGGTGCGTTTTTGTAAGAAAAATATCGCTATTTATAATGCCGTTATGGCTGAAGGCTGACCTCTGACCCGACGTATGACGTAGGATGTAGGAGTAGCGTAAGCTTAGGTGAGAGTAGACTCCTCTCGCGGTTCAAAATAGGGCTGGGCAACAAACTCAAGCTCCTCTGACCTTTCTCTTTAAATATTCTTGTTTTAGACTTCTCATTCATGACCGTTTTTTTGTTTTGCTCTATCCTCTGCACTTCAGTGTTCGTCAATACGTCATGCGTCGGGTCAGAGGTCACTTTGCCGCCGGAACTAGACTCACGTACAGCCGTTACTGGAAGCCAGTGATTATAGTTATAAATAATGTTATAAAGTTATAAATAATGATATTTTTCTTACAAAAATACATCGCTTTGATTCAGAAGGCCTTTATCATCACCTGGCCTGGAGCCGTGTGGATATATTTTATGATGGATGGAGGGACTTTTTTGGGCTTCAAAATATCAGGTTCTACTCTCTACCATTATAAAAGCTTGAAAGAGCCTGGATATTTTTTTTATATAACTTCAGTTGTGTTTGGCTGGAAGATGAAACTCATATACACCTAGGATGAGTAAATTATGGGATCATTTGGGAGAACTATCCCTTTAATTTGTGAAGATTTTCTTAATGAACCAAACGTTTTGTTGGTCACAGAGCTTATTTTCTGCAATAATCCAAAAGCCGATGGAAAAATCCTACGGGTTTTTGTTGAGGGAGCCAGTGTGATGATAACTTCCGGGTTGGCCTGCAAAAATACATCACTGCAGAATTCTATTCCTCTCAGAAAGTAAATATTGCGCCACCCTGACTAAGGTCTACGCTCATTATTAGCCAAGTTCTCATTCAAGATGATTGTTTTTTTATATATTATTTTGTTTTAATTACTATGATTATTTCATAACTCCTGCCAAGATAAAGTATTCACTGTTGAAACGATTGCATCACAAGAACTATCTATTCAAATCAAAACCAGAAAATCCTGACACTTTGGGACTTGTTGATTTTGAAAAACAAGCATTTGTTTCCATTTACCGTTGAGCTCAATGATGAGCTAGCAGTTTGCGTTTTGCCTTTACTCAAAAACCTCAAAGTGTACTTCCCCCCAAAAAATACAGGCCTTTAACCTGTTTTTATTGCACGCTTCTATGTCTCCGGTCCTCAAGCAGCACCTGCTGGCAGGCCGCCCTCCCCCGTCTATCACTACATTACATATATTCGACTGACAGAGGATCCGAGCAGCTTAGAAGCAGCGTTTTTTCAACCCCAAGTATAACAGTGGTTGGTTTTGTAAGGCGAAAGAGATTCACATGCAATACATCCTCCAGCCCTCTAGATGGAGCTGCGACGTTTTGAGAGTCTTTGGTAATGTGCTGGGCTGAGCAGGCCTGTGTACACTGAACTGGTGCCGGAGTGCTCCTGCAAGGCACTGCACACGCAGCCGTTGGAGTGAAGGGCGTCGGAGGTCTCGCTGTGCTCCATGTATGTGTCCGAAGTAGACAGATCGTGTGAGATTATCATGGGAATTGAGTAGCGCATCTTCTCCTGGCTTTTGTACCAGAGACAAGAGCACATGGACTGGAAATGCAGCACTTCGGCGTAGACGTTACACAACCCTTTCCCGGACCCTCCTCCATGGGCCGCACCAGATGAGGACGGGGGGTCGGACATGGGTCCGCCGCAGCCAGTCTGTCTGCTGCGGGACAGCAACGTACGCTGTTCTGCGTCACGGCGTTCGTCCTCTGCATTCATAGTCATGAAACGCAGAACCACCAGGTTCAGGAAGGCGCCGATGACCGTGAGCCCTGTGAGGATGTACATGAAGCTAAACGCTACGTACTGGGGGTTGGTTTGTAAAGCATTATCCTTCTGCAGGGCCACGTAGTCTCCAAAACCAATAGTAGTGAGTGTTATGAAGCAGTAATAGTACGCATGAAAGAAGCTCCAGTCCTCGTAGCGGGAGAATGCTGCTGCTCCCACACACAGTGTGCTCATGCAGGATATTAAGCCAATGCACACCATGTTGGCCATGGAGACCTCGGTGTGCCGAAGGCCAAGACACTTTTTGAGACGGTGCAGCAGATACTTGACGAAGGTGTTGATGCGTTCACCCAGACTTTGGAACATCACCAGGGTGAGGGGGATGCCCAGGAGAGCGTAGAACATGCAGAACACCTTCCCACCATCCGTGCTGGGAGCTGCATGACCATATCCTAGAAAATAAAATGAACATAACTTTTTTTTAAACCTATTATAATTACAAAACATTTTCTACTTTAGTGTGTAATGTTGCTGTTTGAGCAAAGCACACTCTAAAGGGAGTTATTCTATAATTCTGTATCATTAACAGTCAAGCATCAAAACCTATTCTAGTAGACCTCAAAAACAAAATCAAGACTTTGTAAAAGGGCATATTAGGTCCTCTTTAAATAATAGGGATACACAATATATATTGGTAATAAAGTGGTTACTGGACAAAATTATTTATCGTATGTTATTGGATATTTAGTTGCATTTGTTTTTACCATTGCAATCATTTGCGCTCACTTTTCAGTCGAGTCACATAGTTAAAGTGCTTTATACATTACAGATTTTTTCAAAGCAGCTTTAATAAAAAGGAAAATAAAAGTTGCACTCTTAAAAAAAAAAGGTTCTATATGGCACTAAAAGTGGTTCTTCGTCGTAATTATAGAGGAACCACTTTTGGTGGTATATAGCACTATATCTTAACATGTTCTGTATGGTAGCGGTACCTTAGTCAGTGGTGCTATATAGCACCTTAGCAAAACAACCGCTGAAGAACCACTGAAGAACCACTGAAGCACCAAAATTGGTGCTATACAGCACCTAAGAAGGTTCCCCTATGATTACGAGCCAAGAACCAATTATGAAAAAATAGAAGATCTGTCATTATTTAGCTATTTTTTTTAGCTCAATTTAGTGTAGTGTAGATTGAATTCAGTTCAATAACATTGTCAGTGTTGCAAAGTTCATCAATTATGAAACAAATTAAATTCAGCTATAAAAAAGTTCTTCAGAAGACGATGGTGTAATTATTCAGCTTAATTTAGTTCGATGTTGATTCAGTTCAATAACAGTGTACTATGAAACAAATTAAATTCAGCTATAAAGCATCTCTACAGAAGGCAGCTCAATTTAGTTCAGTGATGATTCAATTCAGTTTAATAACAGTATCAATGTTGCAAAGTAAGCCTATATTAATTATGAAACATTCAATTAAACTGTAAAATAACTCTACAGGAGACAATATAGTTATTTATATTTTTATTTATAGCATTGGAATCAGATTGCTCTATAATTAATTTAGTGAATCAGATGCTAAAAAACAGCAAGTGCAAATAAACAGGTTATATTCTTAGAGGAATTTAGTGTGTGAACACAATGGTGAATCTACAACAAGCTTCACAAGCTTTCACCATTTACATATATAACAATGTACATATTAAGGCTGCTAGTACAAATATTATACTTTCACTGAAGATGCACACAATGTGACAAGGATGTTGATCTAGGAACAAGATCAACCAATTCTTAGATTGTTAAACTTGAAATCTTTGTTTAAGGTAATACCACAGTGAGAGCATTTAACTGTAACAAAATCTGCTAAATCATTAGACCAGCCAGTAATAGGTACAGAAAAGAGAGGTCTACATTATTTTGCAGTGTACACTAAAGTAATTCCAATTTGGATTTTATTAATAGAGCAAAAAAAAAAAAACATATCCTAAATGTTCATTTTTTGTATTGTGATGGATACAACTGTATCCTAAAATTGGGGGGTAAAATTTAAATAACTAAAACACCATTAAGAATATTAATTAATAATGATTAATATAAGCTTAACTAAACTCATTTGCTGATGGAACCATCACATGCTCGCAGTAAAAACAATACTAAAAGTGTGAATAAATCCATAATGTGTAATATTAAACAGAACATTTAGTTAGGAGGTTTTAATAAAGTTCAGTGTTTTTGTTTTCATGTGTATTTAGATTAAATTTGAGGAATATAGTGTGTTTGTGCTAGAAACAAAGAAATCTGCCTGGCCCGTGTCGTGTTTAGGCTATCCTTATTTTGTAATGTGGAAGTGAGGTATTTTCCGTTAATGTGTGAGACTTACGATTCATTAGCCACTATAGGTAAATAACTAGAAGAATAACAAAGAGTAATAAATGGAAAAATATTTGCGCTACAAACCAGTATGTTTATTATTACAAATAAAAAAGAATTGAATAAATACCTGTTTGCAATCCTAACGAGCATAACAGAATGTGTTTTTTTTTAGCAAAAGTATCTGAAAGCGCACGACACTGGAAGCTCTTAAATGAGTTGAAAATGTGTAAACAGCCCCCATTTTGTTCCTGTTTTCCCGCTCTGTTTATTTTCCTTGGTTACTCATTACTCCCTAATTTTGACCAAAAAATGTTTAGAGGATGTGCGTAAATGGCTCCATAGGAATTCAATGTTCAAATTCAAAATTCTTGTTTGTGCAAAATATTAATGTTGAATAGGATGAAAGGGCACTGTAGTTGACACTATGGGAACACTCCTCGTTCAGCCGGTGTCTGAACACTAGTTGTGTGTTATGTGTCTTGGAGTGGTGCACACTCGTTCAGCGCTCAAGGGGGCTGGTTGTTCTCACTGAGACCAAAGTGAGCAAACTCTCCCTCTTTTCAAGGGAGATGGGAGCCAGACGTCTGTGCCCTGTGAATAAGGTCCCTCAGCTGCCGAGGCAGCCCGGCAATTACAATCGTGGGGGTTTAACCCTTTCTCAGGCATCACCTGCTAGCTCCTCAGCACTCATGCCAGATCCGGAAGCCCGCTCTGTGGCTTCTTCCAATGCATTTTTCTGAGCATGCTGTTGTCCCGGAAATCGCAGTGTGGATGAGCGATTCCTTGCGGGTCATAGGTGCCCCCACTTCTGTGAGCCTTCCCTTTATCTCCGATCTCCATAATGAGTTTAAAATGTCATGGGACAAACCATTCTTACGTGTGTTCACGCCACTCAAGTGACCAGTTACGCTAATGTTAGAGGGCTTGCTGAGAACGGCTATGTGAGGATGCCCCGGGTTGAAGATGCGCTTACGAGCTATCTCATATTCAGAGTGGCGTACTCATGGAAGGCTTCAGCTTTGCCATCAAAACCGTGCCAATTGACATTGAGGCTCATGGGCAGGCATATGTGGTGGTGAGTCAGGCCGGCGGAACCCTGCACACCATGTCTGTGCTGCAGGCTTTTCAAGCCGACCTTTTGAAGGAAGCGGCCTGTGCTTTGGACCGCTCCATTGACCTTTGGTAGCCACAGAGGGGTATCTGTGGCTTAACATCTCAGAGCTCAAGGACAAAGAGCAATCTTTTCTTCTTGACACCCTGGTGACGCCTTCCGGACTTTTTGGTACTGCTGTTGAAACAGTGATCTAGAAATTCAAGGAGGCGACGGTCAAGTCAGCAGTGTTTTGAACGGTACATCCTCCGCCACCGTCGAGGACCTACATCCCCTTCTGTTGCTGGCCCCAGTTGGAGACAGGGTCAGAAGGAGAAGATTGTTGCCCGTGCCCCTCCTTCGAGGAGCTGAGGCTCGAGGCGGCGACCTCGCAAGAAGCCAAATGAGGACTTAAGGGAAAAAAGAGGAGAGTGTAAAATATCTTCCAGGGATGAGAAGCACTCTGCCTGCAGGAGATTGATATTGGGATTTTTCATGAAGTGTGTGTTCACCAGGGGGGAACTGCATTAGTCTGGGATTACAGAAGAATTTGCCTGATTAACACATGCAGGGTAGCGGTGGTTGAGTTTGAGTTACTCCCTCCTGTATGAATAATTTTGTGACCCATTTTTCATCTATAAAGTGTGTTCCCTCTGTTAGTAAGTGGAAGTGCCCCACACAGATGGGTTGACGGGATTTCGCAGTTAGCGTTCCAACCCACTGTCTATTGAGCCATTTTACACATTGGTGATGCATCGGTACATCTCTGTAGTGTAGCGGTAATGCCAGACTGTTGTAGAGAAGGTAGAATGATTGTTATACTCACTTCCTTATTCATCTCTCCGGAGGCTTGAGCTGTGGAGTTCATATGGATATGCTTTGTGTGGGATATTGCATTTGTACTGTAGAGTTGGGCTTTAACAATGTTTCAGCACTGGCACAGCATCCTTTAGGCTAAACAGCACTGGAAGACCGCTTTAGCGTCCCACCTTCTCTTGTGTCACCTTTGGTGACATGGGGCTGAGAAGCATTAATCTACTTCTTGTCCAATCACGTTTATATTGGAGTAATGGGCTGGCTCTTCCCCTTTGTCACCCATCCAGTCTATACCTGGAGGAGATAAGTACAGACATAGAGGGGAACTATGATAGCATGTTTTCCTAACGGTTCATGAGGAGATTTGGGACAGAGTATAAAAGTGGACTAGTGGCCCGCTCTCTGTCATTCGCTGGAACTGTAGGAATGGGCAACCATCAGCCCATAAGAGCTACTTGGTAGGGGAAGTACAAGGGTGCCATGGCGCTCTGCCCTCTCAGTAGCCCCTCCAGTTCTCACTGGAGGTTATATTCAAATGTTTTGATGTTGGCTATTTCCTAGGAAACCCAATTCTGGGTAGAGCACTTCCCTAGTGGTTAAACAGTAAAGTTCGGTGTGAAGAACATTGCTATATTCTTAGGTGGAGCATACAGTTGAAAGGACACAGTTCTCTCCTGAGGCCTCTCTTGGTCCTGGAGCGGGCGTAACCTCAGGCTATCTTGTTCTTGGTCATGTGTGTGCTGTGTGGCAATGATTTGGCTACAGTTAACCTCCTGGGCAGTTCACAAGCATGGTGAGCAGGCATTTGTTCAGTATGGCATAGTGGGTATTTTGTTCCTATAGCGTCAACTCCATGACAAAGGTTAAAAGTGAACATCTCAGGTTAGGACTGTAACCATGGCTCCCTGAGAAGGGAAACAAGACGCTGTGTCACGTTGCCATACTTCAGGCATGCTTGTATGTCTTCCTTCAGACAATTGAAGTTGAGGACATCCTCTCAAGGCACCCCTGTGACGTCACATGACTGTGGTAGCCAATCAAAATTGGTGTGTAGCACATGTGCTCTAGACAAAGGCTCACGAAGAGTGTTCCCATAGCGTCTACTACATGACGCAGTGTCTTGTTTACCTTCTCAGGGAACCATGGTTACAAGCGTAACCTGAGGCGGTACAACAATATCTATACGTTCCCTGCACCTGTTAATGTTCTATAATTGAGATTCACATTGCTTCTTCTCATAATGACCATCAGTAATTGTGTTTGCATTGCGCTATCATGGAGTCCAGTTGCTCTTATTATAGAAGCAGCATGAATTATTTCTTTGAAAGTGGCCCAGTCGAGCCATCTGCACATACAGGCTGCTGTTTAGAGCTCATTTTCATGTCTCTGCTTCTCTCCATCCATTCAGCTTACATCTCCTAAAATAACTCATTTTTTTCTGAATTATTATTTCACCTTATCATCAAATGTGCTGCAGTCAGTGCAAATCCATTCAGTAGTTGAACACATATTATAAAGGGGTAGGGGATTAAATACTTAGAGAAGGTGTGAGAGTGTGTGGTGTTGGGGGATGGGATGGTGTGAAATAAAGAATTAAAGATGTTTGGTTAAATTACAATATAAAACATACTAAGGGACAAACATAAGTAAAGAACGATAATAATAAATATGAGGGACAAACTGTTACATATACCTGTATGCGTATGTATGTGTGTGGGGTGCATGTGTTTATTAAAGGCAGATCAAAGGCTGATCTGGGATGCATCCACCTTTATTAGAATTACATCATTGTCAGCTCACCAGCCCTATGTCTAGGATTAATGAAATTATTAGTAATCAGATTATCATATGGCACGCATATAACTGTTTTACAGGACTCTCCACTAATGTTGTGGTTATATGCAAAATTACAGATCCATGTGTGGATATATATATATATATATATATATATATATATATATATATATATATATATATATATATATATATATATATATATATATATATATATATATATATATATATATATATATATATATATATATATATATATACAGTGGGGCAAAAAAAGTATTTAGTCAGCCACCAATTGTGAAAGTTCTCCCACTTAAAAAGATGAGAGAGGCCTGTAATTTTCATCATAGGTACACTGAAAACTATGAGAGACAGAATGAGAGAAAAAAAAATCCAGAAAAGCACATTGTCTGATTTTTAAAGAATTTATTTGCAAATGATGGTGGAAAATAAGTATTTGGTCAATAACAAAAGTTAATCTCAATACTTTGTTATATACCCTTTGCTGGCAATGACAGAGGTCAAGCGATTTCTGTAAGTCTCCACAAGGTTTTTACACACTGTTGCTGGTATTTTGGCCCATTCCTCCATGCAGATCTCCTCTAGAGCAGTGATGTTTGGGGGCTGTCGCTGGGCATTTTCAACTCCCTCCAAAGATTTTCTATGGGGTTGAGATCTGGAGACTGGCCACTCCAGGACCTTGAAATGCTTCTTACGAATCCACTCCTTCGTTGCCCGGGCGGTGTGTTTGGGATCATTGTCATGCTGAAAGACTCAGCCACGTTTAATCTTCAATGCCCTTGCTGATGGAAGGAGGTTTTTGCTCAAAATCTCATGATACATGGCCCCATTCATTATTTCCTTTACACGGATCAGTCGTCCTGGTCCCTTTGCAGAAAAACAGCCCCAAAGCATGATGTTTCCACCCCCATGCTTCACAGTAGGTATGGTGTTCTTTGGATGCAACTCAGCATTCTTTCTCCTCCAAACACAAGTTGAGTTTTTACCAAAAGGTTATATTTTGGTTTCATCTGACCATATGGCATTCTCCCAATCCTCTTCTGGATCATCCAAATGCTCTCTAGCAAACTTCAGACGGGCCTGGACATGTACTGGCTTAAGCAGGGGGACATGTCTGGCACTGCAGGATTTGAGTCCCTGGTGGCGTAGTGTGTTACTGATGGTAGCCTTTGTTACTTCGGTCCCAGCTCTCTGCAGGTCAATCACTAGGTCCCCCCCCCCCCCCCCCCCTTTCTGGGATTTTTGCTCACCGTTCTTGTGATCATTTTGACCCCACAGGGTGAGATCTTGCGTGGAGCCCCAGATCGAGGGAGATTATCAGTGGTCTTGTGTGTCTTCCATTTTGTAATAATTGCTCCCACAGTTGATTTCTTCACACCAAGCTGCTTACCTATTGCAGATTCAGTCTTACCAGCCTGGTGCAGGTCTACAATTTTGTTTCTGGTGTCCTTTGACAGCTCTTTGGTCTTGGCCATAGTGGAGTTTGGAGTCTGACTGTTTGAGGTTGTGGACAGGTGTCTTTTATACTGATAACGAGTTCAAACAGGTGCCATTAATAGGAGCCTCTTAAAGAAGAAGTTACAGGACTGTGAGAGCCAGAAATCTTGCTTTTTTTGTAGGTGACCAAATACTTATTTTCCACCATAATTTGCAAATAAATTCTGTGAAAATCGGACAATGTGATTTTCTGGATTTTTCTCATAGTTGTCTCTCATAGTTGAAGTGTACCTGTGATGAAAACTACAGGCCTCTCTCATCTTTTTAAGTGGGAGAACTTCCACAATTGGTGGCTGACTAAATACTTTTTTGCCCCACATATATGTTAATTTTCATCTTGTGTCTTGTAGTTGTCGGTATGTGTGCACATGTGCTGAGCAGTTATGTTTAGTAGGCTATATGTAACTCTAGCAGTGTTTTAGGGGCTGACAAGACTCTGGTCAGATGTCCCGCTGCTGTCCCTTTTAATCTTTCATATCTTCTTGAAAAACAAGATAGGCTAACCAGTGCTGCAGAGTCCTGTGATTATATAATGCTATTTGTTTTTCTCTTTTATGTAAGAAAATCATTTGGTTACAAATGATTTGGTTACAAATCATTTGATTATAAATGACTGATTGTTTTTTTATATTATTACTGCATTTTAAATATTTTATAATTGCTGGATACATTTACATAAATACAAGTCTCATGCTCACCAATGCTGCATTTTTTTTAATTAAAAATACAGTAAAAAAATTATATTTTGAAATGATGTTAAAATGTAAAATAATTTTACACTGTTTTCTATTTTAAAATGATGCAAAGCTGAATTTGTAAAAGACTTTACTGTCATGTTTGATCGATTTAATGTTTCCTTACATTGTGCTTCATATTTAGAAAAATACAATTATTAAATATTTAGTTTATCTATAGATGATTTTGTTTTCAAACTTGTCCTACTCATGTCCTTTTCCAAATGTCATATGCTTTGTTTTATTCTGATTTAAACATGTGTCACTCACAGTTTGTAGTTTCATTATCATGTCCTGTTTAGTTTCAGACTGCAGGAACACAAGTAGTTTAAATACTAAATCAAACAAGAAATAATGAGCTAATTAATGAGACAATGGGTGAACAGGATAACTAATCAGACACACTGGAAAACTGAGTCAAAAGACAGGCACTTGGAAAACAGAACCAAAACACAGAATACATGTTCGCTCCCTCCCGGGAAGGTGCGGCCTTACGCCAAAAAATAACAACTGAACAACTGTCCCTGAAGGGAAAACGAAAGATTGAGGTGAAGCCGGTGGGACTGAGGACGAAGGTGGAGCGGGGGTGGAGTTGATGGGCTGTTAGAAGAGGGGGGAGGGGCGGCTTGGAGGGATCACAGGCAGCATAAAGGCCCTGTTATACTCGCGCCTGGCTCCGCAGCGCGAGCTCCGCAAACTGCGCGCGCTCCTCCCCCAAACGAACGAGGCGTTTATAGTCGACGCGCGCGCCGTTGTAGTATTCTGTGAAACGACAGGGGGCGACTTGGAGTAATTGTTCTTAAATCCGTCGAAAGCAGGAGCGAAGAAGTAGTTTACCGGAACAGGTGAACAGGGCGTCCCGCAAGCCGTTCGTGGAAGATAAACGAACCCACATGAGCCCCGTAACTTTACAAGAGAGACTGGCCGTCACACTATGTGTTCTTGCGTCTGGCAGTAACCAAAAATGTGTTGCCTCCAGTTACAAGTTGGGCTCGACCACAGTTTCGTTGATCGCAGTACAAGTACAGGACTGTCATCAGAAGGGGATGTATACAGTAATGTTGCCAATCAAAGTAAAAAAAAAAAAAAAAGTGTTAAATCTTGTGTGTTTGCTTTGTGCTTTAAAATATATTTTTCACTTTCATGTATGTTATCACAGTGTTTGTAATAAAACCATAAAACTGAGAGCGTGGCATTGGTCGACATTAGAACAAAATAGATGGATGTGAAAACATGCATACACTATATTGATATTTTTATACTATATATATATATATATATACTATATTTTAACTATATTAGTTCACAGTGCATTAACTGAAGATGACAACTAATTTCTGATTTTGTTTGTACATTCTGAAATTAACACTAAACAAGCACAATAAATGCTGTAGAAAGTGTCTTGTAAACTAATGTACTAAATGAAGCCTCTTTGTACAGTTAGTTTTTATAAAACATGCCTTATTTTATCAAAGGTTCTATTTCAGTTAGTGTAGGCTCATTTTGAAAATGTAAGCAGTTACTTAAGACGAACTGAGTGCTTAATGCAAATGTATTCTAAAGTCCTATTCTCAAAAGGAATGGATGGTTGGACGGATGGATGCCCATCAATGCAAACTTTCCATGAATTCTGTGCCATCTGGCTGTCGCGATGATCCCTCATGGAATGGTCATAAATGTGCCGGTACTGACGCACCAGCTCGGACAAAGTCGCCTCAAAATCGTACATCTTCGGATGCGGAGGTGCGCGCGGAGTTACAAAAAATGCGCTGCGCACCGCCAGGCGAAATGGGGTCTTGCGGAGCCAACGCGCGAGACCGCCCCCTCCGCATTGACGTCATTTTTGCCGCGCGCACCCTCGCGCTCTTGCGGCCGCGGCGAGTATAAACAAGGCTTAAGGCTGGGCGGAACCAGCGGGGACACAGGAGTAAGGGCTGGGTGGAACCAGCGGGGTTTGGAGAAACAGGTAATTTTCCTCCTCAAATGCCTTTAAAGGTCCCGTTCTTCCTGTTGTGATTTGACCGCAGCTTAGCGAACGTGGCACAGTTCCTGTGTTGTGATTCGACAGCAGCTTAGCGCACATGGAAAGGTCACGCCTCTTAACGGGAGATATATATGCGCTTAATGATCTCTACAGCGTCCCTGGGAAAGCCAAACAAAGATGATTTGATCTCTACAGCGTCCCTGGGAAAGCCAAACAAAGATGATTTGACTCCGGGATGAAAATAACAGCGTCTCGACGACATGGCGACAAACACACTCAAACGCAACAATTCCTTTTCTCCACGCGACACGTCCTCTTCTCCACGTGGGACAACAACAAGACCACGACCCCTTTTTTCGCGTATTCTTGTGGGCGGAGGTTAGTCTGTTCTACTGTTCTACTGACGTCATTTATGAAGGAAGTACCAGGATGTAGTCCAAGCCAGCCGTTCGCTGTAGGCTTTGATAGGGAACTTCTGTTAAATAAAATATCTCGCTTGGCATTGAACTTTGAGCTTTATAATTTACAGGTATTATTTATGCTCTAACAGCAACATTACACACTAACTAAAGTTTGAACAATGGGATCACAAAGAACGGGACCTTTAACATATCCTCCAAAATAATTCCGTCACATCCACATCAGCAAGGTTGTGGGTGGGGCTTTCCTCACAGCCCTCAAACTCCACTAATACTCCCTCGCCGATGCACAATGTTGCCGGTTCACACACCCGGTCAGACACTTTGAGGGGTCAGGCTCTGGGGCAATGACTCCTTCCATCCTTTTCTCAGGTTCGGGCTCGTCACTATTAAGTAACTTTAATTTCAGAAACTATATTGCATATTGTTTTTACTTTATTTCCAAAAACCATAGTGGACGTTACAGAGGGTACTCATTTAATCCCACAATGAACCACAATAATGAGTAATGAATGAATTCTTGCCAGAAGATGGCGTCCACAGCTGAATCATCCATCCATTCATTTACCAAATATGGCTACAGTTTAATATCATACAGGTATAAATTCCTTTTTAAATGATTATTAAATTGTTTAATTGAGGTTTATAAATGCAAGTTTCCATGATAGAAACCACCTACTAGTTTCATATTTAAAGTATATTTTCAATTTTAAAATAATTTCATGTATCAATATTCAATGTTTTATTTTTAAAACTTTATGAATTTGTAACAAAAACTTTAATAGTCAGTTGTCCACAGCAGTCCTAAACATGCCAAGGTACCATCACAATAACTCACTCAGCAAAATATTGTTTAATTATCATTATCGACAAAATCATACAAAATATTGAGATTACATTTTTTTTTCAGTATCGCACACCCGTAGCAGTACATATTAATAATATAATATAATATAATAAGAAATGTTGTATCATGTTAATATATTTAAGGTTATAGAGCAATATAAGGTCACAGCTTTGTTTAGATTCAGAAATGCTGGGGGGTTTTAATGACGATGATTGTCCATGCAAGCCACCAGTGATGCTGTCACTACTGGGCAACTGGCCATGTGTCACTTTGTGAAAATGTATCCACATACAGTATACATAAGCATCTTGCACTGTACAGAGTCATGCCAACAACATCACAAGGACATGTCTTTCTACTCTTAAAGTGCTTAAACATCTCTTTCTCAGGTATCCAGCAGGTTGGGAGTGTAGCTCAGTGCTCCGCAAACTTTTTATCTAAAGTATCTCATCCAAAACAGGCCTACATTATTCAAATACTGTGCATCTAGTGGCGTCTATTGTATAATAAAACATCTGTGAGACAACAGCATAATACAAAAATATTTGGATACAATATTGATGGATTAGATTGTAAGAAAAACTTAATTAGTTGTAAAAATGTTAAAATATTGTACATATTATCAGCAAATAATGATTTTTCTGTTTGTATTAAGGTAGGAAATTCAGTGCATTGCATGTTGTAATCTCTATATGACTTCCTTTATAAGTGTGTTTTAGCACCACGGGTGTCATAAAAAGGTCTGACCAGGTGACCGGTGAACTGTAAATATGCTTTGGGGAAAGTGGCATATAAAAAATGCAGCAAATAAAAGTCCTTCATTGTCCCTTTGAAACATCAGTTGGGACATTAGAGTTGTCAAGCTGATCAACAGATTCTCTATGTGAAAAGTCATCCAAAATGTATAAAGGGCAAAAAGCCACAGATTCCGACTGATGCATGACCTGCTGCTCTGATGGCCAGGAGGGTATTTATTTTTTCAGTTCACATTCTTTCCATCCAAAACACTCCTTCCCTGCAGAGGAGGGTAGAAGAGGCGCTCGTGTCCTGCTGTACTGTCGCTGGACCCTGGAACTGTATTGATCCCACATCTTTCACATCAACATTCTGGAATTAAAAGTCCCTCAGAATCTGTGCTGAGCAATTGGTATTTTCTTTCAGCATATTACGTCAAGAGTTCTGTTGCTCGGTGCTATTGATATTAGTGTTGTGTAAACTAATATTATGAACATATTTCAATTGCATATTGTTAAAACCAGTGGGTTGGCTGAACAGTTATACACAATCTTCAGGAACTGTATTATTAAGCTGATTTCAGGTTTACCCAACTCCTGTTGGATATTTAATTATTTTCCTAATTAGAAGTACTACACAATCAATTTATGATAAAGGGGTCCTGAACTGAGAAATTAAATTTTCCATGAGTTTTTGACATATAATAGGTCATCATGCTTTAAGAATATAGTGTAAGTTTCAGAACTGAAAACGTCCTTGTAATTCCAAAAACAGCTTTTTTTAAACCAAGCCCAGAGAACGACTCATTTTGGAATGTGCTTATTTATGACGTCATAGATGAGTGAAAGACTGCCTCCGCAGAAGACGATAAATGCCTACTTCTACATCTTTACAACTGTAGCCCCGCCCACTGATTCACACATAACATGAGTAGTAGATAAATAACATATGTGACGCTAACACTGGATCGAGCAACTAAGCGATCTAAACTAAATGTTGTGCAGTGCCAGGTTGTGGAAAAACACAGTTGCTGCATGCTTGACTCGCTATAAAAGCTTCCTATCTTTAAATCAATCGATCTGGTCACCATACAAAAAGAAAACTAGCCTGTTGGCAATAAGGATGTAACCAAATATTCAAGATATCGATTGGCCACTCATATTCGGGAGGACACGTCTTTCTCAATATCTATGGTGGGTACGTTTCTGTTTGATAATGGGCTGAAAATTGCAGCACAAACTTCCACTAGACTAATGGATCAGGTTAGCTCAGTGAACTAAGCTGATACCACAGACCGCAGATAGTAAACAGTTCCTTGTTTACAGAGTGTCCTGCATTGACAATAAGGTGCTGGCAGGCTGATTGCTTAACTGATGATTAGATTACTCATGGCAAGTGTACACAGAAACCTGATCTATAGCAGACACATGAAACAGACCAGACCATGGATGTGTCTGATAAGAGGAAATGCAGCATACATGACAATGGAAACATTAATTGAGTTTTTGTGGATCCTAAAATGGGGTTGAGATTTTATTATGATTTACAGTCTATTACATTAGGATCTGGGTTGTATCCCTTTTGCAAAAGAAGTACACTTTAGTAATACTTAATATGGAAATAAAATACTTGATACTTAATTCCAATTAAATGGAAATGTATTATTGTTTAGCTTTATATTAATTACAATTACATGAACTTTAGAGTTCTTTTGCGACCCACTTAAGTAGGACTTAAGTGTGTCTTTATGTATTTGCATAATTGTCTTTGAAATAGTTAAAGCGCATTTTAGTACATTTAAAATAGATTAACTTTAAATGTAATATCCACACTACAGGTCAAATTATAATCAAGTACTTTACATGTGATTTAAGAATTAGTCAACACAACAAAATAAGTATTCTTCTTTAAAGCACAACACAACTATTAAAATTAACTTTAAAAATAAACCTTCTAATTTGACATTTTTACAAAGTGCACTTTTAAAAGTGTATATAAGTGTTAAGAAACATAAAAGTGTACTCTCTTTAAGTACACTTAAGCGTCCTTTTATTTATATTAATATTTATATTAATATAATAATATAATATTTTTATTATAATATATTATCCGCAAGTACAGTTTAAAAAAAAAATACAGTATACTTTTAAAAATTTAAGTGCACTACAGCATTCAATACAATTAGGCATAAGTGGAAATTTGATTTAAAAAGACAAAAAGGACCATATTTAATAATAAAAAACGTAATTTGGGTCGTTGAACATGGATTTTTAAAATGTAGCCTATATGTATGTTTATATGTGCATATATATAATACAAATATATGTATTAAACATATTATATATTTTATTCCCTTTTAGCTGTGGTGCCATAGTCTAAATTGAGTTCTATGTAATGTAGTACAACAATGTAATGAGGCCATAAATAAGCAACTGTAATATACAAGAATTAGAAATATATGTTTAATGTCATTTTAGATGAAGTACAGCAGGTCACACTGTAGGATCATGTTGTCACTACCCATTTCCTATTACTGAGACAGACAGATGAAGGCTGGTCACTGAACACGGTCTGTTGATCTTTGGATAAATTAAAAACGTCCCTGTTCTGTCAGCAGTGTCTGTTTCTTCAAGAGCTGTCTAGTGTCACACAGACGCCTCCAGGAAGTATATGACTTTTTCTGAAGGCTGTGTAAGTTTAAGTACACATTAACTATGCAGGTCTCTGCTGGAAAATCCAGTTTAAGATGGTTGCAGTGTTTTGGAACATAGTAGTTGGCATCTAGCTGGTTTAAGCTGGTCATTAGCTAGAGAAAGATTGTCATTAGCTGCTTGACCAGCAACCTCAGCTATACGACCAGCTGGTAGAAGATTTGTTCCTGGTCCACAATGATATACCAGCTTAATGACCAGCCAGGACCAGCTTAGACCAACAAATGACCATCTTAGACCATCTAATGTCTTGACTGGAACAGTTAATTGCCAGTAGTCTATACACCAGCTAATGACCAAGCAAGAGCGACTAACAGCCAGTTTGACCAGCTATGACCATCTTAGCTAGAATTTCGCCTGTTCCACACACAGCTACCTTAAACTGGCTTTTTCACCACAGTGTGTTGTTTTAAATAGGCTATAGCTACTCCCAATATTCAATTATTTTACACGTTGGATTAATTCAGCGCAGGCTACAAATATGTAGTGTGTTTTTAATATTATTATTATAGTTAGCCTACATCAAATGTCAAAATTGACCGTTTTACCAATCAAACTGACATAACACTCACGGATCACGCATGTTGTACAACATGGGCGACTTAAAACTGATTTATGATGTTCATAACGCATATATTGTTTGAGGAACCTGAAAATGAAAAAGTTGTATGAAAAAAATAAGTTGATGGAGACGAGATTTGAATGTCTGACATACCTATAGTGGTGATAACCGTTATGGCGAAATAAAAGGAACCAGCGAACCTCCACTGGACTCCAGCCTTATGCGGCTTCAGCTGCAGCACGACCCGCTCCAGCTCGTCGAAATTGACTTTGCTCAAGTTGTACTTGTCCATGAGCTCTCGCTTTCGATCGTCCAGTACCTTCTTTTGGGTGATCTCCATTTTGGACTCTAGCGCGTCAAAAACAGCCGCTCCGACGAGCAAATAAGTGAAAGTGCAGATGATTAACACGAGGGTCCTAATGTTTTGTCTCTTCATGGTCAGAGCGAATGAAATGTGCCACAAACTTTGAAGACTGATGGAGATGAGGAAGCACCGGGCTGTTTCATTGCGACGGGGCTCACTGAGCTGTTCCTTCAGCACCACGGGTGCACATGTGCCTGTTGAGTCAACAGATCTCAGCCTTGCTTCATCTTCATAACCTCCCAGTGGTACAAAACAGACAGTTCATTTAGAAAGAGATTTTTTTTTTTTAAATGGAGGATTTCCAAAGGGAATCATGTTGTAGCTCTTATTTAAAAAAAAATGTAGCCTATTATCTATAATATTGTATAGGCTACATTGCCTGGCTTCCACAAACATCAGGTAAAGTGGGTCAAATAAGATTCATCAAAATAATACATTTGCATGACATCATCATAGTGGAGGTGATCAAGCTAAAACGGATCTCACAAAGTACATGAAAAATCCACCAGCACTAACTCTTCTTAAACATAAGCCTCTTTAAATAATTCAATTATTCAACGACTGAATGATCAGTTGCAAAATGTAGGCCTATGTGTTGCAGAATTGCATTTTATTTACCGATAACTGAAGTGAGACAGCTGCTTTCAGGTTAAGCTTTTAAAACTGTTCAGTTTCTAAAACTGTCACAGACAAGGCTTAAGCTATAGTCCCAGACTAAAATGCATGTTTGAGCTGTTTTAAAGGGTTAGTTCACCCAAAAATGAAAATTCGCCCCTGATGATTTATTCACCCTCAAGTCATCCTAGGTGTATATGACATTCTTCTTTCAGACTAATAAAATAGGAGTTATATTAAAATAGTCCTGGCTAATCCAAGCATTATAGTGGCAGTGAATTGTTGCCTCATTTATGAAGTCCATAAATATATCCATCATATAACTGTTCCACACAGCTCCGGGGTGTTATGGCCTTCTGAAGTGAAGTGAAAAGTAAAACTTTATAGACTAAAATAACTAACTTCCGGCGGATTGCTGTTTTTGTTTTTATTTTATTTTATTTTTTCTAAGGCATATTTATAAAAGCTACTTAAATGTCCTAATTGAACAGAGGCCTAATCCTGGCTTAATCTAAGCCCTGTCTATGAAACCAGGCCATTATTTACATTTACATTTAATCATTTAGCAGATGCTTTTATCCAAAGTGACTTACAAATGAGGAGAGCAATAGAAGCAATCAGACAAACAAGGGGGAACAGCACAGTATACATACATTTTTTTTAATAGAAAAAACGAATAGAATAGTTAAGTGCTAGTCTTAATTGGTCAGGTGCTGCTGAAAAAGATGTGTCTTTAGATGTTTTTTGAAAATGGCTACAGACTCGGCTGCTCGAATTGAGATAGACAGGTCATTCCACCAGGTGGTAACGGTCCAGGAAAAGGTCAGTGAGAGTGATTTCGTGCCTTTTTAGGATTTCGTGCCTTTTTAGGACGTTCACTTGCAAAACGCAAGCTTCTGGAGGGTGCGTAAGTCTGAACAAGCGAGTTTAGGTATATATTATTGCAGAGCCTCAGGTTGCTTTGTCAAGCACCAGTGTCATTATGAACCATCTCATACAAGGGTTAGAGACTGTATATTTCCTGATATCTGGAATATTGTGCTATATGAGGTCAAACTGACAGTGGTTTTACATGGTTTCAACACACTGCTCATTTCTGGTCATGAACTGATCCAAGCTACTCTAGATAATGGATTAGCTGGACTACCAGATTGTGGGGCTGAAATCAAGCTAGTAGATCTTGACTGAGCTGGTTAAAGCAGTTCCATGTTCCAAAAAAAAAAAAAAAACCCAACAACAGCAGCGGCATTAAGTTGATGAGATTTCCAGCAGGACCACAGACTTAACAATATGATATAATTATTGTAATTAGCCTATGCCTAGAAGACAATTGTTCTTGATTTTTTTTTGTTACATTTCATATAGTCTACATTCAAAATCACCGTCCCTTTTTTATCCGAAAAAACATTTCAATTGAAAGGTAACTATACTCAATTATCACATGACAATTGCATTAAAAAGTCTAATCTAAAAACAAACAAACATCAAAAACTGCCCTAATTTTGCTCACCACACCATATCATTTAAAAATAACACTTTGCAGAAATTGATGTTGATAAATAATTGAGCTTAATGTAATGACCTCTCTTTGTATCCATTCTAATTAGAACCCCCCCCCCCCCCCCCTGTATCCTGAAGGATGCGGTGTGAGACTAAATGAATTAGGAATGTGATACTGTCAGCTCAGATAATCAGCCCTGCCGGCTCTGCCCAAATTCAGACATGTATCACATATATTCCGTAATAATGATTAGCTGTAAAACACTGCCATCTTCACATGGATGGGAATACAGCTAATAAGATGCTAAACAAACTAAAGGTTACAGGTAACAACATGTATTTTATTTTTTTTATTTTTTGGTTTATGTTGATATGCCAAAACCATTTCACATTTCTTGTTAGATTATAGCCTAAAGACAGAAAGTTAAATTTAGGTACTTTTGATGACCAAATGGGCCAAAGTCTATCCACTCGTTCAATGATGTTGAACGATTAAGTGTACATGCGGCGACTGTCCATGAGAGGGCGTAGTTGTGCAATATACCCATTACATGCAGTAAATGAGTTCCAAGCTTTTTACTCATATTGAGGTCATCACAACATAATGCACCAATTCATGTGGAATGTCAGAATGCATTCAGTTATTTATGGACAAAGAAAGGCTTGACACTTTGCAGCATATTTTATATTTTAGCCGTTTTGTTATTCAAATTACAAATGCTATTAATGCAAGCACATGTCCAAACCATTTCAAAGCTTACCTTAGGGTGAATCCAATGCACTCTGTAAGAAGAAAACTGTGACACTTGGTTAATTTGTAGCTACTTTCAATTTATGTTTGATTTATCAAAACAAGTGATTTTTCCCCCTCCAGAAAACCACTGCTGGCCTGATTTACCACATATGGTTAATGAGAATAATCTTTCGTAAATCAGTCAAATACGGTATGATGCGCGACAGATTAGCCTACAAAAAATTGTTTCAGTGCAAACAGTATTCGCCCCCAGTCGACTGCCTATTCCCGGGTTTAAATATAATTACACTGAAGCAGAGGGCATGTGCTGCCGCTCATGTTACCTTTGGTAACCGCGGCTGGGCGGTCCTTTCACTATACATGAGCTACAAAGTCACTAGAGAACAAAGTTTGAAATGAGTGCCTGCGAAACAAACCTGTGCAACACACACTGAGCACTCGATCAATAATGGATTCAACCAAGCGGGATGAACACATGAGTGAGCACGCCGCCAACCTACTGGGGTCAGGACAGCGGTCCAAGCGGACACAAAACGCCGCAAAAACAAAGTCAAGATATGTGAAAATCCTCTTTGCGGTAAGAGAAGTCTCATGGGACAGTATGGGGGAAATGAAACGGGTGTATGAAACTAGTTTAAACAAGCAACTCATGACTGGCAGTGCTAGCCTACTCATTAACCTTTACGCTTTCATAGTTTGTGTAAGGATAAAGGTTTTCTTTGGTTATTTTCTTTATTTAGCCTATTTGAAGTAAGCTTACATAGGCTACTCTCTTAAAAAATAAAAGTTCTTTATTGGCATCTGGTTCCATGAAGAATTGACATCTGTAACCAATTACATTTCACAAAAGGTTCTTGTGGGAAAAGCTTCTTTAGAATATTAAAATGTTCTAGTTACACTAATAAAAAAATAATATTTTATTGTTCACTGAAAGGCAACCAAAAATGGTTCTTCTATGGCATCAAACCCCGTTGGAACCATTATTTTCAAGAGTGTATCTTTCCACAAGACCAATGTATAGTAGTTCAGGATAGTTTGCCGCAGTATTTTTTAGATGTATGTGTACATTTTTAGGAGAATTATATTGTATGTAAAGTTTTGTGTCGTTTCAACTTTGTTTTTGTAGAGGAGTATATTTAATCATTTGTGCTGTTAAATGTAGGCTATTTTAGATAGCTGAGATTTAGCTCATCATTCATCATACTTTTTGAGAGTTCCCACGGTCAGTGAAAGCCTGGAAAGATAAGGGAGTCACAGAAAGAATTTAATTTTTAAAGGTCATGGACATTTCTACTGTGCAGCAAAGCAGTGAAAACTAGTAACAGCTGGCTGCACCAGAGCTTTGGAGAAATGCTGGTCATCAACTACCTCTAGCCAATGTACCTCACTGTGTAATATAGCATTACAGCATCCCTTTAAGTTGAGCTAGTGGAGGTTTCATAAGGTTATTCCCTATGAGGCTTTTTAGGGCTGCAAGGATCCTTTGTTTTGATATTTCTAAACAATTCTCATTCCAAATAATCTGTTTACCAGATACATTCCAACATGTGCAAGTTTAAATGTGTCGTTGGTTTGTGCAATTCTTATAGTTGATCTTGGCAGCTTTAGGTTAAACTTCAAAGTCAGACTATAGTATATTGACTCAAATGCTTCCTTCATCTCATTCAAGCAAATGGTTGTCACCAACAGATTGAATGCTTGTTATGCATTGCTGTTGAAAGAACCATTACTGTAAGAATACAAAACAAATAGACAGAAAAGGCCTGATTTTTGTTTAGCATGCCATTCTAAAGTCAACAAAGCTGCCTTAGGCATCATGTAGTGGATGTTTTCATTCTGGTCTCATATTTCAGCAGAGGTCCAGACGTTTATTTAAATTCACATTAACCCTCTGGGGTTCTTCATTTATGGGTCACACTCAGGACCTTCGGGTCAAAAATGACCCGGAGGGCGGGATTAACATAAAAAAGATTTGAGTAAAATCAATGAAATATATTTTAGTTCAGTAATATTTTTTCTTTTCTTTTTTGGTGTTTTGAGATAATTTTATGATTTATAATGAATATTTATGCAATAATTATGACCCATTGAATTTAATTAAAAAAAATTATTTATATATATTATAAATTATATATATATTTATTAAAGCTGTATTTCATTTTAGAGTCAAGCCTAGGCCTCATGAAAGCAATTTTTTAAATGTAATCGGTGCCATCCGGTCGAAACATTGAGCATTTTTATCACGCAATAGCACATTTTTACCACTATAGTGGATCTTGCATTTTATAAATTAAAAAAAAAAAAAATTCATTGGAATGGTCATTGGAATGGTCCGAAACTTGTTGACTTCATTGGTACTTGGTATATGAACACCCCCAAAAAACGGGGACAGGATTTGAAAAGTCTAAGTGGTCGTAAAAAGAATAGTCACACTCAGGACCTTTGGGTCAAAAATGACCCCTATAGGAAATGAATGTTTTTTTTTTTTTGTGCATACAATCTACAAATCAGCCAGGATGCAGAAAAAAAGGACTCAACTGTGAAGGGGTGAATCTCTAAAACATCAAGAGTGCAAAACAAACAAAGAAACTCACACACACACACACTTATACACACAAAAACACACGCACACACAAATTAACGCGTGCCATTCCAAAAGCTAATTGTGTTTTTGTGTGTGTGTGTGTGTGTGTGTGTGTGTGTGTGTGTGTGTGTGTGAGTGAGTTTTTTTGTCTGTTTTGCACGCTTGATGTTTTAGAGATTCACCCCTTCACTGTTGAGTCCTTTTTTTCTGCATCCTGGCTGATTTGTAGAATGTATGCACAAAAAAACTAATATTTTTGCCAATTTCTCATTCATTTCCTATGGGGGTCATTGAGGTTCACATTGGTTCCACACTGAGTGTGACTATTTTTTTTACAACCACTTAGACTTTTCAAATCCTGTCCCCAATTCTTTTGGGTGTTCATATACCAAGTACCAATAAAGTCACCAAGTTTCGGACCATTCCAATGAAGCTACGATTTTTTTAATTTTTAATTAAAAAAAATTGGGGTCAGAAATGACCAAAGAGCCCCAGAGGGTTAAACCTTCAAATAAATGAAAAGTGTGTGCAAGTTCAGTGAAATCTTGGTCCATTTTGTTCACTACACAACAGTTTGAGACATTCAGCACCACCTGTGGAAGATGAGGAGGGGAAATTTACACACAAAGAACTGGAAAGACCCTGATGTACTATGTGAAACTGCTGTTTGGAATTACATTTAATCGTGTGAAATATACAGTTCATAGATTTTTTTCAATGGATTTGAAGTCAAGGTATAATGTATTTAAGTATACAGTAGCATTCAAAGGTTTGGGGTTAGTTGATTTAAAAAAAAATAAAATGAAATGAATACTAAGCAGCACATGTTTTCAATGCTGTTAATAAGAAGAAATGTTTCTTATGTGCCAAATCAGCATAGTATAATTATATGAAGGATAATGGAACCCATTTTACAAAATGTTCATTTTTGTCAAGAAATATATTCCTAGCCCTACCCTTAACCATTAACTTTTCCTAAAATCCAAGCTAATTATAGTAATGCAATTATAATAATGATTCATTCTTTACTGAATCTTGTAACTGCAGTTGGACTCTCTTGGTTTTTTTTTCTCTATAGGTCCTTCTGCTCACCTTGCTGGCTTTAATTCTCGCAATCATATTTATACTGAAACTTCGCTGCAGTGATAAAGGTACAATATCAGTTTGCTACTATTTTCTGGTCATAAATTCATTTAGGCCAGCCTTTGACTGAAATATTAAAGATCACTCTTTATAATCTTTTATTACATATTACATACACTCATCGGCCACTTTAATAGGTACACATTGCTAGTACCGGGTTGGACCCTTTAGAACTGCATTAATTCTTTGTGGCATAGATTCAACAAAGTGCTGGAAACATTCCTCAGAGATTTTGTTCCATATTGACATGACAGCATCACACAGTTGCAGTTTGTTGGCTGCACATCCATGATGTGAATCTCCTGTTCCACCACATCCCAAAGGAGCTCTTTTGGATTGAGATCTGGTGACTGTGGAGGCCATTTGAGTTCAGTGAAATTAGCCAGGTAGTCATCAGAAGATGGTACACTGTGGTCATAAATGGATGAACATGATCTGCAACAATACTCAGGTACACTGTTGCGTTTAAACAATGCTCAGTTGGTACGAAGGGTCCCAAAGAGTGCCAAGAAAATATCCCTCACACCAATACTCCAGCAGCAGCCTGAACCGTTGATACAAGACAGGATGGATCCATGCTTTCATGTTTACACCAAATTCTGACCCTACCATCGGAGTGTCGCAGCAGAAATAAGGAAACGTTTTTCCAATGTTCTATCGTCCGATTTTGGCGTGCCCGTGCAAATTGTAGCCTCAGTTTCCTGTTCTTATCTGACAGGGTGGCACCGATGTGATCTTCTGCTGCTGTACATCTGCTTCAAGGTTCGATGTGTCGTGTGTTCAGAGACACTCTTCTGCATACCAAGTGGCTATTTGAGTTACTGTTGCCTTTCTTTTAGCTCAAACCAGTCTGGTCATTCTCCTCTGACATCTGGCATTAACAAGGCATGGTTGTGCATGAAAATCCCAGTATATGCAGTTTCTTTAATACTCAGACCAGCCCGTCTGGTACCAACATCCATGCCACATTCAAAGTCACTTAAATCTCCTTTCTACCACATTCTGATGCTCAGTTTTAACTTCAGCAGATCGTCTTGACCATGTCTACATGCCTATATTCATTAATTAGCTGCCATGTGATTAGCTGATTAGATATTTGCTTTAATGAGCAGTTGAACAGGTGTACCTTATAAAGTAGTCGGTGAGTGTAAAAAGTATATCATCTATAATCAATGTGTAATCTTTAATCCATTGTGTAATCACCTTTAAATGTCATTGATCATACACAGCAAAAATCAGAGTGTTCAATGTACTCTATAGGAGTTCACTGAACACTGGTTTCAGTGTATATATAGGTCCAAGAGTTCGGTGTTCAGTGAACACTGTAAAAAGTGTAAAATATATACTCTCAAAATAGAGTTAAATTTAAACACCTGGAGAGTTAAAATGAACTCTTATAACTAGCACTTTTTGACACCGTTTCAGTGCTTTTGAACACCTGCAGTGTAAACCTAGAACCTTTGCAGAGCTCATTATTTAACACTTTAAGTGTAAACCTAGAACCTTTGCAGAGCTCATTATTTAACACTTTAAGAGTACAAATGTACTCTAAAGCTGGTACTTTTTTATTTACATTGTTTCAATAGTTTACGACACCTGCAGTGTGAACCTAGAACCATCAGTGAATGAAAAATACTCCAAGTCAGTGCTTATACAGTATGTCTGTTTTATTTAACAGTTCATGGATGCACAAAAACCACAAACTCATACAAACACATGTACAGGAACAACATATTGATAATCCCTATCAAAACCATAAGTAGTTTGCAGATCAAACGGCTTAAAGAAGTGCAATTTATCAACTTTAAGCATGGAAACATTATGATCATTTCCCTGTGTCACATGAAAGGAATGAAAATGCTCTGCAAAACAAAGTGTCTGAAAGTCCTCTGTTACAAGAAAATATTCTCGATTAAATGCAATGATGTCTTTTATCTGACTAAATACAGGCAAATCGTCCTCTTTGTCCGTGCAAACTAAAAGGCCTGGACGATACTCAGTTCCAAAACAAGTGATCCAAGAAGTCAGATCAACTTCACAGTCTAAGTCAACCTGCAGTTCTTCTGCAATCATCTCACCATGTGGCAATTCAATGAGCTGAACACTTTTTACTGGCCCACAGTCAATACTTTTAAATGGCATTGATTCCCAATGGTATGCTATAGCCATCTGATGTTTTTGGGCCAATGACTTTGTTATATTTTTGAAATTTTTGATAGTGTTCTTGAAAAACCTATGTTTGGCTTCGAATCTCATTGACCAAACATGTAGAATTGGACCTATTTTTCGAATTACTCTGGGGTAATGAATCATGAAGTGATGTTTAGGGATCATTCTGCGATGTGGGTAAAGCTCTTTGAAAAGTTGGTGATGGTCAACAATGAGATGCTTCAGACATACTGTCATTCCATCAGTAACAACTGGAGAAAATATAATGTTCATAATTTGCAACAGAAGCAACAAGAGTCTATAGTGGGCATTTCCTTCTTGTAAAACATCTCCAAATATCAAGGGCATATTCCGGATTAAGCAAAAAGTTTGAATGGCATTGAGACCAATTCCGTTTCCAGTCTGCTCCAAGTTTATTCTGGTTGGACGATTTTTTCGTTCAACAAAGCCATAATTGTATGAGTATATTCGGTTACAAACATCTGTCTTGGATATGATTTTGTTGTCTGAGAGGTAAGCAAACAGCAACTTCAGCTCAAATTGCCCCACTCCTTCCAATATGTCATGCATAATGTCTACAGCATAATTTTCAGAAACATGAAAGTACTGTAGATCATTGAATAAACATTGTCGCTTAACTCCAAATGTGGATGGCAGTGTAGGATCTACCATGAGGTCATTGCAATGCTGATCATGCAGTGCTTTATTACGCAATGTTATTCTTGGATCATCATCCCTGAAAACTGTTTGTGAGGTCCGTTTGTCCACTAGACAAAAACGACAGAAATTGTTTGCATTGAATGATTCAACATACCCGAGTAATGTGTGCAATCCCAAATTGTCTCCAGTAACTTGTGCAATTGTTCCGTAAACTGGTTCATCAGAGAAAGGAACTTCAATTCCTGTACACTCAAGGATTTTCAGATCACGTACGAGGGGCTGTAAGATTAAATCAAATCCATACTTCTTCACATCCTCAGTATGAAAAAGGGCTAAAAGATGAATATTCATAAGAGCGGAGTTAATCTTTGGAGATAGGTTTCGTAAAACAAAGTATATACTTCCAACCTTATGGATACCATGCTTGGATCCGAGAGGATTTGCCATTTCAAAATCATCGTAGAATATCTGTATTTGGAGAGAGTTTGGTTTTTCAGAGAAGAGGGGGTGATTTCTAAAATAGTTACCATCACAGAAGTCTTTGTAAAACCCAGTTTTCTCACAAGGCTGCACAAAATGATCACAGATCTCTTGGTTGGTGAATATGAACTTCAAAGTTTGCAATAGAGGAATATAAACAAATTTGTCTGTTATGGGAACTTGATCATATGTGCCAGTAGTTCGATTCCTTCTAGCGTCATACCTCACTCCTAGGGCTACCTCAACAGGTTCTACAATACCCCATTTCTCACTGAAATGTTTTTTCCTTTTTGCCTCAGTGTTCAATTTGCTAAATGGATTTTCAAGGTTGTCAAAATAATCGTCAAACTTTGTTCTGATCTCCTCATCGTTAGAGAGTAATTTTACAACATCATCTTTAACATTTGAATGCAATTCCTCTACAAGTTCCTCCATATTTTCAACAACAGTCGTTATGACATTAGTAGCCACACCACAGCTTTGGAGATTTGCAATAAGGGATGCACACATTTCTTGGGTATGTTGCCTGGTCTCATTACAGCTTTGAGAATTCTCTGGTTGCTCTGGAATTAAATTAACATCATCAGATACGTCAACTATGACGGGTTCGTTCTCAACTATGACGGGTTCGTTCTCAACTATGACGGGTTCGTTCTCAACTATGACGGGATCGTTCTCAACTATGACGGGATCGTTCTCAAATTGATCTAGATTTTTAGCGCTATGTTTGTTATGGAGATGTTTTCTAAAGCCTGAAAAAGTCCAAAATCTCTGGTGGCATCCAGCCTGGTCACACATTAACTGAAACTTTTTACCAGGATAAAAGGCATGGAAAACTTTGAGATGACGGATCAACATTTGAACGGTAACAAAACTAGACTTGCAAACAAAGCATCTAAACATCATAACTCTTTAGTTGAGGAGCTTAGCTCTTAGGTCCTTGACTCTGGGAGTTTCGTGAGAATGACCTACATCAATGTTGTAGATGGTGGTCTGCACAAATGTGTACATGCCATTTAAGGCCTGGTCATAGGAGATGCCGAAAACATAATGTGCTTTGAAAAGTTCATCAAAGGCTGACAGGGAAGACTTGCCCTTGCAGGGAAGGAGATCACCATCCAATGCAATGTAGAACTCGTGGATGTGCTTTCTTGTCGTCCCAACTGCCAGGATGTAGGGCTGCCTCCGCTGGTTTGGACCAGAGTGCTCCTGAAGGCTGCGACATGACTGTAAGATAACAATAAACTGAAATGAATCTACACTGAACATCACATTTTGATGGATAAGTCACACTCTGATAAAAACCTGTCTGTGACTTCCTAAAGTCACACTCTGATGGAACGAGCACAAGACTGCAGTCAAAAGAGGTGAACGCCACTCTCTATTTGCTATACTTCAAGGAGGCAAAACATAAATTATCAGATTTAAAATTCTGTGGAGGTGGCATTGAAAAGAAACAGATTAATAATCTGGGGGGTTACACAATTGCCTTTTGACAATGGCTATTGCCATTGGAGATTAGGACACACTGACCTTATGAAATTTGACTACATGGTCCACAGCTTCCCGGGTACTGATCTTTACAGCTCCCTTCTTTCCACTTGGAGGTGGTGGCAGTAGGTAGACCAGCAGTAGCAGTGAGGCCATGTCACTATCCCAACCTGAGAAGGCAGAAGCACCTGCTTTAAGCATGATATACACCTGACCAAAACCTTTGATACTACATCAATATTAAAACTCAAAACTCTTTTCAATAACAATACTAGTTATGCAATTAACAATTTTTTTTGATAATCGATTAACCTGTCAATTATTAATCAATTGGTTGGATTAAAAGGCCAATTTATCGAGGAAATTTTATTCTGCACAATGCTCTCCTTCAAACATTGTGCCAATTGAAGCCTATGAAAACGGTAAATTAATCTACGTGGGCTTCAGTCAAGGGTTATTGCGCTTCCATTCCGACCGCCGTTTGATTGATGTACTGACTTGCGCTCATTCAGTGAAGTTTACGAAGACTCAATTACTGACAGGACTTTGTGTAAAATGCTGAGGAAAACACATCTTGAAACGCATTAAACATCACACACATTTGCCGCAGCATCTGACAAGACAGGCCACGTTAATACAATTAAAAGTCAGTTTGAAGAACTTAATATAAAACATTCTCATGTGTTGTATTGTGCAATTTTCTCGCAGCAGCTAACTTTGCGACCTCTGCTCTGTTTTTCAGATGCGTTATGCATAGAAATGCGTTTTACACCATTGTGAAGTGACAATGAATTGATAATGAAATTCTTTCTTGATTATTTTTGATTATCGATTAGTTGTTGCAGCCCTAAAAAATATATTATTTGTCTACACAACTATTTGTCATGGTAAATAAATTAAGTAAGTCGACATTTGAAAGATACACACCAGATTCAGTTAAATTATTTACCTGGGACCTCGTCATCCTCATCAGTGTTCTCCTCTGCAGACTGGATGAGATGGTCAAGCAGGGGTGTCTTGCTGATGTCCTTGGCTTGCTCTATTACTTTGGCCTTCAGGAAATCCCATTTCTCAAGGAGTTTTGACGAAGTCTCAGCTCCAAACAACAGGTCAAAGTCTTGCGCCACCTAAAGGGGAGGAAGCAAGCATGTGTATTTGATGATGGTGGTATAGTGGTAGGTGACCGTTTTCATCTTTGAACAGCTGTTCTTGACATTGCTAAAACATAATAAATGTGCTTACAAAAAAAAAAAAAAAAACTTACCAGGCCTTTTGTGTCAAGAAACCTTGGGAACACAGTAAGCACTGTGCTGCATTGCTCAGGATCATGGATCAACTTTTGCCTGTGCTGGAAGGTTTCTCTCATTTTCATGAAGATCTGTTTGTTGTCTGTGCTGTGTTTCAGTAGAGATATGGCCTCACGACACTGGTCTCCCTCCAACTGCTGCACTTTAGTCACTTCTCTCTCCAAGTTTGGTCCGCTGCTGCCTGTAGTTTGAGAGCTCCTTCTCCTACCCCCATTGGTACCGCCATTGCTGAGTTCTCGCTGTGTGTTTTTAATCTTCCAGGCAATGTAGCCCTCATTGCTGTCTATGTCAAAAAAGTGTTCCTAAAGACAGTATCAACAAAGATGGAAATGTATAAAAAAAATGGTTTCAACATGAATCAATAGAGATCTTTAGAAAAGAAGTGTTAGACTTCTAAAATGCACCAGAACATTATTCATCTGTTTATTAAGATTAACCTTACTTTTAAATATGTACTCACATAGCCTTTTTTGGAGTAGGGATCTTTTAGAGAGGGGAACAGTGTTACTATCCCCAATGCATATTGTGCTCTTTTATCCATAGGGGGAGCACGTCTGTGGAATAAATGTTGTGTATTAAAACCAACACACTGGAAAACCTATGATCTGCGCAAGGCCACAGCTCATTGGCCACGGTTGTTATTTAATGATAATCACCTATTTGATTACAACTACCAAATCTGCAATTGAATACTATGAATATACACACATTCAATATAAACACTTTACAAAATCATGCACCATAAAGTATTTTACTTACCCATACTTTTCAAACATTTCAGCAACAACAATGCTGACAAGATCACGGCGTGCTCGGTCCTTCATCTCTCCTGTCATTGCATATTTTGCAAGGATTTTCTCCCCTCCAGGCTTTTGTTCCAGAATTCTTTTGACAAGCTGGACAACAGGGGAAAATGTTATGGTAACAGTAACAGGTAAATGTAATGTTTACAACATAAAGAGAAATGTTCTGAAAAAACATCACCTCTTTGGCTTGTGAAGAACTGTCATCAGTATGTAGACTTTTTGGGGACATCACAAAGGCGTCATCAATGCGCTGTCTTTTTGGGGACATCAGAGAAGCATCACTGTCCGATGAGGGTGATGATAGTGACAAGGTGTCTGTGCACGAGGACTGGATGGGAGAGTCTGAAAAGGGCAAAAAGATCATTATTTTAAAAAAATATATTTCAGTCAATGTTTCCACTGGTTTAAGTGAGGAGAGGTTCAAAAAAGGCTGGGTGAGACTGCTTCCAAGAATTACATGAGTTTTGGTAGTTAATGTGGCCAGACTTTAAGCAGTTTAGGCCTTGATACATTAACTACTAGATGGCAAGACTGACTGTTTTTTGAGAAGTACTCAAGTCAACAGTCTTACCGGCTAATCCATTTTATCTCAAATGTAGTTTTTCACATCCTTATGTGAACACTGACAGATAAGAGATAAGGTTGGAAATATGCAAAGTAGACCTTTAACAGAGAAAGCACAAATCGGACATTGGTGAGAAGTACATTGCAATGTACTTTGTAATTGTACAATCATTTACCAGAAACTGAAAGAACATTAACAATGGTCCACAGGATGTCTGCTTTTTCCTCCAAGATGTCGCTGAAGACCTCTTCATCAACCTCTGTTCCACTGTCATCCAGCACATACATGTTTGTCTCAGGGGGTATGCTGAACTTCTCTTTAGCTTTGAATACAGAAAAAACATAAGTTGTTGTGTTAGGGTTAGAAATTGGGAGAACAATAATGTTTTTAGCACAATTTCTATCTTAATGGGTAAAGCTAAGGTAGACTAGCATGGTGCTAAGAATAAAATTTCATATAAACGTACATCTAAACCAGTGGTTGCGTAAGACTTTCACACTGTCCTTTATTTTGATGGATATGGTCGTTAAAATTGCACCATAATATATTACTCTATTTTAATTTTAATTAAATTTGTTTTAATTCACATTTTCATTTTTAATCATGAATTTACAGGATATAGGAGCATATAGGCTAGATTATGCATTTTTTAATATATGAAGAGTCACTTTTCATAGTCAGGGTTTGTACAGATTTTGAAGTTTAATTTAAGCACTTTTCAAGCATTTTTAAGGTCCCTAAATCCATTTTTCAAGCAGCAACAAAATGAAAGAATATAAATAGTATAAACCGCGCCCCTTTAGAAAACTACAAGCTAAAATATTAGAATCTTCAATATAAATACAACTTATATTAAATCACTCTTTGGATACTTTTTAAAAATGTGGTTATATGTTTGTATATGTGTTGTCAACTGTAGGTTAGGTTGAGTTTTTTGTAGATGGTTGGAATAATAATAATGATAATGAGTATATAATACATGAATATCTTCCTTAAATACCTTAAAATATTATTTTAATAAATAAGCATTGTTTTAAAAAGGACACGTGAAAAAAGAGTGTTTAAGTGTTATCAATAGACTATTTAACTGAATCTAAACATATTCAGCCAACACTGATTTGTTTTATTTATTCTTGACAGTGGCATCTCTATTAGTCTGTATTTACACAGTAAGACATGATGCACAGATCTCTGGTAAAAGCGGTGGTCACTCCGAAAGTTTAGTCCTCTAAGCATCATAAAAAAACTAACTTTCGACTGGCTACAATACAATGCTGCAGACGTTAAAATTTAAACTTTCGCTTTTGTGAATAGAAACCAGAGTGCTCACACAAACGTGCACGACGGAAAGAACAACCCCCCTTCCCTCCCTACATTACAGTTATATATTGATTCGATATTAATTTAATAATGTTTTTAAATAAGTATTCAGTCAAATTCATTTGTCTCCGATTACCTTGAAGGCTTATTCTCCCATAGCGCTCACAGTGTGTGCCTTTCAGTCTGTTGATCGTCGACGCAATCAGTTTTTATTTATCATCTTCTAGGCAGTTATCGACAAAATTACAGCAAGCAACATTTCTTAGATGTTTGCGCGCCAGGCGAATACACGAGGCGCCAACTAGCTGCTACATGGAATTACACGAGACGTGATTCGTAAAAGAGGCTGCCTCGCGATATTTATTTAAAAAAAAAAAAAAACGATTTCCAGCCGGTTTTATTTATATTTTTAGTTACATCTGCCGGCCTGAAGAAATAAATTAAAACCAAGCATTTTCCAAACTTTCGAGACTTTGTAGGAACCCTGATTCGACATTCAGATGTTTCCATCACTGCTCAAATTAACGTAGTCGGAAAATATTCGGTTAACACGACCTCTGATCTAAACTTCAATTATAAAGAGAACGAAGAGAAGAATTATTAATAAAGAACTTACCCTCCATGAGAAATGCTGGATATGATGCTCCATTGAGTTTGATGTACTTCTTCTTTCCTTGGTACTGTACTTTGAAAAGCATTGCTGTAGTTTTCCTCACATATTACTACAACATAAAAATACAATTGGTTTATTGAACACGCACAATACCAAATGTAGTGCAAATAAAGTCAGACTCAATCACTTCAGATGTGAATCTGTAACGTTAGCTTTCCAGGCTAGCTAGTCAATTTAGCCTGCACAAGGCGCGAAATTGGGCGCGGCAGCTAACGTTAACAAATGATTGCTGCATTTTCATTTTGAAATTTAATTTAATGGTCAACGATCAACGTTAGCGTTACCACTAAAAACAGTTTTACCAGATTTAACATTCACAATCACTTTAGCTACCATTGATATACTAAGTTAGCTATAGTTAAACTAAATTACTAAACGTCACACCTCTTCTAACGTTACTTCTACATTAGCGTTTTTGGTGTTTTAGTTATGAGAATTAAAACAAGAAGACAAACAGGAATATTCGGCATGATTCACTTGGTGGTTTCTTACCTACGGTCCCACGGAATCAAAATGTCGACGACGTCTTCGGATGTCAGTTGGAAACTGGTGTCCACGAGGCTGCATCTTGATTCAACCAATGACAGCGTAGTCGATCTGATGACGTATCGAAACCTAAACTCATGTGCGGACGGGACAGCAACAGATTGACTCTAAAAAAGAGTTCATCATCCCACTATTTACACTACAACAGCTCCACATCAACACTGAACCAACACACTAACACTTGAGAGAGTTTATGGTGAAACCTGACAAGTGTACTTTAAGCCCAGTTAACTCCAAAGTGTATAAATTATACTCTGGTCATCAAAACTCTGGGATTTTAACACTCTGACATTTGCTGTGTAGGAATGAAGCCCTGTATTGTTATTATAGTTGACACATTATATTTGAGATATCATTCTGTCTACATGCTCTTTATTTTGTGTGTTTTCTGTCTGATAGTTACTTATAGCTGTAAAAATCTCTGCATGTCCAAAAGTCGTGATGCTAATGGAGCGTGCCACTGTGATTCTGCATGTGTAAATGAAGGCACCTGCTGCCGGGACTATGAGGAAGTGTGTGTGGAACCAAGTAAGTGACATTTCTCATTCTTCTACATTCTTTCTTTAACTCTCTCTTTCTCAAGGCCATGATATACTCGCGGCAAAGTTGTTTTCCGTTCTTTGCTTAAGGGCAAAAAGAAGTTTGAAATACCTTTTGGTGACTGTTCAGCATAGATATATTTTCACTCACCTTCTCTCGTCTTGAACCCTCTGACTGAGCCCTTGAGACTTTTACTAGAGACTTTCTCTCACTATTGCAATTCATCTCAATGGATGCACACTTTTCACAGCATATTTGATGCACTGTAAACTGTAGTGTGAAGGCTTCCGCCCAGACTTGCCACTGCTTATAGCGCTATGTGTTTCTCTCACACACACTCAAAGAAAGAGAGAGCCTTACATACCATGTAGAATTGACACGCTACATGTAAATTATATTCTTTGTTCTATTTTCCTGTCAAAACAGCTGGTGCTTCCTGAGTTCATTTGGAAAGATTCAGCCTTTAAGAACAAGCAGAAGCCACTGCCGGGTTATTCGGTTGTGGGTGGCACTAATGCGCAAGCGTTCACCTATTACCCTCCCTGTTTTGATTTCAACATTTACTAGCCAATGGCAATTCTATTGCCAAGATGTGCATAGATGGTTGCACCAATTCGCAATTTGGTGTTCCAGTTAAGTTACATAGTTATGTTTATTTATATTCCACTTTATATATTAGATTGCTTTGAACAGCAAACAGCTTTATAGTAATAAACATGAAAAAGTAAATTTCTTATGTAAGGTAGTTATCAGTGTGTTTGTGTTCCCTATCTGTCACTCCCTTCAATGATGTCAATGTATTGACATCAACACATCGTCTAGTAAGATAATTTCTCCATTAAAGAGGAATGTACTCCAAAAGAGCAGACACTGATGGAAAACATCGTTTTAAAGAAGCTATTCTGGATGTGTTCGACCATTAGATGACCACAATCGCTGAATCAGTTGCTGAAGCAGCCTTTGTGGATGATAAACAAAATCATTGTGAAAGCATGGCTATGGGTACTAGGGATGCACCGAATCCAGATTTTTGGGGTTCGGTCGAATACCGAATCCGCTGGTTAAGATTCGGCCGTATCCGTATCTGAAACCGAATACCGAATCCTACTCCCATCCTCAGTCCATTATCACAGTAAACACATTAACGAGGTAAACAAGGTCCACAGCAGTGTAGGGATGCTCATGATGCAAAATATGCTATGCGGTATTAAAATACAGCAGTAGTACAAGCTCCTGACTGGTGGAAAGCAAATGAAAGGCACTTCCCGAATACCGAGGCTGGCTACTCTAGCGAGGCGTTATCTCTGTTTTCCTGGGGCATCAGTGCCATCTGAAGCCTTGTTTAAGGCTTTTCGTAGTGTGATTTTGTTCACTAAAGTTTACTAAAGTAAACATTGTCACGTATGTTCTTCTCACCGCTGTTTCCTGATGGTTTATAGAACAATTACACCGAGTCACCCTCTGTCATTTCAAAGAACAGCCCAACGGAGAGCGCAGAAGGCACACGATGTCAGCAGAAGCGCACGCTGCGGAGACAGACAAAAGTATAAGCGAGGCTTGAGAGGGTGTTTTCTGTCAACAGGCTGTGTTCCTGACTAACCCACATCACTTAGACATGTTACTTTAAAACAAATAAAAACCATACAAGGTGAGGGTTGAGGTAGGCCTGCTATTTTTATTTGACAAAAAAACTATTCCGGTTCTTCAAAGCTTAAAACGGATTCAGTGTATTTTCGTTTTGTCATCTTAATTTGGTAATTATTTAAGTGAAAAATATTTAGTGTAGGCCTATTTATTGTATTCTTTTTATTTATATTTGATCTGATCTGTATGCTGATGTTTGCACGGTAAAATAAAAAAATGTTTTTTTTTACGGGTCACAGACACTCGTCAATCGTATTTTTATTTAATGCCCATTTAACGGTTAATAATCAGATAATGAGCAGCGGTTGTCTTTGGGAAAATTAACCGAATGAGCATCCCTACAGCAGTGTATTTTTTATTTAATTTAATTTTAAATTAAGAATAGGCAACATTATGCCAGGATGACTGCCTTCATCTGCCGTACCTGAAATTGCTGCATTTTGGCTGCTGTCTGTAGATTCCTTCATGCACAACTCGTATTCTTTCGGATGTTTCCTACGCAAATGTTTTAACAGCGGCTATTGTTTAGGGTCCTTGCCACCACGAGACAAATGGCCATTGCAAATTGAACATGTAGCTTGACTTGAATCGCCTTCTTTTGACTGAAAGTACTGCCAAACAACACGTTTTCTCCTCACAAGTTCCATTTTCACTTCGATTCGGTGCATCCCTAATGGGAACGTTGCAGTTGCGACTTTCCCGGTCCTTCAACTGGTATGCACAAGAACGCAGTGGCAAGCACTGAGGGCAATTGGGGCGTACGAAAGGAAGTGTTCCCACCAGGTGAATTCCCATGGGCCTTCCATTCCTCAGCACGCTCGTTTCTTTTGCGGATGAGGCAAAAGTAGGCAGTTCCCCTGTAAGTGAACTTAAAGGGATAGTTCACCCAAAAATGAAAATTACCCCATGATTTATTCACCCACATGCCATCCTAGATGTATATGACTGTAACGTACTGCTCCGAGGCTTAACAGGTTGAGGATCCAAACGCAGCTTTATTAAAGGGTAATCCACACTCGTAGTCAACAAACAGGCAAGAGGTCATAACAGGAAATCAGTCCAATCAGGCAAACAAGACAGGAGAGACAGGCAAACGGGTAATCCACGGAACAGGCAAGAAATCCAAAACCAAGAGACATGAAACCAGGGAAAACGCTCAGAAATGCAGTTTACAACAAACAAGACTTCGCAGTGAATGACAGGGTGAACATGGTTTATATAGGCTGGGGTAATGAGGTAATGAGACACAGGTGCAAACAGAGTGATGATGAGTCCGAGCAAAGGATTATGGGTAAAGTAGTCTATGACAGTCCGGGTTGGAGTGCCCTCTGGTGGTGATCACGGGCACTCACACTTGTGAATTTGTGACAATGACATTCTTCTCTCAGACGAATACAATACATTACAATCAGAGTTATATAAAAAAATATCCTGGCTTTTCCAAGCATTATAAAGACAATAAATGGCTGCCCAAAATTTGAAGCCCAAAAAAGTGTATCCATCCATTTATATAAAGAACTATCCCTTTAATTTCCCATCCGGTGCACAAGATGAGGGTGAGTTGTCAATTGCAGCATTGGAGGGTACAATTTTGACTTCTGATGTGGAAGATTCTACTGGGCACCATCATCAGGTGTGGTTGCACAGACTGAGTCTGACACTTAGTTGGCTGCTGTGCTTGCCCGGGCTGCCACGAACATCAGGCTCATCCCTGCCCTTTCTTCCCGGAGGTGCACAAGGAGCTCACAAAGTCATGTCACATCATCCATGATAGCAAGAGCATTAAACAACAATCAGACTGGTAAAAAGAGAGAAAAAATACAACCATACTGATATAGCAAACAATAATCTTGGACATCTTGTCTAAGATTATATGAGAATAAAATAACCTGTTGCTGTTTCAGCACTTTAGCACAGGGGTTTTCAAACTGTTCCAAGGGGTCCCCAGACAATTTTTAGAGGATTAAAAAACAAAGCAAAAATGGATAAAGTCTACCAAACATTCTAACTTCATTCGTTTCATTTCTAAATGTTTCTCACCTTTCTTGCCGTATATGTACTTTCCAGAATTGTGCTTGTTTGCTTTGTATCTTTCTAGTGAGTTTTTCTCACTATAGTCCCCTTTATCTTGCTCACTAGGGTTGTAAGTACGCAAGCTGCTTACATACATTTATTGTGAAAGTTGCTTATACAAATAATTTTTAATTGAAAATGTTCGTCAGGTTTATACATCCAACAGTAAGCATAGCCAATTAAAGTTTGAAACAATATGTTGTATTTACAATGTCACACTTACTAATTATCTAACAGTTTAAATGAATTTCATACATAAAAAATATGTAGATGGATTTTAGGAAGGATGAACCTCATAAAAGGTTCATCATATTTGGGGGTCCTTGGCATCATAAAGTTTGAAAACCCCTGATTTAGCAGACACGCGCGTCTGCTCATGTTAAGGTGCACGAGCGCCAGGCACGCTCTCTGTGAGACGTTCTAACCATAAATATCTATGGTTCTAAGTATCTTAACTGTGAGTATAAATGCAATTAAGAAAAATAACATTTAAATGAACGTTTTGCTACAATTTTTGGCTTGAACATGTTTTTTGCTTGAACATGTAAAATTTTTGCTTGAACACATCTAATCATTTCTGTAATACATTTAAAAAAATTATAATTTTGCAACTTATAAAGCGTTAAAATATATTTTTAAATTATATGTTTAAACGAGTGTAGGAAATAGAAAATGTAAATTATATTATTAATTTGAATGATCATTTTGCTCCATGGTATGGAAAATTTAAATTGAAATACTGAAATGCATTGCCATTTACATATTGCATTGCAAATTGAATATTGCTACCCATATGCTTCCATACTTATGGGACAGTTCATGTTAGATTTTGTTGCTTATTTGTAATATGTTATTTAAATGTTAGTATGGCAAGCAGTTTTTGAGATTACAAGATTTCCCCATTCAAATAGATGGATGCCTTAAATAGCTGGACTTTCCTTGAAAAGTACTTTTAATCTGACTGTTCAAATTTCAAGGAGATGGTCTCTGATTTCATGACTTCATGACGTCAATGTGTTACTGCATGTTGATAAAGCACAACAAAAAAAATATTGGTAACACTTTACAATAAGGTTGTATTAGTTAACATTAGTTAATGCATTAGTTAACATGAACTAACCATGAACAACACCTCTGTTCAGCATTAGTTAATCTTTGTTAACGTTAGTTAATATAAATACAGCTGTTCATGTTAGTTCACAGTGCATTAACTAATGTTAACAAGATTTTAATAATGCATTGTTACACGTTGAAATTAAAAATGCTTTATAAGTGCAATTCATTAGTGGTTCATGTTAACCAATGCAGTTAACTAATGTTAACTAATGAACATTATTGTAAAGTGTTACCAAAATATCATTATTTATGTCTTTCGAAATCTTTAAGACTTTCTTTTTTCTTTGGAATGCTTCCATTCCATGAAAGTGAATAGTGATCATGCGAAACTATACCGGATTCTGAAGATTTGTAATATAGGGAACAAGTCACAAGGATGACTTTTATGATGCTTTTTTGTCATTTCTTTGGTACTTGTCAGCTATATTCTGCTAAATCTTTGGAACTTTTATGTTCCTCAGAAGAAAGCAACTCACAACACCAGGAAATGATGACAAATTTTTCCATCCAGGCTGTTATTTTTATATATTTTAAGACAAAGTTTAAAACAGTATTTGATTGACAGATGAGTACTGTAGGTTGTCCTTCACCTCAGTACAGGAACATTAGGACATTAAAGATAGCGTGCGCCTCAATCAGCTCCCTAGTTTGTGAATCAGTATATTGCGTACACAAATTCAGGCACTGGTAAGGACTCTCCCTCACTACACGTTTGAACACTGGTGGCTCTATTTCTGGCAACATGGCAACGTCATCATTGTACAACATTGCTACTGGTATTTTTTAAATAATTTTCTTTCTTACATTTTTCAAAACAACACAAAAATAGACCATTTGATCTTTAAGCTTTCTTTTAGGTTGTGCCATGATCTCTATGGATCTCCAGGGCACCTTAGAATCCTCGTCCATCCAGACCCTCAAAGCTCTTGAAACGACCAGTAATAACATTTTAGGTTGGGGAGAGATTACCCTCCCTTCAATTTAGGATGTTGTTAAACAGATGATTTCATTCATGCTTATTTACTATTCCATATGAATATGGAAATCAAAAAAGGTCTTTTCAAAGAAATTCGGAGAAGGAGAAGCAGGGATCATAGAAAACAAGAAGTTAAGGCAAGGAAAACTCTTAAAGGGGTCATGAATTGAGAAGTCAACTTTCCCTTGAGCTTTAAAAGGTTTATATAAAAGGTCATTGAGCTGAAAAGCTTTTTTTGACAGCTGGCTCATCAAACGATCGATCTGCGAATGTCCTTACCGGTGACGTCAGAGAGTAGTTAAACGCTGCCTCAAGACCATAGACTGTAAAAAAAAATATGGACGTAGTGTCCGTGACGTCACCCATGGGATTCTGAAGAGCAGTTTTCTAATTAACAATTAGAATATTAGAACTAGAATATGTTCACTACCTCTTTATCAATGTATGTTTATGCTGAAATATAATTGAATAACGGTTTGTTTTTTCAAAACATCTATCGCGTGTCATTATGTGTGGTGGGTTGACTCTTTAAGGGAACATAGTGAGCATCCATGCTCCCTGGTTTTCATGGTGCATTACTTTTTAGGGAGCAAACTTTTTTTTTTGCGACGAGAAAGTCCCACCCCCTCCTCCTCAGACTCTATGCTCACATGGGTTGCCAGATTGAGGACTTATTTTCAAGCATTATAAACAACAACTTAAACAACACTCACACTCTTTTTCCAGATCCACACTCTACTGTAGAGAGACTAACAAACCCCACAAAGTCACATTCCCTGTGAATAGCTCTCCGAAAGCAAATGCAATGAGTTTGCTTCCTTTTTATATGAGAAGATCAGTAATAGTAAGTAAAAGTCCTTCTTAAGTGGGTCAAAAAAACACTATTAAGTTCAACCAATTGCATTTGAACCAAATATAAACTATAATATTTTTCTTATTTCATTTTAATTGTGTCCAAAAACCTGGATTGGATCTTAAGACATTTTGTTCACCCTTTTATTTCGTGCTGTTCTGTTATGAATGGATCACCTGAGACGGTTATTAATAATAAGTGTAAACTCTCCCTTGGGTCATGGTACTGTAACATCACACTCCCACTCTTCAGTTTGAGGAAGCCTAAAGTTATGTTTTGTTTTTCGGTATCCCTGCAAACCATCTGTGTGTGTGTGTGTGTGTGTGTGTGTGTGTGTGCGTGTGTGTGTGTGTTTATGTGTGTCTGAGATAGAAAAAGGGAAAATGAAGTCATTTAAAGTGTGTGTACAGACACTGACCATTTATGCAGGTCTGGAACAGCCCAGAAAAAGCCTGACTTTGCAAACACTGAGAACAAGAATGTCTGTACCATCAACACCCACCTGTTGAAATTCCCTCAGTACAACATTAAGGCTCTGCGAAGTTACTGGGTGTCTCCGAGCTTGGGCTCAAAGTCACTCCCTGTAGTTTTTTTCCCCCTGATGTTTTGAATCTGTTCCATTTTCCAACACAGTAGCCAAACGTTCTTCTCTGTGGTGCCTGCTGTGTGCACTGCATGTGTGGAAGGGGTGGATTTTGCTTTCCGTTGGTGAATTGCACATAAAGGATCAATGACTTTCGTTCTGTTGACACAGACTCTTTTCGCTGTCTCCTCCTGTCTCATTTCACATTTACTATACTATAGAACTGCCAGTAAAGCAGCTGCAGCTGTTACTTTCATACATACAAAAAACCACAGACCTACAGAAGATGTTGCTTTTGTTTCTTTATCTTGTGTAACATTTTTTCCTAGAATGTTTCAAGATAAGAACCTCTACTAACTGCAAATACCAATGCACATATCCTTATCTTGCCAGCAGACGCTAGACCTCAGTGTTTGTGTTTAAAACGGTGGTTTCTTTAAGAATTCGGTCATTTACTCACCTTCATGTCTTTCCAAACATATGTGACTTTGTCCAGATTTTGTCTGTGGAATATATTTTAAAACATTCCCCAATATTTGTGAAAGTCATGCTGTTTTTGGACCCCACTGACCTTCATTGTGTGGACAGCCAGTTGAAACATTTTCAAGATATCTTCTTTTATATTCCAGGAGAAAGCAAGCAGGGATGTGTGATATGTAATATGTTACTAATATAGTTATATCATTATTTGAAAGCATAAGAACAAAACCAGCATTTTATGATAGAACTAATAGATAATAATATAACTTTAATCAAACTTTAATAATAGTTTGAACTAAATCATCATAATAATAAGTAGTGAGAAAGAAGAACTAAAAATTTCAGTTCAGCATCTCTCATTTTCATTGAGTATAATGATGCACCAAAATAACTAAAACTGAAATAAAAATAAATAATAATATAAAAGAGAGCTAATAAAAATGACAAAAAACACAACAACATTATACTATAATAGTACCTCAATGATACTAAAATAGCACTGAGCCCTGTATGGTTGAAAATGTCCATAATAAAAAGAAGAAATATATAATTTAATGGTTGTGCATGAGACATTATTGGTCACTATTTGTTGCTTTGAAAAAAAAAATAGAGATTGAAAAACTTTTACATTTATTTAACAGCATTAACCTTTTATCCCTGTGGGTGGGTTGATTTTCTTCAAGTTTAAAGTTAATTTGAATTTCGGTTGTTTTAATACTAAATTTGATAACACTTTATTTTACAGTGTTCTTGTTACACGTGTTGCATGTAGTTACTATAGTAATAACTATAAATAGTTATAAAGTTATTCTTTAATCAAATGTCTGTTTGTAAATCCTCATATACACTCCTCTAGGCTTGTCATATATACCAAATCCTCAGCGGTTTATATCTTGATACATCTTTGAAACAAAATGTACTGTGCAAATCACTATACAACTAAACTTGAATCGAATACTCTCATAATCTTCCCAGTTCCCAAATCTCTGTCGTGCTGTTTATCATCAGTCATTGTGTTCCAGGTCTACGCTGGACATGTTCTAAATCCCGCTGCGGCGAGGAGCGCTTGATGAACAGCCTCTGTTCCTGTTCTGCAGACTGTGTGAAAGTGGGTGACTGCTGCTCGAACTACAAGAGCACATGTGAAGGTACATGACATTTGCTCTGTATTCCATAGCTGCATATTCATTAGTTCATTTAGTCATTTATGTTGTGTAAGTGAAAATAAAGACATTTTGGTTTGGTACAATCCCAGAAGGATTATATAAAATCCTCAAGCTGGTTAGGTTTATTTCATAGCTTTGAACAGACATGTATCTGTTTTGTTGAACGGCTCATAGCGTCTGTGAAGTTGTGATTGATCTGAAGGGTTTCCCTGAAGTTATTCGGGCCTGGAGCCCCCTCAGCAAGATAGAGAGCAGTGAAGCTTCCCTACATGGTGTTTTCATTGCCAGTTGTTTTTCTTTTAAATATTTTCACAAATGTTCAGCTGATTATTTTAGGTCACTTTACGGGTGTGATGGACAGAATAGTGTCCAAATAGTGTTATAGCAGCACTATTGTTTAATACTGGTCATCACATTTACTCCCGTAAATAGGTTTATTTTTGAAAGCCAGTTTCTGTATTGGATCTTAAAGTCTTGCACTAAAAGCTATTAAACATTTCCACTTTTATTACCTTGTAAAAAAGAGAGACAGTTTATGTTGTCACACTATGTACTGTAAGGTAAGTTGTCATATTGGGAATCTGCCAAATAGCCAATTATAGCCTTTTCATTAAACTTTAAACAGCCCAACAAAACTACCCGTGTGAAAAAGTGTGTTGTATTGAATGTGCATCGTATTTCAAATCTTAAAAGTGTACTTTAAAAAAATAGTACTCGCAGACAATATCATATTAATAATTAATACACCACTTAAATGTACTTAAAGAGAGTACAATGTGACATTATAAAAATGTACAAAAATATAAGTTTAGCTTCAAAGTACATTTTAAGTCATTGCGTTTTAATAATTTTTGTGATGTTTTAAAGAAGTACACTCATTTTTATGTGTTGACTAATGTGTAAAGTTCTTGTTTATAATTTTAACTGCAGTGTGCTGTTTTACCGGTATATTACATTTAAAGTTCTACACACATGCATGTCTGGTTTACTATCTTTGTTGGGACTCTCCATAGACGTAATGTTTTTTTATACTGTACAAACTGTATATTCTATCCCGGTAAACTAATCCTATCTCAAAACCGACCCATCACATAAAAACTTTCTGCATTTTTACATTTTCAAAAAAACTCATTCTGTATCATTTAAGCTTTTTCATCGTGGGGACGTTAATTTTGGTCCCCACGGTGACACGAGTCAGTGTCCCATGAGTCAGTGTGCATTCAGGTTGAAGTCCCCACCCGGGATAGAAAAACATGAACGCACACATTGACCTGACATGGAAAATATGCTGTAATGTTACTTTGGAGATCTGCATTTCTTAAAATTATTCTAAATTAAGAAAATAATAATACAAAAACAGCCAACTAGCGACAACTAGCCTTGCTGTCCTTTGTTTTAAAGGGATAGTTCACCCAAAAATGAAAATTAGCCCATGATTTACTCACCCTCAAGTCATTCTAGGTGTATATGACATAATTCTTTCAGACGAATAAAATCGGAGTTATGTTAAAACAGACCTGGCTAATCCAAGCATTATAATGGCAGTGACTTGTTGGGTCATTTTTGAAGTCCATAAAATTGCATTAGGCTTGCTACGATAGTCGGTGTTGCCGGTGTTACCGGTGTCCAGACTCAACACCGGTTACATCACTTGCCCACCGTGGCACCGCCCACCGTCTTTTTGATTTTTTTATAGTAATAAAATAATTAAGTTCAGTTAGAGAACAGACAATACAAATAAAAACTGAACGTATCTGCTTAATAAAGCAGGATCCGACCGTGAGTCTCGGCAGCGGCAGGAGTCATTCATCAGATTTAAGAGTGAGGAGCAGACTGAGATGATCGCGGAAGATTTGGTTTCAAAGCGAAACGTAAAAGCGCCTATTTAAGGGAGTTTGTCATTTGTTTTGTTGTTGTGTTTTTCATTAAAAATAATAGGCTAATGAACCCACAATTCAAGCAACCCGCAGCCGAATTGGCGCTAATTCAAAACTGAAAGTAAAATGTGCACGGCCGCACAGAGCGCGCATTGTTTACTTTCGCCTGGCTCCGCGCATTTATTTTTTGCCGCGCGCACCCTCGCGCTCGTGCGGGCGCGTCGAGTATAAACAAGGGGACGAACTGTCATTCATTCATGGTGTGCATCTCAATCATAGACTGATCAATGCTTGATCAGTGCCCTGACTACTGAACTAGGGAACTGATTGAGACGCACCCATGGCCTCACAGAGCGCGCATTTACAGACGAGCTGTCATTCACGGTGTGCGCGCACTGGCGCGTTTTCAGTTCAGAGCGGTAGTGTGCATGTTACTTTAGATTTAAAAGCCTCCGCCGGTGATACCGGTATTACCGGTGTTGTCACACATCAATTAACCGGTGGGAAAATTTCCTCACCGTCACATCCCTAAATTGCATCTATCCATCATATACAGTAACTGTGAAGTGGCGCGTTTGTGTAAGAAAAAAATCCATATGTAAAACTTTAAAGACTAAAATAACTAGCTTCCAGCGGTCAACGGGACGCAAGTCGAGTTATGGCGAAAGAGTAATGCTTGACCCTTGAACCTTTGACCCATGCGTATTGATGAACACAGAAGCGCAGATGATAGAGCAAAACAAATCACTGGTCATGAATTAGAAGTCTAAAACGAGAATTTTTAAAGAGAAAAGGCAGAGGATTTCGATATAAGAGAAGAGGGGCTTGAGTTTGTTGTCCAGCACTATCCGCGAGAGGCGTAAAAGCTTACGATGCTCCTATACATCGCGTCAAGGGTTTCTCTTTTAGCACAAGTCGACCTGCGTACTGCTGACCGCCGGAAGCTAGTTATTTTAGTCTATAAAGTTTTAAATCTGGATATTTTTCTTACACAAACGAGCCACTTTGCTTCAGAAGGCCTTTATTAACCGTTATATGATGGATAGATGCACTTTTATGTACTTCAAAAATGACCCAACAAGTCACTGCCATTATAAAGCTTGGAAGTTTTTGGGAATTTTTTAATATAACTATGATTTTATTTGTCTGAAAGAAGAATGTCATATAGACCTAGGATGACTTGATGGTGAGTAAATTATGGGTTAATTAAAATTTTTGGGTGAACTAACTCTTTAAGATTTAACTGTAGCTGAAATAAAAACACTGGAACTGAACTTTGAACAGTTTGAAAACACAAATTGCTCACATACAGTATGATGTATGTGTTAGCTTTTTAGATGTTGGCTGTGTCAGCTCATAATTTTACTAGTTGTCTTACTTACAGTAACGCTTAACACTTTGTACACAATCACAGCCATGTTTGTTCCTGTGGGTGCATTAGCCACTGACAGCTAATTACTATCACTTGAAAATAAGTACATGGACTATGTCAGGTTTTTTTTTTGTATCTTTAGAAGGCTGTGATGAAGTTCCAGTATTTTTTTTCTTCTTTACTTTGGCTTCTTTCTTGATTGATTTGGTCTGAATGTGTGTTTAGTGTTATCGTCTTACCAAGGCAATCAAGTCCACCCTTAAAAAAAACACTTTTTTTAATTATTCCTCATTGCCCTTTCATTTCACTTTCTCACTGTTAAATAAATGTAAACTTTTGAAAATGTAACACCGAAAGAACAAATACTGGCCAGAGTTTCGAGTTACTGATATTTGCTTTCTCTTCCTCCTTTTTTCACAGGTGAAAAAACTTGGCTTGAAGAGGACTGTGAGGACATCAGGACTCCTCAATGTCCTGCTGGGTAACAGACTTTGTTTATAAATGAGACATGTGGCTCTGTATCAGGTTATTATCCTTAAGTCAAAACAGAAAATAACATTTCCATTTTTAGTTAATGAGGCTTTGAAGGTTTCCTAGACACATATTGTGTGTTGGCCACCACGTGCCTTTGACAATATGTTTTTACCAACTTTTAGGATGAAACAATATTTGTTTCCTTTGAAAATTATATCCCTGGATACGTATGATCGAAAGCTAAAACAGCTGCCATACTGTTGGTTAGCCAAATAATTCACAGGCAGGGAAAGTGGTTTCAGACAGTCTTTTGTAATATCTAATGATATAGAACAAATTCAGATGGCTGTAATCATGACCTGGGATCATGATCATTAACCTGGGACCTGTGCTGGCAAAATGAGTCACAATGAGCACATTTTCAAAAATTAGTTATTGTTATTTTCACATTCTCTATTCTCTAATCTTCAAAATGACAAAAAAAAAAAAAAAAAAAGAGCTACACCTGTTTGAATGAAATAGTCAATTTGGAGAAAAATCCTATTAAAATTTTCTGAAGGTTCCAAAACAAAATCTAGAAACCATACCTTAAAATCCCTGGTAATACCACCACATTTGGCACACATCAAGTCAAAACCCATATACAGTGAGGAAAATAAGTATTTGAACACCCTGCTATTTTGCAAGTTCTCCCACTTGGAAATCATGGAGGGGTCTAAAATTGTCATTGTCGGTGCATGTCCACTGTGAGAGACATAATCTAAAAAAAAAAATCCAGAAATCACAATATATGATTTTTAAACTATTTATTTGTATGATACAGCTGCAAATAAGTATTTGAACACCTGTCTACCTGTTAGTCTGCCTTTAAAATGTCCACCTCCACTCCATTTATTATCCTAAATTAGATGCACCTGTTTGAGGTTGTTAGCTGCATAAAGACACCTGTCCACCCCATACAATCAGTAAGAATCCAACTACTAACATGGCCAAGACCAAAGAGCTGTCAAAAGACACTAGAGACGAGAAAGTCATGTGGTCAGATGAGACCAAAATAAAACTTTTTGGTCATAATTCCACTAAACATGTTTGGAGGAAGAAGAATGATGAGTACCATCCCAAGAACACCATCCCTACTGTGAAGCATGGGGGTGGTAGCATCATGCTTTCTGCAGATGGGACAGCGCGACTGCACTGTATTAAGGAGAGGATGACCGGGGCCATGTATTGCGAGATTTTTGGGAACAACCTCCTTCCCTCAGTTAGAGCATTGAAGATGGGTCGAGGCTGGGTCTTCCAACATGACAATGACCCGAAGCACACAGCCAGGATAACCAAGGAGTGGCTCTGTAAGAAGCATATCAAGGTTCTGGCGTGGCCTAGCCAGTCTCCAGACCTAAACCCAATAGAGAATCTTTGGAGGGAGCTCAAACTCCGTGTTTCTCAGCGACAGGCCAGAAACCTGACTGATCTAGAGAAGATCTGTGTGGAGGAGTGGGCCAAAATCCCTCCTGCAGTGTGTGCAAACCTGGTGAAAAACTACAGGAAACGTTTGACCTCTGTAATTGCAAACAAAGGCTACTGTACCAAATATTTACATTGATTTTCTCAGGTGTTCAAATACTTATTTGCAGCTGTATCATACAAATAAATAGTTAAAAAATCATACATTGTGATTTCTGGATTTTTTTTTTTTAGATTATGTCTCTCACAGTGGACATGCACCTACGATGACAATTTCAGACCCCTCCATGATTTCTAAGTGGGAGAACTTGCAAAATAGCAGGGTGTTCAAATACTTATTTTCCTCACTGTATAGGAAAAATATATATTCAAATTTTGTTTTCCATGATAGCATAATTGTTTGATTAACATTGAGACAGCCTATATATTAAGACCTACTGTAATATATGGCTCTTATGTACGATTTAATGTTACATGTCAGATGTTTTTCCCCAACCGTTAATCAAACGTTCATTTAAGAGATAACAGATAAAGTGCTAGAAAGGAAGTGCTAGTCGTCGAGAAGATTTGGGAAGGTACACCTCTCAGAAAACGTACAAATAAAGATAATTTTAGATGTTTAATTGCTATTTAGACCATTGGGATCTCTAGATGAGGGCTTAATGAACTCATTTTTGTGAACCTCAAATTCAACCAAATATTTTTGCCTGTAGCTTGTAATTAGCCTGTGCGCATTCGGACTCATTTTGCAATATATATATATATATATAGCAATCACATCGTTATCTACATAGTGAAGCTGATTGGTTGCAGTGACATCAGCAAACAATGAGCTTGCTGCTCAAAATACTTGGCATTGTTTTGCTGTTAGCAGTTCTGTCACTTTCAGAAACCCTCCACCTTCCCCAGCTCCACCTGTATAGATCAGTTACGGGGTTATTTCATGCATGTTATTTGCACAGCAGCAGCATGTCTTACATGCTCACAGCAATGTCTGTGAATGTATTGTCTCTGTGCTTGCTCTGAAGCAGCAGCATAAATCAACAGCAGCAGCAGAGTAGCAGATCTATTCCGCCAAGACCAAATACAGTAACATCCATTAACATGCCAATCTCTCTGAGAGTTGTCATGACAGACAACTCTCACACTATGTCTTCACCAGACGCGCTGTGCCGCAACAGCTAGAGGCTGTCTTCAGTGGATGCGACAAAGCGACCGCTGCAAATCCATTTGTCCTTCCTATGAGAAGTATCGTGAGTGCTTGGGGTACATCATAAATGGAACGAGGCATCAGTTTACTGTCGGGAATTTGTCTTTAGTCACGTCACATAGCGTCGCTTGCGTTCGGTGTAGACACTATCACTAAGGTTTTAGCATGAATATAGGAAATGTTAATTTGGTATTGGCGGACTAGATTGGCTACGCATGATGTTGCTGCTGTTGATTATTTCTGCTGCTGCTGCAGAGTAAGTATGGACTTGCTACTGCTAATAGATACACAGACACACTGCTGTAAGCATGTAAGATATGCTGCTGCTGCATAAATATACATCCATAAATCCTGTAGCAGATCCAGGCTTGTGGAGTTGAGGGAGGTAGATGGTTTCTGAGGAACTTTGATTGCGCACTGCAGGACTAGCTGACAGAAAACAACAAACCAGACTATTTAAATGTCTAGCATGCAATCTCATTGGCTGCAGGCCAAACAGCTCAGGCCATATGGTAATGATGTGATTGCTTGCAGATTGCATGTAAAGGACCCATTAGCCTGCATCATCTAGAGTTTCATGACTAAACTAGATACATGCCATTCAAATGACTTAGTCCATTGCATTTTCTTTATTTAATAATGTAATGTTGTTGTTGTTTTCATGACAAATTATATGAGCATCAGAGAGGGAAAAGGGGGGGAAAAAACACATGGCTGTTTAACTGAAAAAAATGTACATGATTTTGGAAATGTCCTAGTATTTAAATCACCAGTGTACTTGTTTGATTAGTGGACTAGAAATAGTATTTTATTGTATATCATAATTATTTGTTTTCAATTTTCAGCATCCTAAAACGTTCTCAGCCTTTGCAAGTTTAAATGAGCTTTTAAATCACATGTGGACTCAGACTTTTAAATGGCACTGCATATAAATGCATCTATTTAGATGCACAGAGAGATGTTTAGGCGTGTATGTGTTTATGTCTGGGTATATGGACTGTGTGGTCAGTGTTGTCTTTTCCATCAACTATTATAAACTCACTCTGAAACGATTTGCCTGTAATGACATTCACTGGCATAAACACAAATAGACAACTTTAATGAGCCATGTGCTCTGTTGAGAAGACTTTAAAACAGTTCTTGCGCTGATTGTATCTCATCATAAAAACACATTATGAGGTGTAGTGAGGAGCCATAATAAATAATATTAGGGAAAATTGTGCGTTGTTTTACAGTATGCGTGTACATTTCATGCCATTTCATTAATTTTATTACTTATTTTATTATGTTTGAAATTGAGTAGTCTCACAACAAATTGAGTTAATGTTTTATGCATAATTCTGTCTTTATAACGGCACAATCTTTTTTTCAGTTTTGAAGGATTGTTAAGGATGGCTGATGGGTCTTTTAGGAGATGTGTTGAAGCGGAGGGGAATGCTAATATAACTTTATAGTGTTGCCTTTACATAAGACAGTAAGACAAAAAAAACAATTGTTAGGGATATTGCGCCTTTGGGAATATTTTGGCACTTAAAATATGTCTATTAAACCACTCATCCAAAACCATTTAAATGCTCAAAACAAATAGAGAATAATAAATACAAATAATACATTTTATAATATCAACCATTATAGCATGCAAGCTTGTTTCTTACTGAGAACTTTTCCAGCAATTCAAGTCAATTTCAAAGCATGTTGGTTGTTGGATTTTGCGTTTTGGGTGTGACATGGTGTTTTGGGCTCTGTCTGTAGACATACACCAACATCTGCTCTTCTCTAGGTGAAACTGTGCTCATGTTTCCTATTGCTATTTTTACTTATGCAGGGGAACTTAAACTAAAAGAGGAAGCTACTTTTTTCCATGGCATTATGAGAATTAAAAAAAAAAAGCATCATCTTTTTCTTTAGGTTTTCTAAACCGCCGCTGCTGCTGGTGTCTTTGGATGGATTCAGGGCAGGATACATGAATGCATACAGCAGCCAGCTTCCTGTCATCAGCAAACTCAGTATGTTACATTAACTCAAAGTTTGACACTGGCTGTGTTAATATGCCTCTCAAAACTGTTAGGAGCATGTACTGAACATTGTGGTAATAACATTCTTATATTAATCCAATTTTGATTAAAATATCTGCATTTGGCAGACTGGAAATGAGTCAAATGTCAGTTTAAATAACTGAATTGGTCTATTAAAACTAACAGAAACATGTCTTCACAAAGTCAAGACTGTGGCTGTGGTTAATCTAAACCAGTGATTCTCAACTCTTTTTTGCCCGAAGGACCCCCATTGTCTACAACAATATTCAATTCCCCATGTAGACTAATATGTTTCTGCTGGTACATCTGCTGTAATAACTGAGTTTTGTTTTACAACACTTCCATAAATAAAATAAGTGCTAATAATTAATAAATAATTATAACTAAAAAATAAATAAAGAGCTGAATGTCCTTCAGGGATCTCACTCTTTAACTGTTGAATTTATTTGAATTTTCCAGTTGTTCATGATTTATTAGATATAAAAAGATTAAGCATAAGTTATTTTTTTATATTGTTTACTCACAATTTCTACTTTTCCAGGTCCAGAAAGCACATTTTCTAGATTAGACTACCTCATACAGTATATCCAGATTATCCACATTTTTTGTCTTATTTTAAATTATTGTCAATTATTATTAAATTATATTCAAGTCATCCTGAAACCCCTTTGGAAGTTTGCTGAGGCCCCCTTGTGGGCCCCAACTTCCTGGTTGACAGTCACTGGTTTATATTAACTAGTACACCAGGATAAGTGGTTGAGAATGCTGTTTTGTTTCTTCAGAGAAATGTGGAACCTCCACGCCATATATGCGACCTGCTTATCCCACCAAGACCTTCCCAAATCATTACACCATAGTGACAGTAAGTGACATGTAGAAATGAATCCACAATTTTTCATAAAGAACTACACGTATGCATCAAAATGTAATGACAGTTGTTGTTGATTTCTGTAGTAGATAGTTTGATTTGAATCACTTTCTATATACATCAATGAGGGTAAGACTATCAAATTACTAAATTGCTGTTAGTTCCAGTGGTTGCTTACAGACCAGACAAGTTCATTTTCTTTGCTCATCCTTATTTCTAATGAGTGAAATAACGTTTTCATAAAGCGCATTTTGCTTGCAGGGTCTTTATCCAGAATCACATGGAATTGTGGACAATAAGATGTATGATGTCACTCGTAATGCCTCTTTCAGTTTGAAGGTTGAAGAGAAATTCAACCCCTTATGGTACCTGGGTGAACCAGTGAGTATATGCACACAGATGAAACAAACAAAACAAAACAAAAATCAATATGGACGGATTCAACTCTATGCATAAAGTTAGATGCATACAGTGCTGGGTAGTAACTGATTATATGTAATTAGATTGCAAAAATGAAGTACTTGTAATTAGATTGTAGTCTGATTATGAGCATTTTAAAACATAATATAGTTACATTTTTATTGATTACATGATTTATTAATATTCACAAAATGACAAGCATTCATAATTTATTGTTTCTGTTATGAACTGCTCCGAGACAGAAGGTGGATCCAAATGCAGCTTTTATTTGAGGGCAATCCAGAAGCGTAATCCAAGGTACAGGCAAGGGTCATACACAGACAGGCAGTCCAAACAAAGAAACAAACAAAACAGGCAGGGACCAGGGGCCTGTTTTCGTACCTCGCTTAATACATCGGAGATGATTTGACAGATCCCAGATCTTTTAATCCTGATAACTGATGTCTGGCTAATTTGGTTCTTCCAACGAATTTGCGGATTGGATTTAAATATCTGGATTAAATGATCTGAGATCACTGCGCGTTCTTGTTTTCCCTGAAGAGGGCAGATGCATCGATACTCGAAACCATGATCAGCAATGCAGCGATTGGCTGGCGTCAAGAGAGCAACGTAATGACATCATATAATTAAAAAAGCCACCTGGCAAAAAACTTGGCAAATTACACACAAAAAAAACCACGAATATCTGGACTTTTATAAGGAAACAGCCAAACGACCAAACCAACATAAAAGTTATAATAGATCAATGATAAATGTTGTTTTTTTTTTTTTTTTTTACATGATTACCAATTATTTATATTCACGATTTTATACAGTATTTGTACACCCTTTACATTTTTATTTCAATGTTTTAATTCAATTCGAAGCAGATTTGTAACTTCTCTGCATCTCCTGCGCTGCATCAAGCATCCCATAATATCCGTCATCACTTAAATTAATGCACGGCTCAGATTAACTGTACAACATGTGTGCAAACCTCCAATAAAATTATAAAGTAATTATTCCATCACAAATAAATCGCTCAATCAAGTGGCTGTGTCTATAGTATTATACACAACATTATAATATTATATACATTCTCATATACATATACAATTTAAAATTTGTATATTATTATTATTTAAAATGATTATTATTGCCCCTGGTTCAGTAATGAACTCTTGTAATAAAGTAGCAGTGGCTGGGACAGATTTTAAGTATCACCTCAAGATGCAATCTAATCCTGTTTACATGAAATAAGCCTGCTCGGGAGCAGGTTTAAGCTAACGGACCTGTTGCTATGACAGCAAGTCCAGGATGAGCGTCGAAGAACCAAACAATCCAAGATCATGCCAAATCGTCAACAATCAAATCCGGCTAACTGAGTTAGCGAGGTACAAAGAACGGGCCCCAGAGGCAAGAGAGTAATCCAGGGAACAGGGCAAGAAATCCAAAACAAGAAAACCAGGAGACAAGACAACCAGGGGAATGCTCGGAATTGCAGTGTAACACTAAACAAGACTTCGCGGAGTGTGAATGCATGACCATGGTATAAATAGACAGATACTAACAGGATGGTGAGACACAGGTGAATGCAATCAGTGAATGAGGGACAGGTGAATGTGATTAGTGATAAGTGATGATGAGTCCGGGCAGTGAGTTATGGGAAATGTAGTTTGTGAGTGATAATAGTCTTATGTGTGGAGTGCCCTCTGGTGGCTCTCAAGGGCACTCCAGCTGGTGATCGTTACAGTTTCTTATTAATTCTTCTTTTTTTAAATTGTCCTTTCTAAAACAGCCTATTGCTTATTTTATCCACATACGTACAGTATACTAATGTAGCGCAATTAATCACAACTGCTTGATTGCTTGTATCATTGCAAAATGCAAACTATATTATCATTATATTATTATTATTAAAAAAAAAAGGTTTTGAATAAGTAATAACTTTTAACTTAATTTCACCATGAACAAAAGCTATATTAGCTATAATATGAAAGTAGAAGATTAAACAAAAAACATTTTGTTAGTCAATGTTTAATTTAGTTTGGATACTGTAAATGAAGACCACTTCAAAAGGCCTTTAAGTTTATTGTGATGTCTTTTTACAAGATTCATCATATTTTCTTTATGTACGAAAAAGCACAAATACCATTTAAACAAAACTGTTAAATGGTATTAATTAGTACACCAGTACACCAAACCCAATGCAAAATAAGCCATCTAATTTTGGGTACGTCACAATTGGGCTTGGACTGTGGCCATCATCATTTTTGATGGAGCCGTTTCATCATCTCGCATTTGTTCTTTTGTTTTCAAAATATAGAGTCAAACTTTTCTCAAGCTCTTGAGGTAAAAATCATCCAAACTGCTTCCTGTATCAGTGTGGGATAAGAGGAAAGTCACACCCATCCTCTGTTACCACCATTATCATCTTTAACTTTAGGGTTCACCAATAGCTGTTTGAACATAATGAAGGGTGGTGCACAGATGTTAAACACACTGCAACCTACTCATGTTTGCAATCAAACGTGAAGCAAATGGTCAAAAATACACCCTGTTTGGATTTATTTTGTATCCTGTTTGTTACTGGCCAGGGCTTCTGAACTTCCTTAAACTCTTCACTGGGAACTTTCTTTTTATTCGTTTTCGTGTTCGACTTTCAGCTACATGCATTTATTTTGCCCCGTCCATGGTGCTGAAATGTGTGCAGTGTGAGGGCTTCTAGTAGGAGATACAGAGATTTGCTTGAGAAAAGTGGCAGTTGTTGCCATTTGAGACTAAATCATTTAACTAATGGTCTCTTAAATGTGCAAGACACTTACATTCAGTGGTAACTGGGTTAGAATCCATCCCATATATTGCCTTGTACGGTAATTACAGAGATGGCTTTGTGGTTTCTGAATGCTTGAATTTTTAGTGCTTCTTTATGAGCATATGTACTATAGTAGCTAGGGATGTGTCCTAAGACTAAATCTGAATCGTTGGTTACGTTATGTCAGTACATCATGATATCACTTATCACGCTGAGATAGCAAGGAGAGATGACTGACAGGATGATATCAGAGAATTTGGTGTGCAACAGATCCGCAGTATCATTTACAAATATTTTATCTTGTAAAATGTGTGTTCAGTTGCGCCGCTCTCTATACACAGAGTGCATGTGATTGCGAATTGGAAAGTGAAAGTAAAAAGCGAGTATGCATTTAAATTCCCTGCATATTGATAGCGGTTCCCTGATGCCCACAAATTATATACAATATATTTCCCCAACTATGTAATTGTGAGAACTCAAAAGCATTACAATATATTTTTGTCCTCCCATTTTTCTCCCCCATCACAATGACCCTTTAGGGGCACCATAGAGTGCGTCATTTCCTTTCCAAACATAGATTTGGCTTCGGGCACATCCCTAGTAGCGACCATTTTTAGTTTTTAGTTTCTTCTTTCAAAGGAACTGTGAATGAATGAAGCTGTATTTCCATTTCTTTAACCCATGTTTAATATAAACATTAACTGAAATAAAATTAAAAAAAATCTTAAACTGTATTTTACAGCCAGTTTCCAAGGTAACAATTCTCATTTTAGTTTAAGTTGAAGACGAAATGCTAAAATAACTCAAACTAAATAAACAGACTAAAAACTATATAGATATATTTTTTAAAAATGACTAAAACACAACAAAATTACTAAAACTTAAAATGAAAATATAACAATACTATCTAATTCAAAATATTAACAAAAACTAAAATATCACTGATATTATGAAAAAAACTTTTAGTTGTCCAGGCTCTCTCTTGTCTCACTTTGCTTGCAGGTGTTTTGTAAGCACTCTCATTCAGTTCTTCGTGTGATTGTTTTTAGGTTTGGCTCACAGCCATGAGACACAAGCTAAAAACTGCAACTTTCTTCTGGCCTGGATCCGATGTGAAAGTCAATGGAAAATACCCAAGTTTCTGGGAGAAGTATGACAGGTGGATATTTACAATACCGCATTGTTTCAACACTGTTATTAACTGGGTTTTAGCATTTTAAAACAAAACATTAGCGTTGTGAGGACGCAAAAATTAAGAGCAACACTTTATATTGCAGTATATTTAAACCTTTTGAACCCTTTAAAGCAGGTTACACACTATGACTGAATCATTTTGCTGATCTCAATAGAAGATATCAGAGTTTTTAGTAACAGCCATCAAAAGTTAGAAAACAAAGATGATTTAAGTAATGGAGATATTGATTTAACTATTTTGTGTTCTGATCTGAAACACTCCAATAGCAAAGATATACTGTGTTTTTCTTTTTAGGAAAGTTCCCTTTGAAAAGAGGATGTCAAAAATATTTGAATGGTTGCATTTACCTGAAGGAGAAAGGTAAGGCTATTTATTTCCATTATCTCTTGGGGATTTTGTTTTAAATTAGGCTTACTGATTTGGTTTGATCTGCCTAGACTGTAAAAATCTGCAATTCTTACCATAAAGAGCTATTTCTGCCTTACATTTATAACATTTTTACGGGTTACGTATGTATTTAGTGATGTAAATAATATTTTTGATGTGAATAAAATCAGTTAATTGTCAGTGTATATACTCTGTTTTAGGCCAGACTTTTACACCTTATACTTCGAAGAGCCTGATTCTGCTGGTCATCAATATGGACCAATGAGTATCCAGGTAGACGGAAGACAAACCACATGTGCAAATAATGAACAAACTTCTATTTCTGTTGAGTTTGGGGGGCAAAATGAATTAGGATGTGAAACATTAAATGGAACACAGTCATTGTTACTTTTTTTGTTGATGAAGTGAAATACAGGACAATTTGCAATGATTGATATATGAATGGTTTGCTCTCACGACTGCAAAGAAGAAACATAAAAGCCAGCATTTTATGTTGTTTGGTGTTTTTGTGCTCTTAAATACTGTACATAATCAGTATGGTAGTGCTGGTGAAATGTTTTCATTCAAAATTGTGATTTGTGATTTTTGTGTTGCAGGTAAATGAGGCTTTGATCAATGTTGACAGACTTATTGGGCAGCTGATGGACGGTCTCAAGGAAAGAGAGTTGCACAAATGTGTCAACCTGGTTCTGTTGTCTGACCATGGTAAGTCATATGATGGTTTATTGTGTTTATCATGCATAAATTGCATTTTGTGTGTGTATGAACAAACAATTACACTAGCTGTATTTGGCGAGCGAATTAAGCCATCTGGTAACAATTTATTTTGACGGTTCCCTTTAGTTATTCTGTGACTATAATGTTGCACCTACATGTCAACTAACTCTCATTAGAGTTTCGCACCGGACTATAACTATTAACGGAAGTAACCATGTTCACACTGCAGGAACTGAGAACAATTTTAGTTAGAAACAGCTTTTGGGTGGACTAAATTATACTTCAGATTAGGGTCTAACCCAGCACAATAGGAACTACCAGTAATGTAAGTGTATGTTGATTGGCCGAAAACATGCCATACGAAACACCGGCACCAGCCATTTTAAAAAAGCCATGTAGATACACATTTTACTAGGGCTGCCCCCTAATAGTCGACTAACCGTTAGTCGACTAGAAGAGGCTTGGTCGACCAGAATTTTATTAGTCTGTTAGTCACAGAAAAAAAACTCCACAGGAAGTGCCGAAATCACGCTGGCTGAGAGGGACAGAACATTAGCGGCAGGAAATCCAAACATCCGCCCATCATTCATCAAACTCAAATATGGCTTATCACTTGAAGCATGTAAGTGGTAGCAACTTTACAAGTCTGCTCGCACTAATGTGTATACTAATAAGTGTGCGTTATTATATAGGCGCATATCCATGTGTTTGTGTGGAGAGCACGCTTACTACATGATATACAGGCACCGGCGCGATCACTCACATTTAACTTTAAATACTCTGTCATTTTTGGTCATATAGCAGTAATGCAAACTGTAAAGGCCTACTTTCATTTCTGTAAACTCACAATAACAACAAAAAGGTGTGCTTTTGTAAAATAATGAAAACAATCAGGATTCGCTTTCTGCCATCTTGGTCTCAGTGAACTGAAACTCAGTGTATACTTGCCTCACAGACATGAGAAATATAGCCTAAGTATAGAAAGATTTAAATGTCTACTTTTAAATTATCCAATGGAAAGTGGAAAACATATTCTCAGATTATTAATCTGAATGAAATGTGCATATAGGCGCGTCCACTGTGGAGATGATGAGTCAGCATCATCGACTTAATCTCTGCATCTGAAAACAGAAAACAATATCAATTTATTTATAAAAATGTTTAAAAGAGTTTTCTTGCTGTTTTTTCACACCACATTCATAATCATAAAATTTGACGGCGCACTGTGGCAAGCTTTATGCGTATGCTTGAGTGCTGTTTAGGCTATGTATTATGTATAGGCAATTAAAGGCTCATTATTATGATTCATGGTTTATTAATATAAACGTGCAATTAGTCGACTAATGGCTTAAATGAAGGATTACTAGTCGACTAGAAAAAGCTTAAGTTGAGGGCAGCCCTACAGTTTACATATACTTACTCCATGAACTAACGTACAGAAAGGTGAGGTTAATGTACTTATTTTTTGATGTAATTACATAGTAGTTACAATCTGTATTGTATAAAGCGCTATATAAATAAAGGTCACTTGACTTAAATAACGTCGCTGTCGGTCGGTTTTCGTCACTTTTGAGTTCCTACTGACGTTGCCAATGCAACCAGGAAAATGGCCCAAGAGGAAATTTAGTTCTCTGGGAACCACCCTGCTGGCTAATTCCTATAACTTATAACTACCCGGTGCAAAAGCATCTTTAGTAGAGTATTAGACTGTCTGCGTAATATCTGCTAACTCTTTATGTTGATGCTCCAACAGACATTCTACTGACTATAAGTAACTTTGCAAGTACATCAACTTATTCTACTAACCCGAACCCTAACAACTAACCCTAACATAACAGTCTACCAATACTCTAATGAGAGTTAAGTTATATGTACAGTAGGTGCAACATTGTCTAAAGAGGACCAACAAAATAAACTCTAACCAGCTATCTTCAGTTTAGCTCGCTAATAAACAGTAATTGTCATCATATAAACATAATTACAATGCCTAGAAATCTGTGGAGTTACAGATATCAGTTAACAAGGCAATAGCAACACTAGCAATTTGTTTTTGTGTCAAGACATGACAACTTACTTAGCGACGCTTCCTGAGCTTCAGACACCGATGACATGCTCTTTGGCCAAAGGCTGCATCCCTGAAACGCGCCCAGCACAGCAATAGAAGAATAAATAAAAAAAATACAGGCAGACACAAACGCGAAACGGGGGAATCCTGCATAGTGCAACTTGAGAGCATATTAATTGGTACATGTAATGGCAGGAGCTATAGGGTACAACAGAGTAAAAGGCCCCTTTTAAGGAAACTTTTTTTTTTCTTTCTGATCACAAAATATGAATTGAATAAAGTGTATTTTGAATTTTTATTTATTTGGCATTTCAAGTATTTTATAAAAACTGATGTTTTTATCTAATATGTTATATTTTTTCACTTATACTAAATGTAATGGTCAATCAGACATTAGTAAATATTTATTATGTATTACTAACGGTTTAATGAAGTAACTTCCATTAAACGGTAAACAGTCAGCGAAAGGTTCGCCCTATGACCATAATAATAAGCATTTTCAAAAACTGGGAACAATGCGATGACATTTATTCTACTCACCCTTCAACCATTGAACATTAAAATTACATTTAAAAGTGTAAAACCATTAACAAATTACAACAGCAATATTACAGATGTGTTACAATTCACTGTAGTAATTTATGTCTGTATTAATGTAACATACATTGCCTTAATCAAAAATATTAATTAACTGAAACATTGAGTGAGAATATAAGTGATTTCCGTCATTTTGATTGACAATAAATATTGTATTTAACCTGCTTTAGAAACATTCCAGTAAACACTGCTAACAGGAGACAATTCAATTTTAAAGAATCTGCATGAAAACAAACCTGGAAAGAGACGTGAGGATTTGGGGAGAAAAACAAGAAATTCCTAGTGCATTCCAGTGAATTATTCATGGAAAATACCTATATAGTATAATAAATCGGGAGAGCAAACCACAAATGCGAAGTAGCCTATAGAGTATGTTGTCTTTTTTCATACTGTTACAGTTGAATACAAAGGGGAAACAAATAAAATAATCAGGTGGAAAAGAATGCAGCGACTGAAGAGCTCTTGCCATAGATATTCTTATCACATTAAAATATCAAGCGTTGCGTTATTCTCCTGACGTCTGAATATAGAGCATGAAGGAAATTTTACAGCTCATTATTTGTAGCACAACCCTTTTGGTTTTTTTAGGCTACATCTACATTAATACGAATCAATTTTGGATGTACTAAAAAAACTAAAACTGAAAAACTAATACAACCTATATACATGCAGACATATTTTAAAAAATACATAATAATAATAATAATAATAATAATAATGAAAATGACTACACAAAACAAAATTATTAAAATCTTAACTAAAATTAAATTGCAAACAGAAAAAATAAAGCTAATTCAAAATATGAATACAAATTATAATAGTATCTCGATGCTCAAATATCACTGGTTCCCACTTAACTGGGTGGGCACAGAAGTTCATCAGCAGTGTCGTCTGTTTGACGTGTGTCTTTTATTTGTAATTGGAGCAAATTAAAGGCATGTGGGATTGCACATGTGTCCCCTGCCCTTGAAGTGCGCCATGAGGCTTGCTAGCATGCTAATTTTGACTCTTGGGTTTTTAATTGTATGCGCTGCTCTGCCTTTGTGGTTGGAATGATTGTGAATGCAAATTGAGCTTTTATGTTTTGATGTGCTGCACTTCAGTTGCATCACTGATGTTTAATTAGTACTCGCTCAAGAATATAATGAGAGGAGTGGAGGTTTTGCTGTAAGGCTTGACTGTCAGTGAATTATTTGACACTTCAGTGACAGAGAAAACATTTTGAATATTATAAAACTTCAATGAACACATCAAGTTGGGTTTAATGTTTTAAATCAATAGTTCTCCTAAAACTTTACTTGCTTCATTTACTCACACTTTTTTTGTGTAATAATTCATACTTGTTTGCCTTGACATGGGGGTGAATAAATCATGAATTCATGACCAATAAAATGAAGTTAATTTTGAATGCTTCTGTCCTGCTCTGTGTCTATAAAACATGCAGGGATGGAGGAGGCGTCATTTAAGAAAGCTGTGTACGTCTCTGATTATCTGGATAACACTGATGACATCACTGTCATCCAGGGCCCTGCGGCGAGAGTCCGGCCCAGACGTTTGCCTGATGAGTTCTTCTCCTGTAAGCAGATAGATTACACTTCCTTGCTTTTTGAGTGTTTCTTCAACTATAGACTTTGTTGCAGCAATTTATTTGATTACTTTTTAATTATATCTTGCAGGTTCACAGCATAAATGTCACATTATAACTTTAAAATGTATTTAAAATGTTTATTTTTTGCTAGTTTTACATGCCACATGCAGACTTGATTTTTTTATACACTTCATATAAAACATCCAAATCTTCATATAAAATTATTGATTACAGTGTTATATAATCATACATAACGTCTCGGTTACGTATGGTAACCCTCGTTCCCTGAAGGAGGGAACGGAGACGTACGTCGGACGTACCGACGAATTGGGATCACTTCTGGGAGCCCCTATCAGCTTCGAGCTATTTAGAACCGGCCAATGAACAATTGACGTGCGCGATTTGCATCTCGCGCTGCGCCCCGTGGGTATAAACAAGAAGCGAGAGCGTATGCACGCTGTTTTTCACTGAGGAGCCGAACTGAGTGGCTTGGCCCTGCAGTGATGGTACAGCAACTGTGGCGACGGGACGTACGTCTCCGTTCCCTCCTTCAGGGAACGAGGGTTACCATACGTAACCGAGACGTTCCCTTTCAGTCGGTCACGTTCGACGTACGTCGGACGTACCGACGAATTGGGATCCCTTTGGAAAATGCCATAGTTACTACCACTTCCAGCGCCCAGCGATGAGCCCCTCAGACCCCGATCTGATGCGGGCGGGGAAATTCACGCAGGGAGAGTCAAAGCTGCTATTCCGCAAGACCCAATCAGCTGACAGTATTGGATAACGCTGGGAAAGTGTGCTCGTGAAGGCCGCTGCAGAAGCCACATCATGCCCAGAGGGAGTTAACATGTGGAGATTACAGGTATGGGCTGGCCGTGGGCAGCACAACATACTGAAGTCCCAGGGGTGGCCCCGGCCAATTAGAGGAGGGGGACAACACCTTCCTGAGACGGGAGAGGAGACTCTGCCGAGGGAAAGACACGGGCTCGCCGTAGGGAGCCGTACCGTGGAAGAATACACATATGGGACCACCGTGGGGGTCACAACATATGGAACCCAGCCTAACACAAGTTCCACCAATGCATACGAGTGTTAGACCTGGCGTCGAACGCTCCGCCACGTCCGACTGCCGCGGGTTGTGGAGGACTCAACAGGGTTTGCCGTTCTGGGGAACTCGATTGGAGCAGATAAGCGCACGTATCCGTACCATGAGGGAGGGAATGGCGCAGCAAGCCGACACTAGAACGGGCACTTCGGTGTTACTGACAATGGAAAGTGAGCACACAGGAAGATACCGGCTCTACACGGAGGCTATAAAATCTAGTGAACGTGTTAGGTGTCGCCCAGCCCGCAGCTCTACAAATATCTGTCAGCGAGGCGCCGCCAGCCAGTGCCCAGGAAGAAGCCACACCCCTAGTGGAGTGGGCTCTTAACCCGAGCGGGCAAGGCACGTCTTGGGATTCATACGCCAAGACGATGGCATCCACTATCCAGTGGGCCATCCTCTGCTTGGAGACAGCCTTTTCCTTCTGCTGTCCTCCGTAACAGACAAAGAGCTGCTCTGAGGTCCTGAAGCTTTGCGTTCTGTCCACGTAAGTCCGGAGAGCACGGACGGGACAGAGAAAAGCTAGGGCTGGGTCTGCCTCCTCCGAAGGCAGCGCTTGCAGGCTCACCACTTGGTCCCGGAAGGGAGTAGTGGGAACCTTGGGCACATATCCAGGCCGGGGTCTCATGATCACATGAGAGTTACTGGGCCCGAATTCCAGGCACGATTCGTCGACCGAAAATGCCTGCAGGTCCCCTACCCTCTTGATGGAGGCCAATGCAATGATGGAGTATTGTCTTTAACGACAAGATTTTTAACTTTGCTGACTGCAAAGGCTCAAAGGGCACTCTCTGCAGTGCAGTTAGCACCAGAGACAAGTCCCAAGAGGGTATAGAGGGAGGGCGAGGCGGATTTAGTCTCCTCGCCCCCCTCAGGAACCTGACGGTCAGAACGTGCTTACCTAAAGATTTTCCATCTACTAGATTATGACAGCCTTCTGGCTGTCATGAGAGCTCGTCGGCTGCATGATTGAGCAGGCCCGGAATGTGAATGGCACGAAGCGACCTCAGATGCTTCTGGCTCCATAAGAGGAGATGGCGGGCGAGTTGTGACATGCGAGGGAATTCCGGGAATTCCCGTCGGAACGAAGGGTCCGACCATGGGCTGAAGGTTTGGCGGCACCTCGGAGTCACTTGGACGCGGAGGGAACCGCTGTGCCACGCCCATCTCGGGGCTCGATCGTCTAGCCAGCGTTGAAGCGGTCTCATATGAATATGATCCCAATGGCGTTACTGCGGCTGCGGATGCCATATGCCCCAGGAGCCTCTGAAAATGTTTCAGTGGTGCCGCTGTCCTGCCTCTGAACGAATTCAGGCAGTTCAACACCTCGGTGAGGCGCGCTGTCATGGCGACCAAGTCTATCTCCATACCGAGAAAAGAGATCCTCTGTGTAGGACAGAGTTTGCTCTTCTCCCAGTTGACCCGAAGTCCCAACTGGCTGAGGTGACTGAGCACCCTGTTCCCAAGTTCGCAGAACTGCTCTTGCGACTGGGCAAGAATCAGCCAGTCGTCAAGGTAGTTGAGAATGCGAACACCATGCTCTCTCATGGGAGCAAGACGCGGTACTGATATGCCCGTCCCTCGAACGCGAAGCGCAGAAAGGGCCGGTGTCGAGGGAGAATCGAGACATGAAAGTACGCGTCCTTCAGGTCGATCGCTGCAAACCAATCTTGGGGACGGATGCACCTGAAGATGCGTTTCTGCGTTAGCATTCTGAACGGCAGCCTGTGAAGGGACTAAAATGAAGTACGGGCTGTAGAACCCGGACCTCATATCGGCTGGAGGGACCGGCTCTATCGCGTCCTTCGCCAGTAGGACTGCGATCTCCGCCCTGAGCACGGGGGCATTCGCCACCACTACTGTCGTGAAGTGAACGCCCCTGAAATTGGGGGGACGCCGGGCGAACTGAATCGCATAGCCGAGTCTGATGGTACGGAGGAGCCACCGAGACGGGCTGGGAAGCGCTAGCCAGGCTCCCAGACTCCGAACCAGGGGGATCAACGGCACTACAGACGTACCCGCAGCGAGGCGGAACGCAGGGATCCGGTTCGGACTGCATGGGAGCAGCCCGAAGCGGGATCTGAGTGTGCTGTGCAACACTTACCTGCATCCGCGGAGGGGACGTGCGAGTGTGGGGAGGCCATTTGAGTGCGTCCCCACAGCCGGCGTAGGGAGAGGGACCTGAGGGTGGCAAGGCATGGGAGCGTCGACCACCGCCAAGCGCGCTCTCTGAGGAAACGCTCTTGTGCTGAAGCACTCAGGGGGAAAACGCGACAGCACACAGGGTTTAGTGCAGCCTGTGCCTGTACTCAAGGAAAAAACGCCCTCACGAACCGACAGGTTGCTGTGAAAACAGCATTTTTTTCTCTTCTCCAGAGCAGCAGTGAGCACCGCGATCCCGCTGAAGTGTGCCGTCTCTCCAACACGCGTTGATCCCCGATCTCCGGTCTTTTCAATAACTCTAGTTTTTTGCTGATAGCAGCTGAATACTCAATGATGAGTTCTCCAGTCCTCTTCATATGCCGTTCGGCCCCGAAGTGAATGACAGCGTGGATTCGCTCTCGCTTCCTGTTTATACCCGCGGCGCGGGGCGGAGCGCGAAATGCAAATCTCGCACGCCAATTGTTCATTGGCCGGTTCTAAATAGCTCGAAGCTGATAGGGGCTCCCAGAAGTGATCCCAATTCTTCGGTACGTCCGACGTACGTTGAACGTGACCGACTGAAAGGGAACTTATATAATGTATATTATTATTATATAGTTTTTATATAATATAATTCTTAATTTTTACACAATTTTCAACTGACCCACAGTTGTGGTGTAATTTCCACCACAACCAACGTTTTATCAAAAGTTAAGAGTTGTTTACCAAGAAGACAATAGTGTCAGTGAAGAACATGAACATGAAATATGTCAAAACAATATTGACAAATCTATGTACACTGTCAAATATTTAGGGCCAGTTAGATTCTTTTGTTGAAAGAAATAAAAAATAAGAAAATTAATCAACTTTTATATTGTTAAATATAAATACAAATTTCAAATGAACACTGTTCTTTTGAACTTTCTTTTAATTAAAGAATCCTGGAAAAGATTATATCACATTTTCCACAGTTATTTAGCATCTGTTTTCAAAATTGATGATAATAAGAAGAAATGTTTCTTAAGCAGAAACGAAAGTCAGCATATTAGAATGATCTCTGAAGGATCATGTGACACTGAAGACTGGTGGAATGATGATGAAAATTCAGATTTGCATCACAAGAGTAAATTACATTTTAAAATGTATTCAAATATAAAAGTTATTTTAAGTTGTAATAAGATTTTACAATACATCTTACCCAAAATAAACGCTAGTGTAAATATCATGAGAGTGTGAAAAATGGGCCTAAAATGCACATAGTTGAAGAAACACTCATTTATAAAAAGTATTCTGTCCATTAAATGCAAGTCAAACCATCCATCTCTTCTCTTTTCCTGTATTCATCTGGCAGTTGATTATGAAGGTCTGGTGAAGAAGCTTTCGGTATGACCCTGTCACAGCATCCCCACACCTCATTTATAAACCACATCTTCTACTTAATCATGCTGAATTTCTTTCTTTCTGTTTGAAGTGCAGAGAACCTGATCAGCCGATGAGACCGTATCTGAAGGAGCACCTCCCCAAACGCCTTCACTTCGCAAATAGCATCCGTATCGAGAGAGCGCATCTCTACATGCAGCCACAGTGGCAAGCAGCACTGTGAGTTTGACGCTTGTCAAATCAAAACGAGTGCTATAATGAAGGAAATCAATATCCTCAAAGTATTATTGAATTTGTAAAACTGTGTTTAACCTTTTGAAGTTTTTGATCAATGTGCAAACCATTCCGTTTTGAAATAGTAACTAGAATCTTACTGAAGGCATTTGAAGATTTGGTTACACTTTATTTCGATAGGCCACTTTAGACATTCTACTAACTCTCATCAGAGTGTTAGTAGACGGTTAAATGTTAGGGTTTGGGTTAGTTGAATAAGTTGTAGTTGGAAAGGGTAACACTTTACAGTAATTAGTTAACATTAGTTAACTACATTAGTTAACATGAACTAATAATGAACTGCACTTATAAAGCATTTTAATTAATTTCGACATTTACTAATGCATTATTAAAATCTTGTTAACACTAGTTAATGCACTATGAACTAACATGAACAAACCATGAACAGCTGCATTTTTTATTAACTAACGTTAACAAAGATGAACTAATGCTGAACTGAGGTGTTGTTCATGGTTAGTTCATGTTAACTAATGCATTAACTAATGTTAACTAATACAACCTTATTGTAAAGTGTTACCTTGGAAAGTTACCTATATTCAGTAATTTTAGTTAAAAAATGTTAGCAGATATTATGGATCGCTCTACCTGTCGCGCTAATATAAAACGTTCCTGATATTAGAGTAACACTTAAACAAAAAAAGCATATTTTGTTACCTTTTGGAGCTTGGAAGTGTTCAGTTCGAGCAGAATTTTTATACCATCATCACTCTCCTAGTCAGAGAGTGATGATGAGAGCTCATTTCCCAGTACATTCAGCATCTGGCTCTTATTTGTGATCTCAAACATATTCTCAAAACTATCATTTTCAACATCTTCAAAATCAATATTTTGATCACTGACAGGTTCTTCACCAGATCCACCATCAAGTGACAGTGACACTAATCTGATAGCGTTCAGTACTTGCTCTGCAGTAAATCGATGAGCCGTTTCAAGTTTTCCTGATTGATACTTCCTATTCCCTATTCTTTTGTTTTCTACCTGCGGTAACTGTGCGTGAAACGTCACTTCATCATTGTGATAGAAGTCCCGGGTCACTAAAGACCCAAGGTATGCGTTTAAGGGTTAAGCAGGGTTAATACACTAATGATTGGTAATTGACATGTAGTTGCAAACTAAGTAGAAGTGGACCATCGAAATAAAGTGTTACTGAAGATTTGTTTTAATATATCATCACTCAAGCTGGCATGTACTCTGTATTTTTCTTCCCCACCTTGGTCAACAGCAAACCGAGTGAAATTAAATACTGCAGTGGTGGCTTCCATGGTTCAGATAATGTCTTCAAGAACATGCAGGTTGGTTCTTAAAATGCTGCCGTATTCAAAACACTTATACTATACAAGTAAATAAATAAAACAAATTGCAAGCAGTCATCTTGATATTGATGTTTTTAGCAGATGTTAAAAAGCAGTTAAAAAGCCTTCATTCCCAAAACATGATTTAAAATGTACTGTAAAGTAAAACTTACGAAGTAATATCTTTTTAGAAGTGCACTTAAGTGTGTAAAAGGGTTAGTTCACCCAAAAATGAAAAACTCTCTCTTGTCGATCCAAACCCGTAAGCCTTTCGTTCAACTTCGGAACACAAATTAAGATCTTTTTAAGGAAATCTGACAGCTATGCAACTTCCACTTTGACGCTTCAAAAAGTTCATAAAACAAATCCATTTCTGAAGAGACTTGATCGCTTTATATGATGAACAGATTTAATTTAGTATTTTATTCACATAAACATTGATCAGCAAGCATAAAAAGATGCTCAACCGAACCAAACTTGACGAGAACAAACCTCATTGGTTCTTGCGAAAGCTCAAATGTGCTGCGTAACACACAAGACTGAACCTCATTGGTTCTCACATGTCAAGCAAACATGTTTGAGTTCTCTTACGAGAGGTTCTCTCGTATTGCGTAAGTTCCTTACGCTACGGGAAAGTATTCTTTCTTCGAGATTTCTGAAAACCCAAAATTATCCTTAATTTTGTAACATTGTCAACGCAGTGCGGCAGCCTGGCAGACCATAGCAGGCTAATCCAACGTGCTATTGGCTGCTCTGCTGGCATCTGCAGCAGCCTATCGGTGAGCCCGCGTGACGTGGTGACCAATGAGGGCGCTTCGCGCCCACCTTGCCTCATTTGCCTACAGGTGGGGCGTGGCCACGTGTATATAAGCGGGGCTCGCAGGCTGCATATTCGATTTTCTTTTCTTCAGCGAAGCCCTTCGCATCGCTGGATCTCTGGACCCGCCGCCGTTGAATCAAGCAACAGCAAGCAGAGGACAGCGCCTGAAGAAGCCGGCTGAATTCGCCACCTTCAGCCATCCGTGCCTGCTCTGCTATCCGGCAGCATAATATCCTTTCATTGCACGTGTTCTCGCCGTTGCGTCACACGTTTCATAAAAGAGCACGAGCGTTTTTATCAAAATGCCTCGTTCCACCTGCGGCTCGTGCCACGTGCCGCTCAGCACCAGAGACCGCCACGTATCTGCGCTCTCTGTCTGGGCCGTGACCACGCCGCCGCCACACTCCTCGCGGGCGGATGCCCCGAGTGCGAAGAGCTCTCGATGTCGACCCTGCGGGCTCGACTCGAGCAGTTTGATGACGACATCACTCCCCCTCTGTTCAAGCCGCGCTACTGCGCCGCTGACAAGGGATGGCAGAAACGGACGGTCCTGCAGCTCTCTTTACGTTACAAGAAAGCTACTCCGCCCTCGCGCACATTTCTCAGTCCCCTCATGAGTTCAGGCGACTGGAATTGTTCATATTGCTGTACACGAGCCTGTTTAATACACGCACGCCAGCAAACAAACCCCGTCATGAGACATGACGCTGACATATGCTCTCCCAGAAACGAACCCGCACTTCCCCTTGTTGGACCGCGCAGATTGCGCCGTTCACAAGGGATGAAAGAGCGCGCGGTCACGAGCAACGTTCAGCGCGCGCGCCTCACTCACTGGGAAAAGAACAGAGAGGGTGTTTTCGTCCCGCTGTTGCCGGACGAACCGCCATTCTCTAACATTTCTCAGTCCCCTCTTAAGTTCAGGCGGCTGGAAAATATTACTATTGCAGTAAACGAGCCTGTCTTTTATGCACGCACGACTGCTAACAAGCACAAGGACGTACTGTTGTATGCTCGCGCTAACCGAACGCTAATGTGTCCCCCTCCGGTAGCACGGTGGCAAAATCAGCGGCTGAAACGCCGGAGACCCGAGTTCGAGCCCAGCTCTCGCGGCAGATAAAAAAAAAAAAAAAACTTTTTACTGTCCGCTTACCCGAGCTCGCGGCCAGTTTTTCTTACATACAGAAAGCGAACTCGCCTCTCGCACCACGTGGTGCTCGAGTATTTATGGGCGTCTATACACGAGGAGAGAAGACAAGACGGTTAAGTCCCGCTGCGGCCGGACCACCGTTAAAACTCTGTTTTCCTGTCAGTCCCCACTTCTGTGGCTACTGCAGATGTTTTCCACGCAGCCAACGAGCCGGCAAAACTGCCCTCTCGTCTGTCTACAACCGCCGTTTTTATGGCGAACCAGAGAAATCACAAAGTTGCATTATTTCTGGTTGCACGGCTCACGCCGTATGTGTTTCAAATGCAGTAAATGTGCCCACTTTTCTGTGTTCACCCCTGCACCCAAGCACTATAAATCCCGTGTCTCTCACTCACATAAAGCGGCCGCCGGCCGCTCGAGTGCCAGAGTTAGGTCACGTGTCCGCTTATTTGCGCACACACCTAACCACCACGCACGCTGTTACACAGCCCCTCTTAATCGGTCATGTTCCACGCGTAAGAGATGTGCCCACTCAAACGCGTTCACACATTTTCGCGAACATTCTGCCCCCGGCACTATGCGCCGCGCCACACACCATTTGTTCCCCGCCCAAGGTGGCCGGGACGCCGAGTGTAGGGCCGCACACAAAGCTCTCCCCGCTCGAGGCGGTAGAGACACAGTGTGTAGGGCGGCCAGCCATCGCAAGCGATCGGCTGGCCCAGAGCACAAAGAGCGCGCGCACCGCGCCCGCCCCTCCCATTCAGGCCATCAAACCCGCGAAGCGCTGCGTTCAGAGCCCGGAGGCCGTTCTGCCCCGAGTGGCACACGCGAGAGCGTGGGAAGCCATCCCGGGTGTATCAGAATGGGTGCTGAGAACAGTGAAGCACGGCTATACTCTGCAGTTCGCTCGCCGCCCTCCGCGCTTTGTTGCGCGTACAGAGACGAGAGTGAGCAAGGAAGTAGCTCATCTACTTCGAGCGGAGATAGCCACGCTGCTGTGCAAAGGGGCTATAGAACCGGTTCCCCATTCTATGAGCGAGTCAGGCTTTTACAGCCGGTATTTTCTCGTTACGAAAAGGGATGGGTTGCTCAGACCGATTCTGGATCTGAGGCGTCTGAACAAAGCTCTTATGAGAAGATCGTTCAAGATGCTTACGACCAAGCAGATCCTCGCGCATATTCGCCCGAGAGACTGGCTGATTTCCCTAGATTTGAAAGATGCATATTTTCAAATCAAGATAATACCGCGTCACAGGCCATTCTTGCGATTCGCCTTCGACAGCCAGGTTTATCAATACACCGTCCTTCCATTCGGCCTGTCGCTAGCACCCCGTATATTTACGAAGTGCATGGACGCGGCCCTCGCTCCCCTGAGAGGGCAGGGGATGCGAATTCTGAATTATTTGGACGATTGGCTCATTCTGGCGCAGTCAGAGGCCGAGCTCCTCGCCCATAGGGCAGTGCTGCTCAGCCATCTGGACAGCCTGGGGCTCACGGTCAGTTGGACCAAGAGCTCATTGGTGCCCACGCAGTCAACCTCATTTCTGGGCTTGACTCTGGACACTGTGGCAATGTCAGCCCGCCTGTCACCCCAACGCGCGCGTCGAGTTCGACGCATGGCCGCGTACTTCCGGCCGGGCAACACCGCACCTCTCAAAGCTTTTTAGAGGATGCTGGGATGTATGGCCTCAGCTGCAGCAGTGCTCCAGCTGGGCCTACTGCGTATGCGCCCGCTGCAACGCTGGTTAAACGCCCAAGTGCCTCACAGAGCCTGGGTGTCCGGAGGCTTCCGGATCAGGGTGACTCAGAGCTGCGTTACAGCTCTGAAGCCCTGGTTAGTAGCCGACTGGTACCAGCAGGGAGTGACAATGGGAGCCATCTCACACCGCAAAGTTATCTCGACGGACGCCTCCACCTCAGGTTGGGGCGCCGTTTTCGAGGGCAGACCGGTTTTTGGCCTATGGTCAAGCCGGGAGAGACTCCTGCACACAAGCTGTTTGGAGATGATAGCGGTCGAGAACACGCTCATGCAGTTTCTCCCTCTCATACGAGGGCACCACGTGCTGGTCCGTTCAGACAATACCACGGTGGTGTCCTACGTGAACCGGCAGGGCGGTGTCAGGTCCAGATATCTGGGCACTCTGACAGAACGCCTGCTCGTGTGGGCACACAGCTCGCTGCGCTCGCTAAGGGCCGCCTCAATGTCGGCCCGGACAAGCTGTCCAGGGGCCTCATTCACCCAGGCGAATGGTCCCTACACCACCAGACAGTCCAGCTGCTATGGCGCCTATTCGGCAGAGCATAGCTCGACCTCTTTGCAACGAAAGAGAACATCCGCTGTCCGATGTTTCTATCCAAAAGCGAGGATGCGCTGTCCCAGCCTTGGCCCAGCCTCCCGCTGTATGCTTTCCCGCCGATTTCCCTATTGACTCAGGTCATAGCGAAGATCAGGGAGGCGCGCCGCCCGGTGCTCCTCATAGCACCGCGCTGTGTGAACCAAATTTGGTACCCAGAGCTGGTGAAGCTGTCCTTGGTCCTAGAGGCCTTGAAGGCTCATCCCTTCGAACCGCTCGAAGCCGTGGAACCGAGGTTCCTTTCGCTCAAAACCGCGTTCCTGATAGCTCTGGCTTCAGTGAAACGCGGGGGGGATCTACACGCGCTCTCAGTGAGCCCGACGTGTATGGAGTTCGGTCCAAATGACTCCAAGGTCATTCTTAGGCCGAGGCATGGGTATGTCCCCAAAGCGATTGGCACTCCCTTCAGGGCGCAGATTATCTCCCTCTCGGCTCTGCCAGCATCCGACGAGGGGGACGGTGGCAATGTCCTCTGCCCTGTCAGGGCATTGAAGGTTTATGTCACACGCTCCGCCGCCTTCAGGCGTTCTGAGCAGCTATTCGTTTCGTTTGGAGGGCGCACTAAAGGTCTCGCCTCCTCGAAAAAGACCCTGTCCAGGTGGATAGTGGACGCGATTGCAGCAGCTTACGCTTCCAAGCACCTGCAGTGCCCGCTAGGTGTCAGAGCACACTCCACTAGAGGCATGGCCTCTTCGTGGGCTTGGGCCAGAGGGATTTCCATCCACGATATTTGTATGGCGGCAGGCTGGGCCTCCCCGTCTACATTCGTGAGATTCTACAATCTGGAAGTTCCTGCCTTACAGGCGAAAGTGTTATCAGTTTAATAGGGCTGTTAGCTCTGCCCAGTGATTCTGTGCAGACATAGCTCACATACTGGTAGTAAGTTCGGTACTATGCTTATGTGAATTTGAAAGAGACCGGCGGTGCCGCTCCCTCATTTACGAGACAAGCTGTTGTGAGTTTGAAGGTGACCGGCGGTGCCGTTACCTCACTCATAGAACAAGGTATTGTGAATTTGAAGGCGACCGGCGTTGCCGCTCCCTCATTCATGAGACAAGGTGTGGTGAATTTGAAGGAGACCGGCAGGTGCCGTTCCCTCATTCATGGGACAGGGCGTTGTAACCACCTGTTGTAACCACCCGTCAGTTCAAATTAAGTGTCCGTATATGTGGTGGCCCGTTTCCTTACCGGCCACCCTGCCCGAGCAGTGTTTCTTTCCCCGGTTCCCTGGGATACATATCGTCGCTGTCCGATGAAACTCACGTATGTCCAAAACGCTTACTTTTCAGGAAGTGAAAAAAACACTGTATTTCAAAAGCAGTTGAATGTAGCGTTGTCATACTTGGTACGGCATCTTTACATGTAACCATATTCTTGCCAGTGTAATGATATAATCCACATTTGACCAAAATTGAGTTTAAATGGACATACGTGCATATTTTACAGTAACGTGGTCGATACGCGTTCTTCCGATCATTAATTAGAATGGCAAAGTCGCGTTTCAGCAGAGGAATACGTGAGGAATACAGAGGAATACATGCTGGATATTCTCAGCCTCTGGCAAGCGGTGATAGCAGTATGAGTGAGGCATGTTCTAGTGACAATCATGACAGTAGCATTACAGGCTATAATTTGATCAGTTTGACTGAGAAAAAAAGGCTGAATCTTATCAAAGAGACCGAGTTTATTTACATACTAGCAAGCAAACTAATCTGTGAAGAACTAGATTAGAACTAAACTGCGGAGAGCTTCAATGTCGTACTATCGGCTATCCAGTGCTGAGCTTCGATGAAACAACTTCACGATACCAGCGAGACCGGCGAGATGCTTCCACAGGGCGGGAGATACGCGGCGTGATTGACAGCTTTGACACCAAATGGATATACATGAAAATCAGATGACATGATTTCACAACTTTTCATTGGCCATTTAGATATGTGACGCATACTGTATACGGAAATGAACCTGGACATTCAATCAGTCGAAAAATCTCAAAATCGGCAAAATGGACATACGTGGTTTTCATCGGACAGCGACGATATGCTGTATGCGAGGCGCGCACGGCGTTGACAATATGTTCCCGTAGCGTAAGGAACTTACGCAATACGAGAGAACCTCTCGTAAGAGAACGATACTCGGTTACTTAACGTAACCTCGGTTCTCTCTAGAAGAGGGAACGAGTATTGCGTTCCTTGCCGTGCGCCCCGCGGGCTTTTACGCTTCAGAACTACGAAAACCGAATATGCAGCCTGCGAGCCCCGCTTATATACACGTGGCCACGCCCCACCAGTAGGCAAATGAGGCAAGGTGGGCGCGAAGCGCCCTCATTGGTCGCCACGTCACGCGGGCTCACCGATAGGCTGCTGCAGATGCCAGCAGAGCAGCCAATAGCACGTTGGATTAGCCTGCTATGGTCTGCCAGGCTGCCGCACTGCGTTGACAATGTTACAAAATTAAGGATAATTTTGGGTTTTCAGAAATCTCGAAGAAAGAATACTTTCCCGTAGCGTAAGGAACTTACGCAATACTCGTTCCCTCTTCCAGAGAGAACCGAGGTTACGTTAAGTAACCGAGTATCGTTTCCGTTTATCATAACTGATGTGTGAGTTGATGATATGTGAATAAAGCCTAATTTCAATCTGTTCATCATATAAAGTGATCATATCATTCAATATTTGTGGGCTAAACCACTAAACACAGTTTTCTGCAATCTCTTTATGAAATTTTTGAAAGTGTGCTCTCATTAAGTATATTTAAGTTGTCTTTTATTTTATAATAATATTATATTATCTGCAAGTACACTTTTTAATTACAGTTTTAAGATTTGATGTTCACATTCAATACACGTTTTTCCCTTAAGGGGAGCTAGGCCTCTGTATAAAATGTTAGAAATGTAAATTTTTTTAAATACTGTTACAGTAAATGGTTATTACTTCTTTATCTCAGTGCCCTGTAATTGTTTTTCATTATTTATGTATTTATTTATTTTAAGAAAATGGTTGAAAGAGTAAGTTCTCTGTTACTACTTATGGCTGCTTCAGTGTTTTCTTCTCTTTTAGCTTCCACACCATCTACATAAACCCTCATCCACAAAATGAAGCATTATCCCCTAAATCCAGAGTAAATATTGCTTAAATCTGTCATAGATGCCAATAAACATTTCTATTTTCAGTTTCTGCTTGAGGCTCTATTCAAATTCTTCTGTGCTGGAATGTAATGAGGTTTAGGAGACCAAGTACTTAGATGAGGATTATACTGAATTCATATTACAGGATCTGGGTAAATTCCCATGAAGGGGATTATGATACCCTGGGTCTTCCCAAAACAAATCTGATAAAAATCCAGACATGCCCTTTAAATGTATTGTATTAGATTCACACTTAATAGTTCCTTCAAACTGGAAGGTGTTCCGATTGCAGTTTTAAGCACACACTCAAACCACACTTTGGACCTTTGTCAGAGTCTTGTTTATGTCTGTGACGTGGGCGTACTTCTAGCCATCTGTGCCCCCGGTCTATGTGGTTGTCTAGGAATGTCTAATGCAGCTGGAAGGGCTTACAAAAACATCTTACTGTAACTCTTAAGAGGCAATGATCTAACTGGTTGAGGTAAATTGCACAAACTAGTCACAAACACAGGGATGTTTTTTTCCGACAAGAGCTTTACTTTAGGCCATCTTAGTGAAAGTGAAATCTCCTGTTAGGCGGGATGAAGATAATTTTCATCTTTGTTACTCCGTGTCAAGGAAATGAGATCAGTCTAGTTTCCACAGCTCAAAATGTTCCTTGTTTCAGCCAGAGGCGAGTGGAATGTGTGTCTCTCTGTGACTGCAAATCAAAATAAGTGCATTATTTTTAACTGTGGTCTGTGTTTTTGGAGCTATTGTGGGTGTTTTGTTGACATATCCAGGGGTCCAAAATAGTACTTGGAAACTAAAGCCACCCTCTAATTTTCATTGCCTTAGATAACAAAATGTAAGTGGCATCTGCAAACAAATAATATTTTCTCCGAAATAACTACTTTAATAATTACTAGATAAGTTAGATAAAGACAAACTTTGAAGCTGTTTTAAAATCTTAAAGTTTGGATGGATGGATGGATGGATAGATATATAGACTATGCAAATGCCAAGTGTAAACTAAGCTTTTGTTTTTAAGTGTGATTTAATTAACTAAATGTTACTGTTTGCAGGCCATTTTTATCGGGTATGGACCAGGAATTAATTATAAGACGACTGTTGCCCCCTTCGAGAACATTGAAGTCTACAACCTCCTATGCGGTAAGTTCTGTTTTCTGTTTGGTATCATAAACTTATGAAAGAAATTCCTTTCATCATATTCATCAGATATTCCAGTCTTATGGTTCATAGAGAGGCGAAGGTTGTTGCTGTTGTTCCTCAAGCTTCCTCCTGGAGTTAGCCCCTGCAGTACATGCTGTAACCTATGACATAGAGGGGGAAAGGGCAGTTTTGACAACTATTGACAAAAGCTTTCTGACTAAAAATTTTCTGGCAAGCAAAATATAAATCACTGCCTTTGATATCCCAGCCCAGGATAGTAAAGTTCTTGGACAGTGCACAGTTCTATGGTGTGCTAATTGGCCTTGTGAAAAAGTGCATACTTTACTAGCATACTTTTAAAAAGAATACTTTTTATATTTAATATAAAACAATATACTAATTATTTTGGACACTTAATTCCATGTTAATTACAATTAAATCAATGTATTATAGTTTAAATTTATAATAAATGCAATTAGCTGTTTTCGATCTACTTCAGTAGGACTTAAGTACACTTTGTTGTGTAATTTGATAATTATTTCTATTGTCTTTGAAATATGGTTAAAGTGTACTGTGCTGACAAAAATTTATGGTAAACTAAAATAATATTCAGTATCATTTATATTGAAACTTGTGTATCATGTATTTAAATATATTTATTACACTTTTATAATAATGTGAATTTAGTACATTTAAAATATGCATTTCTTTAAATGTATTACCAAACAACATACTACAGTTAAAAAATGTACTTTACAGGTGCTTTAGTGTGTTAGTCAGCCCATCGAAAAACATAAGTGTTTTTACTGTATTCCTTTAATTTGGCATTTTTACAAAGTGTACTTTAAGAGTCTACTTAAAGGGTTAGTTCACCCAAAAATGAAATTTCTGTCATTAATTACTCACCCTCATGTCGTTCCAAACCCGTAAGACCTTCATTAAGAACACAAATGAAGATATTGTTGATGAAATCCAAGAGCTCTCTGACCCCTCCATAGACAGTTTTTTAATTAACACTTTCAAGTCATTACATTAAGGCCCTACAGGAATAATGTATGACAATACCATATTAGTGCACGTATTCAGGAGACTTAATGTGTCAAACAATTTCGTCTCATCTGTGTCAGTCTTCTACGCAGCGTACGTTGGCCAGCTCCTGCATCAGCATCACACGCATGTGTCATGGTGCTCACGTGAACGGCTTCGGCCAATGGTAAGTCGGCATTCTGGTGTAGCTCTGATGTAACGCAGAAGCGCTGGACTGTATTTACTATGTCAACAGTGTAGGAGAATGACACAGTCGTGACGAAATTGTTGAATAAAGTCGTTATTTTTGTTTGTTTTTGCGCACAAAAAGTATTCTCAACGCTTCATAAAGTTTAAGTGGAACCACGTTGTCACATGGACTATTTTACCAATGTCTTTACTACCTTTCTGGGCCTTGAAAATGTTAATTAAATTGCTGTATATAGAGGGGTCAGAGAGCTCTCGGATTTCATCAAAAATATCTTAATTTGTGTTCTGAAGATGAGTGAAGGTCTTATGGGTTTGGAATGACATGAGGGTGAGTAATTAATGACAGAATTTTCATTTTTGGGTGAACTAACCCTTTAAGTAGACTTTTAAAGTACACTTTGTAAAAATGCCAAATTAAAGGAATACAGTAAAAACACTTATGTATTTCGATGGGCTGACTAACACACTAAAGCACCTGTAAAGTGACTTTTAAGATTTGAAGTATACCACAAGTGCACATTCAATAAAATCAATCACACTTCTTTTTCACAAGGGTGAGTAACTGCTGTTGGGTATGTTGTACTTATCCAAGCTAATGCTAAAATATGCTGCGTACTGCAGTTTGTATTGTGTATGATTCCTTTTATTCATCTTTGATTTGGAACAAAGAATGTGGGATTAAGAGATTAAATGATGATGATTTCAAGATAGTCACACAGTCTTTATCAGGTATAAAAGGTACATACTAATGTCAACTGGCCAGAACTTGCATAGTAATGTTTATACTCGTATTGGTTTAAATACAAAAGAAGCCTTGTGGAAAATTGTGCAGAACAATGAGACTCGACAGCCTCCGTCATTCACAATAACTGCCAAGGATTTAATGACCCACATCGAAACAAAGTGGCCATCATTGGCAAATTATTCTCTGACACAACATTTGGGGAGCAACTAAAAGTTAGTGACGCTACTAACTTGGCAACAAAAAAATTCTAAATTGCTATTTTCACATTGAATGGTGCCCACAGCTTTACAGCCAAGTAACTAAGGTCATAATTAAACTCACTCGCCTAAAATATCCACTTTCTCCTATACGAAGCAAGTCATTTTCTTTTTAGTGAGTCACTTTGTTAAATGAACCCATTCAAAACTGATTCACCAGTTTTGCTTGAGTCTCTCTCCAACATTAACAAGAGCATTACTGAAAGTGTGACATTACTTTTATATGACAGTTCAATAAACAAGACATTTTAGTTATTTTACTAGCTGTCTGTTTTCTATGGAGCCCCTAAAGGGACATGGTGATGGAAAATCACATCAGGGGCTCTATAATTTCATAAACAAAATGTACAAAATAATGTAATATTTAGCTTAATGTTTTTGAGTTAAAAATAGGATGATGCCTTTTTAATTGTTTAGTGGAAATTCTGTGAAAATCTAAAGTCGCAATGAAACAGAAGTATCGACAGTATTGTGATGTACTGAGAGAAATGGATTATCAAAATAATAATAATAAATAAATATTGGGCGGGACAGTTTAAATGATTGAGTGATGACATTCTGATTAAAAAGGTAAAGGGTCAGTTTTTATTTAATGAAACTTATGCATGGATGAATCTTTCATAGTGAGATTAATAACATGCATTTAGAAAATACTGTAAATAGGGTGAATTTTCATTTCATGCCAACTTTAATACTGTCACCCTGTCTGAGATCCTCTCAGTTGTTTCTGTGCCAGATAAATACTGCTCTGATCTCATCTTATTGTTATATTTAAAAAGATTCTAGTTAGGTGTAGCTAAGTACTTTTTAGTGTAGATTTGCTGTAGATGAACTACATTAAATTATGACCGGCTTGTAACTTGACAGGCTGCAGTTTCAAAGCTTCCCCAACACTGTTACATAATGTCTGGTTTTATCACCCACTCTGCTTCTCTATTCGCTCTAGTTACACGACATGCAAGCATCCTGAAAAGGTATTTGAGGCCACAAATAGTATCTGTCACCAGGATGCTACAGTGTTGCCAACTCTCACATATTTGGGCATAGGACGCAGGCTTTCAGGCTCTGCCTCACACTGCCCAACTAAATAGCATGCCAAATAGCAAGACAATGCTAAATAAAATAGCATGACCCAGTTTGTCTTTAACTTAAAAGTGACTGAGTTTAATTTGGGCTGCTTGGATGCTAACAGACTTTTATTTTTAAAGGTCCCGTTCTTCGTGATCCCATTGTTCAAACTTTAGTTAGTGTGTAATGTTGCTGTTAGAGCATAAATAATACCTGTAAAATTATAAAGCTCAAAGTTCAATGCCAAGCGAGATATTTTATTTAACAGAAGTTCCCTTTCAAAGCCTTCAGTGAACGGCTGGCTTGGACTACATCCTGGTACTTCCTTCATAAATGACGTCAGTAGAACAGACTAACCTCTGCCCACAAGAATACGCGAAAAAAGGGGGCGTGGTCTTGTTGCTGTCCCACGTGGAGAAGAGGACGTGTCGCGTGGAGAAAAGGAATTGTTGCGTTTGAGTGTGTTTGTCGCCATGTCGTCGAGACGCTGTTATTTTCATCCCGGAGTCAAATCCCCTTTGTTTGGCTTTCCCAGGGACACTGTAGAGATCATTAAGCGCATACATCTCCCCGTTAAGAGGCGTGACCTTTCCACGTGCACTAAGCTGCTGTCGAATCACAACACAGGAACCGTGCCACGTTCTCTAAGCTGCGGTCAAATCACAACACGGGAAGCGCTGGCACAATCAGAACTCGTTACTTATTTCTGAAGGAGGGACTTCACAGAACAAGGAACTCATCAGCCGTTTTTAGAACAGTGAAAACAGCGGTATACAGATAAGTAAATTGTGTTAAAAATACTGTTTTTTTTTTTACACGCGAAACATGAACACATGTTATATTGCACACTGTAAACACAATCAAAGCTTCAAAAAAACACATTTTTGGTTAGTTTATCCAAAAATAAAAATATACACTCTCATCTCGTTCCAAACCCACAATACTTCCGTTCATCTGAACACAAATGAATATATATTATAAATGTTATTTATTTTTTTTATATCTGAGAGATTTCTGTCTCTCCACTGAAAGTCTTTGACAAACCCAAAACGCTTCAAAATGTCCATAACGAGATCCCTATGAATCAAGTGGTTTAATCAAAGTCTTTTTAAGAGACATGATCACTTTATATGATGAACACAGGCTTTTATTAGCATAGATTAGGGGATGTATATAGAGCACTCAAATGTGGACAGTTTCTAAAAAAGTGCATCTAGTACAACATTAGCCTGCAGTATTTGGGTAAGTTGCATTAAGAACCTCAAAAAATTGCATTAAAAACCTCAAATGGGGCATATCATTGATTCAACCAATGTCATCAAATCCCTGATGTTATAGATGGATGCTGCTTCTTGATAATTAACCCCAAAATGCTGTCATCATTTACTCACCCTCATGTTGTTCCAATCATGTATGCAATTCTTCTTCTGCTTAACACAAAATAAGATTTCGGTTCCCATTGACTTGCATTGAATTTTTTCCCCCTATACAAAGAAAGTCAATGGGAACCGAATGTTTAGTTACTAACATTCTATAAAAAGTGATCCACAGAGAAAAGACTTACTAAATCATACTGGTTTAGAACGACATGAGGGTGAGTGAATTATGACAGAATTTTCATTTTGGGGTAAATTATTGCTTTTACCATGTGCAACAGTAAATGGGCTATTCTTGGCTGCCCCCCACTGCACTGTATCAAAAGTAGCTTTGGTAAAATGCATCTGCTAAGAGAACAGCAATGCAATTCTGTTTATTTCTCTTTAGATTTACTGGGTGTTCCTCCTGCTCCTAATAACGGCACCCACGGCAGTTTAAACCATCTGCTGAAGAACCCACCCCATCAGCCGGTGTACCCCGCAGAGCGCTCTGCTCCATCTACGTGCACCCCTGTTAGCGGGACCCTACGTGACCCCCGAGGCTGCACTTGTGACTCCCTCGCTGAGACTGAGGTTGCCATCAAATACATTATTCAGGGCTTCTGCATTTTTCATTCTGTGATTTTGTTATATAAATCATGTTTATCTGGATCTGTTTTAGGGTCGCAGACAGCTGAGAAAAAAAGCAATGCTAAATGACTATACTAAAATGCAACTATATAATTGTACAGTTATGGTAGCAAAACAAATAGGCTTATTGACTTTTAAAAGGAAGAGCAAGTGCTTGTCATATCTTTTGCTGTTAATGTCAAAGGCCTTGCATCTAATCAAACTCTATGGTGGTTTTATACAAATTCATCTGTCACTGAAGATTAAGTAAAATTATGCAGATTCCAGCAGGGAGAGATTGCATGTGCCCTTGGCCTTAAAAACCATGAACAAAACTCCACAAGGTAAAAGAAAGCCAATCCAGACAACACTGGACAGCAGGACATCATGAAACGATCAAAATTAATTTGTTTATGCATCTTCTAAAGAGCATGTTTTCCTATTCATCCTATTGTACTGTATCATGTACACTTAAAAAAATAGGTTCTTTATTGGCATTGATGGTATCAACATTCATGGGACCTTTCCATTGAACAAAAGAATCTTTATAGTGGAAAAAAGTTTCTTTAGATTATTAATACGTTCTTCACACTAAGAAAAAGGGGTTCTTTTTAAGAACTGTTCATTGAAATGTTCTCTGGGGAACCAAAAATGGTTCTTCTATGGCATTGCTGCGAAAACCCTCTTTTGGAAACTTTGTTTTTAAGAGGGTTATATCATTTTTCATATTGATGTACCCCTAGTGCCCCTATTATGCTAGTTTGAAGGTTTCTCATTTTGTTTTGGAGGTCTCCTACAATAGGTTTACATGCATCCAAGGTCAAAAAACACTTTAATTTTCTCATAATATACATTGCAGCATCACCTTATTTCTCAAAGAGTCTGAAAACGATTTGCTCAAAGATAAACCCCTCCTTTCCGAGTGCCTGCTCTGCTCTGATTGAGTGCAGATGGCCCAGTCTATTGTGATTTGGTCTACAGCTTACAGAGCATGTCGGAAACAAAATGCCTATTACCATATCTGAATTTCAGCTCTGGATGCTTCATCAGCACTTGATTATCAGTGATACGAACAATGGCGTCGGTTTTGAAGTGCATGAAAAGTGGATTGCAGCGCTGAAAACGGCATCTTCTCAACATGTCAACAACACAAACTCTTCCTGGCCTCAGCTATAACTACAGTGTTTGAGGGTCAAAGTAGATGTCATTCGCTGGCAGCCAATGAAGACCATAGACTGGCATTATGTACATTTTTTACATTGTTATGCAGGTATGTAACAGGAAGTGAGACCGGAAATTCTTTCTTTTAGGAGACAAAAACGTTATTCGTCATTCACTTTGACCTTTTTCATTCACAAACATGTAATGGGTCAAAAATCATAATAGGGGCACTTTAATGTAGATCATGATATTAGATTCAGGGCCGGATTAACATAAGGGCTAGGTGGGGCTGAAGGAAGGCTGCCCGGAGTTGGAGGATGCGCCAGCGACGTATAGCAGGCAGGGCAGATGCAGTGCGTATGGAGAGCGGGAGCCGCGCGCACGCCCGTTGTGCAGTCACACACTGGCAGTGTTTGTCTCGCGCAGCTGAACCGCAGCTTGTGTATTGCAAATACAGACAAATATTGTCCATTCTGTCACATTTTCCGGTGTCTGTCTGTCTCGTGCTTTGATTTATGATGGGCAGCATATATCTGCTGCAAATGCGACCGTGTTCCCCTCTGTCTCATACACACATGCATATAACATGTTGTGTATATAAGTAGTTCACATGATAAATGTAACATTTAAAAGTTAAGATATGCTTCTAGTTTTAATAATTTAAACATGCCTTTGAAGTTTGGGCAAAAACTTCTGGCAGTGTTGTGTTTTCGTGCATTTTTTTTTTTCTTTTCATAGCGCTGGATGTCTCATGATGATTGTGAAACACACGGAACACTTCATGGTGAAATGTGTTAATCAGGTCAGCTGAATTAAAGCCACAGTGTATTGTTCTGATCAAAATTGACATGATTAACATGAAAAATGTTACGCCAATGTGTCGGACTCGGTAGACAGCCATTTAGGAAACAACTTCTACATGATATAAAAAAATGTAATACTGTATCCTAAATTGTGGATGATTAAGCTATATATATCATATGCTGAAGTAAATTTCTGGAGTGTTAACGATTTAAAAAAACAACAACAAGAACCGTACAGAACCGAAAACCGTGACCCTAAAACCGTGATACGAACCGAACCGTGGGTTTTGTGAACCGTGCCACCCCTAGTATATATGCCTACTTAATATTAAAATGGAATATTCAGACAGTATATACTCAGTCTATCTCTGTGCTTTGAAGATTTTGTTTTTTAAAAATACTAATTATTTCTGTGGTAGAAAACGTTGTGGCACCAAGATCGGCTACTATGGGGGCCCTTGGGTTTGTTATAGCCCCAGGGCCCTACGTGTTCTTAATCCGGGCCTGAATAGATTGCAGTGCTTTATTTAAGGACATTTTTGAGCATGCTTTAATAGCATTTTCTAGGCTAAGACTAGTTCCCTTTAAAAGCCAAGCGAAGGCTTTGAATCAAATGCCTACCTTGTTTTATGGTATAATCCTGTGTGTCTTTGAACTGGCTGTTATTAGATGACTCATTCCTAAGAGTAGGCTGGGTTTCCTCTTGGTTCCACCCAAGGTTTCCTCCTTACTCTTGGAGTTTTTCCTTGCCATTGTTGCTTAGTGCTTGTTAATTAACATGGGATTTTTAGCCTCAAATCTTGTATAGCACGTCACTATGCTAATTAAATTCAGTTGCGCTGCAACCAGAACTGCATGAGACGCATTGACTTGGAAAGCCAATTATATTACCTTTACCTATTACAATTATGAAAAAAAAGTGGCTAGAGGTTCAGCATGTCATTCATATCCGCCTGGTTTCACAGACAAGACTTAAGCTAGTCCTAGACTAAAATGCATGTTTGAGCTGTTTTAACTGAAAGAAACTTGTTCTGACTTATCTTAAAATATGTCAGTGTCATTGTTTTGCAAAATGCACACCAGTAATGTACCTTTATAAAAGCTACTTAAATGACCTAATAAACTAAGGCCTAATCCTGGTTTAGGCTAAGCCCTGTCTGTGAAACCGGGCCACTAATGCCCTTTAGCAGTAGTACATCTTCCAGTTAATGTTGTTATGTGGATGTTATGTCAGGATGTTAGTTCTGCAGTGTCACACTGTTGCTCTGAGGATTTGAGTTATGATTGTTGTTTGTTTCTCTGTGCTGATTCACATCACATATTCACTTTTGGCTTTGTGGTGTTGTCTGGATTTCTTTATTTTTTCCTGTGGTTTGTCACAATCACATAGCTTTCCAGTTTTTGAAAGGGAAGTGAGTAAAGCCACTTGTGCTTAACCATTCCAAATGATGTAGTACTGTATAATATATACACTGCCGTTCAAAATGTTGGAGTCAGTTAAATTTTCTTTTTCTTTTATTCCACAAGGATACATTAAATTGATCAAATGTGACAGTAAAGACTTTTACATTATTACAAGAAATTATATTTCAAATAAATGCTGCTCTTTTGAACTTTCTATTCATTGAAGAATCCTAAAATATTTTCCCACAGAAATATTAAGCTGTTCAGCTGTTTTCAACATCAGTCAAAACAAAAAATGTTTGCATGCATTTTTATGTTTCTAGCATGTTATACTGTATGTTTGCAAACACTTCTTCTAACCCTAATTGATGGAGTGTGTAGCTTTTCATTTTTTAAACAACCATGTAGGAAGAACATCATGGTCATATTCCAGGATGACGATGTCAAGATTCACCAGGCTCAAATTGTGGGATGGAAATAACATCACAACATTTATTTCCATTAAGGTGAATCAATTTTTGACAATGCAAGTGTAAAGCAACTGTAAAGTTTACTCCAGCACATCCAAAAGACTTTCAGTGAATTTAAGGTCTGGAAAATGATTCTTCATGCTCCCTCTCAACCATTCTTTCACAATTTGAGCCTGTTGAATCGTAATATCGTCGTCCTGGAATATGGCCAAGATATGTCTTCATACATGGTTGTTGAAGAAATGAAAAACTACACACTTCATCAATTAGGGTTAGAAGAAGTATTTCCAAACATATAAAATGCTAGAAACATAATGATCCAGTCATAAACTCTTAAGTATTTGCCTATTTAAATCCAGTATTTTTTTTGGCTGGGCAGTGTATATATTTTATGTTTGCTTATTTTAATATCAAAAATATGAAAAAATACATTTCCAAAACCTTTTTCAGGTTAACCGTATGAACCAGCGTCTCATCAACTCAAATTCAGGTAAGTAAACAGTTTGGTTCATATCGACATTGTTTTTAGTGACCAAAATCATACAGTGAAACTTTCTGTTTTAATTCCTTAATAGACAGCAGTGTCAAGCCTCTTCATCTGCCTTATGGACTCCCGCGTGTCCTTCAGGAGCAGTCAGATTACTGTATACTCCAGCACAGTGCGTACATCAGCGGATACAGCAGAGACATCCTGATGCCCCTCTGGGTTTCATACTCTTTGAATGCAACGGTGAGATTAGTCTTGCGACCCCAACTATCACTCGATAGGCTTTCTTTGTTGACATGTTTTTGAAACATGAAGTGTACAGGTACATATTGCTACTTGCTATTGCTATAGTCAGAGGTGCTATTTATAATGAAAAGGGAGGAACAGTCTTTTTCTAAAGAACACTTTTGTTATTTGACACAATTATATGCCCATGAGAGCAAGACGAGTCATGTAGTGTAGTGTCCTCCTAAAAGTGACTGTACATTTTAAATGTGTACTGGTTTATCTGCTAAAAGTTAATTTTGTGAACTTGTGGAGTACGTTAGCATACAAATGATACAGATGTGCTAGCAGATATGGCTTAATTGTGATGGAGCCTTTAAAGAGACATTTTATATTTTACATTTTAAGATGTCTAGTGGGATTTAAGTGAACTACACCCTTTTTCAAATAATTACAGGGCTAACTTAAAAAAACAAAACAGTTATGAAAACAAAGTACACATTGGCATACTTTTAAGTGTACTTATTACAGAAATAAGAATACATTTTAGAGCGAAGTGACACTTAGTTGCATGTTAAATGATACACGGAAATGTATTATAGGTCAAATTAATATTAAATGCAATAAGCTAAACTGTAACTACAAATAATAAAGTATTTTACATGTGTTTTAGTATGTTATTCAACACATCAAAATAAGTATACATATTTAAAGCATAAAAGAATATTAAATCTGATTGAAATTTTTCTTTAAAGTAAACCTTTATACATTATTACAAAGTGCACTTTTTAAAAGTGTCTCTCTTTAAGTACACTTAAGTGGCCTTTTATTTCATATAATGTGTACATATTTATGCTATCTGCAAGTACTACTAGTTTTTAAAAATATATGTAATTTTACATTTTTAAAGTACACTACAAGTGCAATTAAACGCTTCTTTTTCACAAGGGAAATTTGTAATGGCATTCAAAAAGGAGGGTGTAAATGTGCAGAGGTTTAATGATGATGCTGAAGGGAGGAGAGGGAGGCTATCTGTCATATTTCCTGACCGCACAGAGCATGTGCTGCTCATTATGTGGGCCGACCGCAGAGTAAATCCTCGTCTCTGGCATCATCATCACACTCGCTGACAGTCGAGCACAACGGGACAGTGACATACGGTAGTTGCTCATCAAGTGTTCACTCATGTCTTTACAACTTTGATATACTTTTGAAAGTAACGTGAGAGCAAGATGAGTTTTCAATTCCTCCATAACTGCAACTAGCAGATCCTGCCTATTGGTAGAAGCCTTGTATAGTTCAACTCGAACACAATAATAACTCATGTTCAACAAAAAAAAACTCACGTGACTTTGCCTCAGCAGAGAATGGGATTGAATAACTGGACTAACTAGTGAACCAGTAATATTCCAATTTTGCACAAGTTAAGTTTGCAGCTTTGGATGGAGACATAGCTATCAGGCATCAAATTGTGTAGTGTAAAATGAACAGCAATCCGATGACTTTGAAAGTTGTGTAATGTATGGGTGGCATAAATTATTATTCGGCCATCAAAGTGGGCGTCTAGTGTTGTTGCCATCAGGGCTGCATTTAACTCCACTTTTACCTCAGAGGAATCCCTGCCACCATTTTGAAGTGCGTTCAATTTCGTCAAGTGGACGAGGGAAGTTTACTCATTGGCTGTATCCGAAATCGCATATTTCCCTACTATATAGTACGTGAAAAACAATATGTGACAAAACAAGTATGTCCGATTTCACAGTACTCATAAAAGAGTATGCAAAAAGTACTCAGGTGACCTAGCACTTCTGGCGAGATTTTAAAGCGTGCATATGATGGACACTTTACTATCCGTGAGGCCACGGGAGAGGATTTGTGAATGGCAGTGATGCAACACAACTGACGCTGGTAGATCACATGGTAATGACAACATGGAGAATGTAGTACGTCCGGAATACATTCATACTACACACACTCATACTAGTTAGAACATACTTTTTTTTAGCGGTCGTGAGGTAATTACTTATTTAAAATAAGTACCTACTCAAGAGCTTATGCGATTTCGGACGCAGCCAATATGTACACTTCAGGCAGATCTATAGACCATAATGCAACACGATTGTGACGTTGCAGCTGATCATAATTTACCCTCACCCCTCACAACTGTGTATGATATTGTAGTTTTATTTTGACATTTAACCGTATATTAATACTTAGCTATCTTAAGCTAACTGTTATAGATTATTGTATTATCATTTTTGTTTGTGTATTTTTTTTTGTATTTTATATTACAATTTGTTTACATACAACAGCCCAAGCATACATGCAGGCCTATAGAATGGTGTGTAAACAAATATATGATATATATATATATATATATATATATATATATATATATATATATATATATATATATATATATATATATATGAAATGTATATGAAATGTATAAGGACAAATCTATAAATAATAAATCAGCTCCATATTGGATTTCAAGTGATCAAGGGCTTAGGGCGTTTCATTTAAAGTAGTGGGCACTCATGCAACTTGTGATGATGAGCGATGATGTACATCAAAGGCGGAATAAAGTTAGCGAGGGAAGGGCACAAGAAATTGGACTAAGGCCCTATATGCACTTTCGCTCTTGTGGACTTGAAACGGCTGCCATTTGCGCGTGTCCGTTAAGTTTGGGACGGCCTAAAACGCAGCCCATGTTTTTGTTCCGTCTCATCTGTTTCTATTTCGATTGTGAAAGAAGAGGCTGGGGAAATGTTGCCACCTTGTGGACAAACTAATTAGTGCAACAACAAAAAAAATCAAGGCACATGGGCGAGATGAGCACACGCAGTACACATTGAAATTTAAGTCACATGCACTGTACATATACCCTGGCGTAAAAAGCAAAATGTTCTTTAGTCTTCAAGCTTCATAAATTTAGTCCAAAACGATTTTCTGACACCATATGATAGGTTTGTGTGAGAAACAGACCTACATTTAATTTGTTTAAAGTTAACTAAACAGAAGTGTTATCAGCAGAAAATGCTCTACTGAATTTTTCAACAGATTTTTTTGGTGTTTTTGTCATCATGGAGCTTGACTGTGCCAGTCTTCCAAGGAATGACCAGGATAGTCTTCAAAAAAGAAAAACTGTTTTATGTTCCATGGGACAAAAATTAAGTAATATGGATTTGGAATGACGTAAGGGTGAATACATGATAATATAAGTTTAATTTTAGGTGAACTAAAATAAATAATCTTTACAGTAAAGTGTTATCATCTGGCTCTCTTGACTCATAAGCAGAATGCAAGCCACAACATGAGATTGTGAAATGACATCACAAATTTGTCCAGAGTGGGAGTTCAGGCTTCAGGCCTGATCTTGCAATAAATTGTTTGTTGTTTTGTATGGAAGGAGTAACTTCAAGGACAAGCATGACTCACAAAATATTGCCTAATCATCCCATTCTGGAAGGTTTAAAAGCTGAAATGTTAAGCTTGTATTTTTGTTCAAATACTTTAATCTGAGCTGTAAAGCGGTCTAAACAGTCTTTATGTGAAGTATATAACACAATTTAAGACTATTAAGCCAAGATTAGAGATGTGTTGCTTCAACATAAAGCAAGCAGGCCTTTCTCACAAGGCTCAAAGATGTTTCAGATGTAAATGTGGGGTAATGTCTATTCACTGAATAGCAATGAGGACATTTTCACTGTTATGTTTCCATCAAGATTTGCGTCATACACTTGATGAGTGTTTTAATTATGAAGTAAGCACTCTTTCCTCTGATCGCTGATTTTCTTTCTGTCTTTGTCAAACAAAGGTTAGCATCCGTCCCTCAGCGGACACATGTGTGCGTGCTGATGTGCGAGTGCAGGCCAGTGCGAGACAGTCCTGCTCATTCTATAAGAACAATTCCACTCTGACCTTTGGCCTCCTGCATCCGCCCAGTGAGTCCAACAGGATATCTATATTTATGTTAAGATCTTTAAACAAAACTCACAATTAATTTCACTTTCTGCCCTCTACTGCTTTTGGGAAATTCAATTATAGCGATATTCTGTTGATAAGCACAAAACATAGATATTTATAAGTCTTTCAATTGAAAAACAAGCCCACAGTTGCTTATAATATAATGTGTTGCCATGGACAATGGGGATACTCACATTACAATTTTTACTGTATTTTTGATCAATGCAACCTTGGTGAACATGAGAGACGTTTTTTAGAAAAATTATAATAATACATAACAAATATATATATATATATATATATATATATATATATATATATATATATATATATATATATATATATATATATATATAACTTTCTTTTCAAGGAGTGTCTCATGTTCACCAAGGTTGCATTTATCAAAAATACAGTAAAAACTGTTTTGTGAATAATATTGTGAAATATTATTCCAATTTAAAATAAATGTTATCTATTTTAATTTATTTTAAAAAGCAAAATTTCAATTCAGCATCAGAATGTCACATGATCCTTCAGAAATCATTCTAGGAAACATTTCTTATTGTTATCAATGTTGAAAATAGTTGTGCTGCTTATTATTTTTGTGGAAACAGTGACTCTTTGATGAATGAATAGAAACTTGAAGTCTTGTGTAACAAAGAAACAGTTACTTTTGATCAATTTAATTCATCCTTGCTTTAAAAAAGTATTAGTATCTTTCAAAACTACAATCTTTCTGACCCCAAATTTTGCATGGCAGTGTATAGTTTATTTGCATGGCAGTGTATAGTATTCATTTTACAAAATCCTGTTTACTTAAAATTACTCAATTTACTTATCCTGGAAATCTGTGTAATAAAAGAGCTGTTGTGTTTACTGTACTAATAGTTGATTGTCTTTTTTCCTCAGATTTCAGCCCTACAGGATCTGAGCCAGACTCCTTAATTACAAGCAACATGGTGCCCATGTTTCCAGCTTTCAAAGGTAAGCCGTGTTTGTCAGTATACAGTGAAAGAGTACCTGATAACTGGGGTCTGTTTCTTATTTGCTGTATAGTTAACATAAACTAAGAAATATGGGTCGGGAGTGCAGTTGTCAATAATCATCAAAAAATGTTGAACTTTGAATTCAGAATGGCTGCCAGATGGCAATAAACATGTTGCCTGTTTTACTCAAACAGCTTTAATTCTGCATTCCAACACGTAAAGTAAGAATGACCAACTTTCTATTTGGAAAGGTGTCACTAGAAGTCAGACAAAGTCATGCTGAAATCATCCATATCACAACATAAAAGATTTTGCCCAACATGTACACTTTTGAATGATACACATTCACTCTAAGCAAATAAAATGCCAGATAAAATGCAAAACATTACAAGATAATAAAACTGTTTTGTGAGCCTTAAAACATGATCTATACAGTGATGTAAAAAGTAACTACTAACTATATCTATTATTGTAAAAATGCACTTGAACTAAATTAGACTTTTGAAAAGCTGTGCTTTTATATTTAATGAAGATCATCACTCCCTGGAAAGGTAAATTCTGCCCAGTAAAAGCTGCTCTATGATTAGAATCAGTTAATCACAGCTGAATTGAGGCCAGCCCGCATTTATACCAAAATTAAAGAAAAGAGTCCCACAGGAGCTGGTGACCTGCCAAAAACACCTTGGAACATTCAAAAGAGCATCCAAAGAGCTGCTGTTTTCTTAGCAGAGATGCTGTTTCCTGTTCGTGTGGGACTGTAGACAAACATAACACTGGCTTTTCAGTGAGATTTCATATGATCATATATTTTATATATGTTTTAAAGATCTTATGTTATTTTATTATCATTAATACACTATTGATATACTATCAAGTGTCATTGATATACTATTATAATGTTTGTTAATGATAATAATTTTTTTTAATTTGATTTGATTTTTATATTCATTTGTATTTGTTTTTTTTTAAATATGTACATATATTTTTTTATTTAGTTTAGTTATTTAGGTTTTGTTATTTAATAGTCTACTTCAACTTAAACCAAACAAAAATGAGCCTTGGCAACTAGCTGAAATAAATTAAATGTTTTATGTATTTTAATTTGAGTAATTAATTTTTTTTTATGGTTTTAGTTTGAGTTTACAATAACTATGTTTTAGAGGAAATCAGAACTCACAAAGAAAACTGTGAATAAAAAATATTGCTAATAGCACTATAGATCAACATTTTATTGTTTTAGTTATTTTTCATTTATTTGCATCCTCAGCCTTTGACGTCAATTGCAACAATGTCTTGGGAAGTGTTTTATCCTCCCTTTTAAATTAACATTGATAATCCTATCTATACAACTATATGGTTAGTAGAATTATATTTTCGCTATTTATCATATTATTTAGGGTTATGGTTCTTTAACCATACAGACCTGCGGCCCATTATTGTACCACAGCCATTTCCATTTCCACAAATATTCCTATTTAATTGGATTAAAAAAGAAAAAGTATTGGTTGGTTTGCTGTACCTTCCACATATAAAATGGGCTTCTCAATGATATGTCAGATAAATTGTAATAGACAGTAGTAAAATTCTAGTAGCTATCTCACAGGTTTAATCCAGGCAATCCTCACAAGTCATAATGAAGGCAGACCTGCTGCATTTATAGACAGTGTTGAGTCATTTACACAATATGCCAAATTAATTAATGTTTTTCTTTAACCTCAGAGTCTCATCAGTGGTAATTGCAACACCTATGTATGGTAAACACATTCTTCATTATGTGTTGTGCAAGTGTTTAGATCAAAGTGAAGATTACCAAGTTAATTCCCCCACTAACTCCTCCAACATGACATTCATATAGAACTTCATCTGTATTCCATTAGATATCATTCATCTGATAGACTAAGTAGTATTCATGTATTTTATTGCATTTACATAGTGATAATGTGAACATGAACAGAATGTGTTTGTGGTGTTTACTGGTTTCACCAGTATTTTATTACACATTTATCTGTTGTCACTTATCACTTATCAGTGATTGGCTTGATTGCACAAGTTTATAGTTCTGCATTTATCATAGGCATATTATTCAAAAGAACCCAAGTAAACATGGTTCATTAAGGCTCTTTTTTTTCATCATTCCTTTGTGGCTTTTTTGCAAAAACTTGTTTGGTTTCAGTCAGTTAAAATGCTTAATTTGTAACTTGCTGAAGTTAGAAACACATCAGGATTATTAAAGGGGTCATGACATGAGAAATCAAAGCCACTTTTCCACCATCGGACTGAACGGTTCTAAGAACGGTAAAGAACAGTTCCAATTGTATTTCCACTTGAGCCTGGTACGGCACGGCACAATTACAAACCGTTCTCGGCCTGGAATCATGACTTGACCACTCAGGATTGGTCATTTGTCTGTTGCCTGGCAAGCTAATAATAAAATTTAAAGAAATATCTAATCAACACGGTTGCTATTTACATCTCATATCATCTGTAAACTTTTGCGTTACCAAGGCAATGGTATTGACGCATTTGTATTACAATCCAGAGAGCTCCATTATCAGCACCGCAGTGGAAAATTAAGCCATATGCATACCAGCTGGGCCTGATCAGCACGGAATGGCCCGACAATGGATGAGAGGATAAATTTGCCTTGATCTTATAAGAGGTGCTTGTATCATTAAAACATCCTGTAAGTTTCATAGCTTAAAATGTCCTCCTCATTATTGGCATGAATGAGACAACTCACCTAATCTATGAACAGTCAAATCCTTATACTGAATGCCACTAAAAATAGATCAGATACATGCAATGAATTTTCATTCAAATTAACTGAATCAATAAGCAGCACAGGCCCAATAAGTTCAAACCTAATTGCCTATTATAAACAGATTTCCTCAAATAAAAGTTAGACTATATACGGCCAGCACGATACAGTATTGGGTGTGCCAATTGTCTGAAGCCCTTACAGAATCACGCCACTTCATTGGCTGATGGCTCGGGCACCGCCCCGATGCTCTTACATCTCCACATTATACTGGCGCGCGCGCCATCTGCTCCTCGGATTTCTCTGCCGAAAAGGAAGGCCTGTCAGCAGTGCGAGGAGCTTGGCAGCGGACGCTATTCATAATTCTACTCAGAGAACATAGGTTACACAAGTAACCTGAGATGTTCTCTTTCATAGGTTCACTCGACGCTGCGTCACTTATGACGCAATGGGAACAATATACCACACACACCAAGCTAAAGCGCTGCCATATCTGGCTCAAAGAATACCAGATAACCCACATGGCCGGATTAAGCAGATAGAACATGTCAACCCAGAGCCATGTCGATATCCAAACTATAGAATCTCACAAAAGTGTGCGGGGAGGACCAACCTGCCGCTACACAAATATCCTCCAGAAGAGCCCCTCTAAAAAGCGCTTGAGAGGAAGCCACACTTCTGGTAGAGTGTGCCCTTATGCTGAGAGGTGAAGGTATACCACACACCTCATATGCCAGCGAGATAACCTCCGTCACCCAATAGGAAATCCTCTGCTTTGATGCGGCAAGCCCGTGGCGGCCAGCAGGAATGCAGGAATGGCGGAATAGCCCTGCTCCACAGAACCAACGAGGTTGGTGAAGTCAGCGGCTGCTGCTGCGTTAGTCAAGCGGGCAGAGAAGGGCTGTTTCCAGGATCTGGAGATTTCACTATGCAGATCGCTGAAAAATGGCAACTTCCTCCGCGCTGCCCTGGAATTAGGGCCACTTAGAAACCTTTCGTCAAGTCGAGAGGATTGTGCCTCGCGGGGTTCGTCCGGCCACTCGATAGCGAGTTTCTCAGTAGTGCGCGAAAGCACGTTGACGAGCTCAGCGTAGGCCGCCGAAGGCCGTGCTTCCTGGCCGCTAGGTGGGACATAGGTAATCGTGAGAACTCGACGGGCGGGGCCCCGTGCACGTGCTCGGGGAAGAGAGGGAGAGAAAGGCGAGGCCCGTCTGCTCGCACTCCACATCCTCGAGCTCTATATCCGAACCCCTATACTATATCCTGCGTGGCTTCGGGAGCGCAACGGTGAAAAACGGATGACTCCCTTTCAAAAACTGCAAGCCTTGAGTGGAGGGTTTTGAGAAGGAGTTTATCACAAAATGTACACGCCTCGCGCGCGTGTGAAAACCCTAAGCATTGGTAACACTTTAGAATAATGGTCATTAGTTAACGTTAGTTAATGTATTAACTAACATGAACTAACCATGAGCAGTACATTTGTTACTGTATTTGTTCATCTTTGTTAACGTTAGTTAATATAAATACAGCTGTTCATGGTTTGTTCATGTTAGTTCACAGTGCACTAACTAATGTTAACAAGATTTTAATAAGGCATTAGTAAATGTTGAAATTAACATTAACTAATGTAGTTAACTAATGCTAACTAATGACCATTATTCTAAAGTGTTACCCAAGCATTTAACACACTTACTGTGAGGGTCGTCATTCGCGATGAAGCGAGTGCACGGCAGCAGGCAACGACAAAAATCCATGACACTTCACCGCAAGGAGAACAATGTTCTACTATCCGCAGCCGCTGATGTGCTGGTGATAAAAGTTGAAATGTGAGATATTTGGGCCAGAAAAACGAAAACCGAAGGGCTAGAAATGGCCGCTTCGTGAAGGCAGAGAAATCTGAGGAGCAGATGGCGCGCGCGCGCCAGTATAATGTGGCAACATAAGAACGCGCCATCAGCCAATGAATTGGCGTGATTCTATAAGGGCTTCACACAATAGGCAAACCCAAAGGGCGTTCCCATTGCGTCATAAGTGACGCAGCTTCGAGTGAACCTATGAAAGAGAACACTTTATACCCAACAGCATTAATAAAGCCCCAGTCTTGCAGATCAATAACTAAAAAAAGTTGGTTTAGGGTTTAGTTACCCTTTAACGGCTAACTTTTGCCTACACTGGATGTGAGCATCGCGTCACAAGCAAATAGAGCCCATTTTAATCACTGACGCTGGCTACACTGGATACAGTATGCATATGCTCATTCAGTTTCTGACGTACTCCACACGCTTGAGTCTGCCGACAACAGGACCAATGGAAGAGTGAAAGAACATTCACTTTGACGTGTCCAGTTTAAACATCTCTGTAGAATCTTCAGAAGGATACCAACGTCGGAAGCATCCCGGATCACATCGGATGATGACAGTATATGTTTGTTCGGAGCATTTTGTTTTGTCAGCGAGGCACAGTGTAATGATAGTGTGCGAAGAAACTTTTGTTGAGAGATGAAGCCACTGTATTCGATCTGACAGCAGCTGCATTACAATCCATAAGTAAATTATTTCATAATGCTTTGTCTGCAAATGATGGTTTTATATGGATAATGTTTTTAAAACACTTATGTGCAATAGCAAGTGGCCGTTGATACTCTTTCCTATGCAATGACGTTAGCCAATCATAACAGTTGCTGTTTACTGACAAGCCTTAAAGGAGCCGCCACTTAAAAATTGATCATATATATTTAGCAAAAAACTTTATTAACATCATAAGTGAACCTCAAGAAACATTTTAAAATGTAAAAAGAAAATGAATGTCACCACAACTTTAAGCATGTATAAACAGAATTAAAAAACACTTTAATTATGTTTGGTTATCACTGTATTGGGTATCATTTTCTGATATCATATTATTTATTGTCACATAAACCCCATACTTTCATGTTTGTTGATTTTGTCGCAGTTGTTCATGTCTAATGTCTTTGTAACAGATATTTGGAATCACCTCCACAATGTTCTGCTGGTGAAGTATTCACAAGTGCTAAATGGTGTAAATGTTGTGAGCGGACCAATCTTCGATAAAGACTTTGATGGGAACTATGACTTCATGAACAAAGGAACCCCGTAAGTTTGCAAAATGAACAAGTACTGATGGAGTGTGAAAGATCTATTAGGAGTACAGAGTACACAAAATCTTCCTTGCACTCTTTCACAAACAAAAATATATAATTATATATAACTATTTCAGGTTTACCTCATGTAAAAACATCAAACTCTGGTTGGTCACTTCACATGATCTCTTTCTGTCTAAGGGTATGTTCACACTTGTAGTTCGATTCGCTTGGTTTGTTTAGTCCTAGTCCGCTTAGCGTTCACATTGGCATTTTAACACCGAACCTAAAGGCACAGGGATATGTTCACAACCTGACTGGTCAGCTTTTATCACGTATATTTTGCGATGGAACTTACCGAACATCCAAAACAATGCTGTGTGCTGGGCTAAATGCGTTCGTTGTACAGTATGTGCGTAGCCTGCATATGATGGTATTTTGACCAGCTGAGAACTCGTGAAGAGCTTATAAAATGTGTAAAGGAGTCAAAACAGCGGCAGGAATCCCTCCGTCACACAAATAAACGTTCTGATGCGAGGAGACGTGGTTCTGACATCACGATGCTTGAGCATTCTGTCCTTTTTAGGGTCGCCTCTTGTGACGTCATGTCCCGTTTTTGGTTAATTTACATGTCTTTTGTCCGTGTTGCGTTCATATTTAATTCGAACCACACCAGAGTTAGTCTTTTCAGCATTTTCGGTCTGCTTGTTTGGAGCGCACCAGGGTTCGGATGGCAGCGTTCACACTTATTCAAATGAACTGCACTAACAGAGCAACCGTACCAGCTTTTTTAATCGAACCAGGCATGCCAAGTGTGAACACACCCTAAGTGGATAGAAGATGCCAAGTGGACCCCAGTCAAAAATCTGATATGAAATCAGAATTGCTTTATTAGGCCTAGTGCATCTTTTGGCGACATGCCTTAGATCTGATGAGTTTTGTTTCCTTATTGTTACCTCATAAATGGCCCATGCTGCCCACTGGTGGCCAAATGT